>JAGTXR010000149.1:0-600000 GCA_022606575.1 Glossosoma conforme
TATTTATATAATTTAGTAATGGCAAATCCATCGTACGCCTAGCGTATTATACAATACTAGATAAGATTTGTTACTGCCAGAAAGTGAAACAAATCAAAATGCTATTTATCTTGATTATTTTCATTTATAAATTGATAATTTTAATTGAATTAATGATTTGTTGACTATGGCACCCATTTTATACAACATTTAAAGCTAAATACGTACTTAAATAAGCATTAATATTTTTCATTCAATTGATATTAAATTGAATGATTTCTATGAATTTTAAAATATCCCAATGAATTGGCCCAGCTCTTCTGGACTTTGTGCATTACAATATGAAATAAATGACAACATAATGTGTTTGTCAGTACATTCCTTCACACTGTGCCCGGACTGTTTAAGTGATGATGGAATCATTATTAGGATGATTGTTAATAACTACTATTGTTTCTTACATAAAGTGCTTATCCTACAAATACTAAATGTGCAATACAACTTGTTCAAAACGTTATTTGAACATAATAATTTTATATAAAACATCCAAAAGTCTTTAAAGTAATAATTGTCAAATTATAATCAAATTCTCTGTCTTAGCTTGATTTGTCGATGACAGCACCCTTACACGTGTCGCTGATCTCACATAATATAATAATATCAGATCATGAGGAATGCAGAGTCGGGTACGACACAGGGCATTGGCCATCACAATATTCTACCACTCTATGTGAATTGAAAGGATCAAGGTCCAAAACAACAGATATCGAGGAATTTGCGGTGTATGAAAATCATTTTATTAATATTAAATTTTTAAAATACAGAATGCTTACTCATGGAGTACACTAATGTATTAAAAGTAATATGTTATCACATAAATCAGTACCAAATCGACTCCGGTCTGTGGACTTATCCTCAGTGCCGGAAACCGTGGTATTCTGACGTCACCATTTAGCTGACGTCGTCATTTCGGGATCGAGACCTCGGTTCCGGAACACAACTTCACCTGATATGAACTTATGAAATCAATCATCTGCCATCGTCAACAGATTTGAAATACACAGCGTTATTATTACAATTAAACTATTAATTAATTTTTTAATTTTTATTAGAATATTATTTTATTATTTCAATATTCTAATCTACTTTTATAGATCATTGACTATATTACAATATTATTATTACTTAAATATACATATACCATACATAAAATTCTTTTTTCAACGCGTCAATCAAGCACAAAAATAACGGCGGATGCGAACCGTGGACCTTGAAACCAACTATGCCCAGGTATTCATACCGCTCGGCGAATCGCGCCATTGCTATGCCCAGACTGACTTGCGGTGAAACTAGTATTTATATCATTGTTAGCATCGTACGACAGATGTCGCCATAGTATATATTCAAAGTATGTATTTTATTATTCTATCAGTCTTCATTTATTCACAAGCTTAATATTATTACTTTCCGGCAGTCTATTTATTTTAGTAAGTACCACTCGGGTCTCGAACCAAACTATAGACTGAATGGATGTGAACGACACTATAGTTCCGACTCGGACTTTATAACCAATCATTTACCTGTGTTACTGATGGATAATTTTTACCTTCTTGATATTGTCTCAAGGAGACATTATTAATTATTTTTTTAATTTTTATTAGAATATTATTTTATTATTTCAATATTCTAATCTACTTTTATGGTATATGTATATTTAAGTAATAATAATATTGTAATATAGTCAATGATCTATAAAAGTAGATTAGAATATTGAAATAATAAAATAATATTCTAATAAAAATTAAAAATTAATTAATAATGTCTCCTTGAGACAATATCAAGAAGGTAAAAATTATCCATCAGTAACACAGGTAAATGATTGGTTATAAAGTCCGAGTCGGAACTATAAGTAGTCGTTTCACATCCATTCAGTCTATAGTTTGGTTCGAGACCCGAGTGGTACTTACTAAAATAAATAGACTGCCGGAAAGTAATAATATTAAGCTTGTGAATAAATGAAGACTGATAGAATAATAATAAAAATATACATACTTTGAATATATACTATGGCGACATCTGTCGTACGATGCTAACAATGATATAAATACTAGTTTCACCGCAAGTCAGTCTGGGCATAGCAATGGCGCGATTCGCCGAGCGGTATGAATACCTGGGCATAGTTGGTTTCCAAGGTCCGCGGTTCGCATCCCGCTTCTGCCGTTATTTTTGTGCTTGGATTGACGCGTTGAAAAAAGAATTTTATGTATGGTATATGTATATTTAAGTAATAAACTATTAATGTTTTATACACCTTTAGATGTACAGATCAAAAAATTATGCTCAAAGAAACGTTTTGAAAAGTTGGTATGCCTTGTTTCTTCCTCCATCGAAGTCTCAGACTAATGACTATTTGTCTACCTCCAGAGTGCTTATTTAATCTTCTAATTCCCTTGATGATGGCCTTCTATTCAAGCCCCCAGACTCTCGTCCTGGAGGTTGTCAGGCACTATGCATGTTTTTTTTATGTAATCGGATGCAGGAGAGCACAGCCGGTCAAGACCAGTGTACTCTACGACGCTCATTCAGGGAGGCTGGATGCTGAATGCGGGAAACATGTGTTGTGTTTGTGCTTGTGTGTGGGTTGGGGAGATTGCAAGTGTATATTTATCTGTTTTTTGAAAAGATCCAGATTGTAGGAAGGAAGAAACACAGACGCTGGAATAGCATTCCAAAGCTTTCCGGTGGCATTGTACCCAGCTAATTGGGATAAATATCACAGTATTAATTCCCTTGGAACTTTAGTATGCGCACAAATGCAGAAAAACATTTTTTTGTTAATATATCCAATGGTTAGGTAAACCTAACCGTAGAATTTTCTTCAGTACTAGCAATAATGACTCGGAATGTGTTCCGGAACCAATGTCTTGGTCCCGAAATGACGACGTTAGCTTTCTGCTAATGTCGGAATACCACGGGTTCTAGCACTGAGGATACTTTCAAAGACCAGACTCAAGTTGATAATGAGTTATTTGATAATTGGTCTCTTTTTATACATTAGTGTAGTACATGAGTAAGCATTCTGTATTGCATAAAATTAATATTTATAAAATGATTTTCATACACCGCAAATTCCTCAATACTTATTGTGTTGGACCTTGATCTTTTCAATTTACAAAGAGTGGCAGAATATTGTGATGACCAGCGCCTTGTGTCGTACCCGACTCTGAGAATTGGTAGAAGAATGTGCATTCATCATGATCTGATATTATTATATTCTGTGAGATCAAGACAGAATTTGATAAAAAATTGACAATTAATACTTTAAAGACTTTCTGATGTCTTATATATAAAATAATTATGTTCAAATAACGTTTTGAACAGAATCCCTAATGTCATAATGCAAAAGACTTTTTTATTTTTATATTATTCTCATTGGGTACCATACGTTGGAATTATGTTGGAAATGATACAGCCGAGTGGTAAAGTCCAGTGGTAAAAGCGTTTGTTTGGCATTCAGACGCTGTCGGTTTAAATCCCGACAAAGCTTGATTTTTAAAAAAATATATAATCAAATTTAAGCTTTATACATGCCCCCGGTGAGGTTAAGCTACCAAGGACAACACAAAATTTGTCCAGGCCACGGAAGCGTCGGGCCGATCATCCGATTTCCTTAAAATCACTGATCAATGTACTCTCAAATATTTCCCTGGTACTACAACCGCAGTCTATGCAAAATTGCGGGCTCTTAACCCGGACCATCTATGTTTCCCATGTGAAACTCTGGGTATACGTGTTCCGGGACAAAGCGTAGACAAAAAAAGAGTTTACAGAATTGTTAAAAGGCCATTACGGTGTTCATATGCTCAAAATATAGAACAAATGTGGTGAGCAACGTGGCTCCTAATTTTATTAACATTACTTTATATTGGTGACAATAATGGTAAGAATCTGCGTGCTTATTCACCTGGCTGACTGTCGTCGTTGGGCTCGCTCTTGATGCAGCGACGTATGGCCGCACTCTCCATGTTGTGATAAATATTAAATTAACCACTAATATGACCAATGATTGTTTTATTCACTAGATCGTAAGTCTCTAACATCAGAAACACCGGTAGAGTCTATGCGACTTAAATGTCAGCTTACGAAATAATACCATCATAATAATTTTAATTTCCCCTGAAGGATGCTCGCTTCCTGACTTTGTAACGCTTGAGCTTCTTTATTTGTTTGTTGTATATGTAATTTTATGAAGGAATATGTATTATAAGTAAGTAATTAAATTAAAAACAGTTATTATTCTATATTTTTTCTTCATAAACTCGTGAAACTTTAAAAATTAGCATAGTTTATTTTTATTTTTTGTACCTACCAATTTACAGCTAGGTATTTCAAAATTCAATCTGCATAAAAACCTATCAACACTTATTCGTATACAAAATAATCAGAAAAGTAAATATATTATTTCATAATTCAGTAAATAAAGGGTTAAAATTGAAATTATTTAAATAATCACATAACTGTAAGAGTAGTGGTTACTGTTACAATTTATATTAATGAAATACTTCGTTGAGAACCATTTTTTTTAAACATGAAAATTCTATTAATTTATCACAATTTTTTTTTTTCACAATTAGCGTTGTGACGTAAGGTGATTTTTTTCTTTTTTTAGTTTCTGATCTCGTTTTTATATATTAGATCAGTGGTCCGTAAGGATCCCCAGGGTCTCTGGGATCATTCAGGGGGTCCGTGTAAAATTAAAATTGATTTGGGGGTCCCTGATCATCGTTAGGGGGTCCGCGGAAGGTTCAATATAAAATTATTAGAAATTTTGACACATTATTATTAAATTGGAAGTTACAATTAGTTGCAATATATAAATGAGATATGTGAGATGTCAATATTGTGAAGTGCATGCAATAAATTTCCTAGTCTTGAACAAAAAGTACGGGTTGGAGTCCAACCCGTACTTGTTGGGGGTCCATGAGATGTAAATGGGGGTCTACGAAGCGAATTGCATCTCACCGCCGGTTCCGTCTAATTTCAACTTATCTGGCCAGGACCTCGTTACTCGCCGACACCGAAGAACACAAATTACTTCATTATTATTGCTTTATGGTTTTCGCTTCCTATGAAAAGTTAAATGTTGAACAATTAAATAAAAGTAAATTACATTTTTTTCAAATATAACTATTAAAATATAATCCGCAGCTTTAATGTTCCGACACAAACTCGAAGTGCAATTTCCTCTGAAGACTTAGAGGAGAACTAATACAATAGGGAACATCTCTCTTTTTAAATAACACCCTCTTAAAAATGCAATACATTATTATGAGTATCTCTAATTAACACACTGCACTATGTGTGCACACGATTATAATGTATGTTTTTATGAGAAAGCTTGACTATTGTAAAACAATAAATAAATAAAAGTTTCCCTTTTCTGAAAATCTATTTAGGACAGGAAACAATAAAAATGTGCCTGTCGCCAATATCAAGAAAGGCGACACTGACGTAATTTGGTCCATGGGTATATAAATAAGGGTAGTTTACAATTGAGACACACAATCTATCTTTGATACCTACTGTATTGACCTATTACTCGCTCTTGTTATTCTGTTCTTTACAAGTCGATTACTGTAAATATACTTATATTTTGCGATACTAAGCCGCAAAGCTTTTCTATTGTACTTTGGGTAATAAAATATCGACTAACAAGACGTGAGCAGCCGCACAATATTTGCTATAATTTAGATTCCAAATAAAAAACATTGAACAAGAGACATTACAACTTATTTATATTTTTATGAAGTGTGATATTTCTTTAAGCACTGCCCAGGATGTAGATCTGGTTTTCTGGAACAAACGAATATCGTATTTTGTCGGCTACCACCCAAAAAATGAGTTGTAATGTACAAGTACCTAAGTCGGCTAACACCCGACAAAGGAGTGCTAAGGGTTAACCACTGTTTTTTTTTAAGTTTCAAAGTGAGTATCAAGGGGTCCACGTATAACCGAAAATCGTGTCAAGGGGTCCACGAGTGAAATAAGTTTGGGAACCTATGTATTTAAAAAAAATAGGTATTCTATGAATTTTCATGCATCTTAGATAGGTAATATAATTTTTGCGATTGATTTGTGTTACGATACGTGGCCAGCATATATTTGACGTATTTCTTTTATCCCAAGTGAAAAACGCGTTATGATCAAATCATATGTGAATCGTATTTTGGCACGCACTGTCAGTTTTTAATTTAATCATTATTGAAGATAGTCTCCAGGAAGGCCGAAACATGTAATCATTTGAAATCAATTATTTATTATCTATATATATCTAAAATATCAAAACTAAATCTTTTTAATTTTTAATTAAAATTAATTAAAATGTATGAAAGTTAGTAACTTCAGAAAAAATTGATCATTTATAGTAAATGAATCAGTACATGACGGATATTTGTTAATTATGTTCACAAATACTAGATCACAATATCATACAATACAAAGCTTGTTCATATGTTTGATTGCTAAAAGATAGAATCCGAAACGAGGAAATTCGCAGAAGAACTCAAGTAGTGGATGCTACCCAATGAATAGGCACACTCAAGTGGCAATGGGCTGGACATATCTGTCGAAGAGACGACGGTCGATGGGGAAGAAAAGTATTGGAATGGCGCCCAAGAACTGGCAAACGAAGCATTGGCTGACCCCCTTCAAGATGGACTGACGATATAAGAAGAATAGCGGGAGTGACCTGGATGCGGAAGGCGGAGGATCGAAGAGGATCGAGACTCATTCGGGAGGCCTACGTTCAACAGTGGACGGACACAGGCTGATGATGATGATGATATATGTTTTATGAAGGTAAGTAAACTTTGATAATATACCAACTATTGATACTCGACATTCAGGTGTATACATTTGGCCGGCGGTCATAGCTCAATGGTAAAGCGTTTGCTTTGCAAGCCAAAGGTCGTGGGTGCGATCCCCGACGGAGATTAAAATATATGGATTTTGAATCGATTTCTGAGCTCTAAAATACCCCGGTTGGTGTGAATTTGATCCATCACCCGTAAAATGTCAGTCATAGCCTATCAATCAAAATTGGTGGTAGACGAAAGTCGTCCCGTGAAGATCACCCATTCATAGTAGATTCCTGTAATAATAAAGGATGATGCGTGAATCTCGGGCTGTATGTAGTCTATGAAGTTGGCGGATCAACACTCCACATGCAGCGTTGAGCCATATACACCATGGTAAGCGTCATAGAATTCCACAGATGAGACTTCAAAAAATTACTATCACCATCTGTCGGTATTCTCCTGTATGTGCTTACATAAAAAAAAAAAAAAAAAAATTGTGTACGAGCTGTTATTGATTGACTAGAAAGTTGTAACTGAGGACTAGTTTTAAAGCTAAATTGTTTATTTCTCCTAGTATTTTGTCAAAAATCACAGGGTATTAGCATTCATTGTCACAACAAACCGTTGGTGGCAGTCTTATAGTTTTGGGAACTTTGCACACATGGCCACGTCTTTCTGATAACGTTTCTGTCAACACAATACACATCATTATTAACTTTACACAGTAGAATAAATATAGACGTTGTAAACGACTATACCTCTCTGGGACAAGTAATACAACTAGGACGAAGTAACTCCTCAAAAGACATCGACAGGCGTATACAACTGGGATGGGCAGCATTTGTAAAAGTAAAGTACATTTTGGTAGAAATATTGGAAAATAATAATTCGCCACACACGGCTAAACCCAAAAGCCACAATATCAGATAAAATATTATGAAAAAGTACGAAAAATTGTTGCAATTGACTTGACAATGATAATGACAATGGAATGAAATTATGTAAGCTACAATGACATGAATACCTTCACTTGTACAGTGAAAAATGATAAAAATCGACGAAGACAGATGGAAAATGACGAAAAAAAATTATGTGTATGATTTGAAATAAAAAAAACTATTAATTCCATGGATAAGGTAAAGATGAAACTAAAAAAAACTCCTAACACATTTCAACCCAAGTCAGCTCATTTTTACTTCGCTCTGCTCTTACCCTTTTGCCGCCCTTTCAAAAAATATTTTATAAGAAAAGAATACTTTTATTTTAATTGAAAAAAATATTATCCACGTTTCATTTCAGTTCTAACACATAAATTAAGTAGTAATTAAATATACACATACTTTACATCAAATTCTTTATACGCATTAATTCATTCAGAAAAAATATCGGCAGAAGCGGGATGCGAACCTGTGAGCCTTGGAAGCAACCGTTGCTCAAGTTCATTACCCTAGACCAGTGCTCCGCAACAGGTGTGCCACGGCACACTGGTGTGCCGTAAGCCGATACAGGTGTGCCGCGATCAAATAAGACAATATTATAAATAAATACTTTTACAACGGTCCTCGAGCTCCCAGCGCCTATCGCCTATTTATGTAGTCACAGAACGAGGTACTTGCTTTATTAAGTTCTAAAATAAATTTAAAAAAAGTGAAATTGATCAAATTAATATCTATTTTTCGCTTTTGGTGTGCCGCGGTATTCAAGGTGAGAACTTTGGTGTGCCGTAGAATCCAAAGAAGTACTTTGGTGTGCCGTAGATGAGAAAAGGTTGCGGAGCTCTGCCCTAGACCACTCGACCATCTCCTGCCCGAACTGTTGCGCGGAATAATTAGTATTTACACCATTGTTACCATCATATAACGATAGATGTCCCTATATATTCAGAGTGTGTATATTATTTAATGAACTTGAACAACGGTTGGTTCCAAGGCTCGCAGGTTCGCATCCCGCTTCTGCTGATATTTTTTCTGAACGAATTGATGCGTATAAAGATTTTGATGTATAGTATATGTATATTTAATTACTAATAATATTGTAATATAGTCAATGATCTATAAAAGTAGATTAGAATGTTGAAAACATAAAATAATATTCTAATAAATATTTACAAATCCACATATATTAAGTATTTAAAGTTTTCTTAATGCTCATACATAAATTATTTCGTAATATTGAAAACATCCGTGTGCGGTGACCTCTGCACTAGATTCATCGTTAGATTGACAAGAATTTGTGATAATTTGATATTAGGTATCTACATGGAATCCTTACTCCGACTAGGAACTCAATATTGATATTTTGCCACGCACTAAATAATTCAAGCTGGGGAATTCCCGCGACCACTTTTGTGTTACCTTAGACTTTTTGTGAAAAACTTTATGACTTCTCCTTTTTGCGTTAATTAAAACTTTTAAAGCACTAATTGACAAACGGAAGAGTTCGACCCTCGGCATTTGTCTTCTTCCTTCATTTCGCGATAAAGTAGCACAGATTTATCAGCAATAATACCAGCCAAGTAAGTGATGCCAAAGTCATATGCGCCGAAGAAATGCGTAAGGCAATCAACCAACCGTCCCACTGCTTGTATAATCAGATACCCCCAACACCAAGATTGAAGTCTCGAAGCAGCTTTCTGAAATCCACACAACCTCTCACATCCGACCCTGAAAATGAGAGACTCCAACTCTGGCAACAAATCGCACCAGAGGATTTCATTACTCCAAAGGAAGGCCTCCCAACTGGCAAGAGCCTTGACTGGCCGACCTGGAAATCCCTAAACAGATTAAGAACCGGAGTTGGTAGAACAAAGGACAACCTCGAGCGGTGGGGAATGCTTCGGCAGGGAGAGACACTATTGTGCGACTGTGGAGACCTGCAGACCGCCTCACACCTACGATGCTGCTCCATGTGCCCAACAAGTTGCACATCTCAGGACCTAATGCTGGGCAACACACGAGCTATCGATGTTGCCAGATATTGGGAAAAAATAATTTGACGTCGCTGACACGAAGAAGAAGAAGAGTGATGCCAAACAAATGTACCAACGAAAAGTTATTTTGCTGTACATTTTTTAAATATTAAATATATAATAATAATAATATGAAAGTGGTTCAACTTTTTAAACGACTTTTTTTTAAATTAATGATTTCCACAAAACTCAAGGCTTGATTTTGATGAACTTTGTAAAACGAAAAGCATATTTTTAATCAAGCAAATGAAATCATGTAATTTCTTACTTAAATACGCTATAGCGTTATTTCTTCGTGATTTTTTTTGTATAAGCAATTAAAACCACTAAATAAATATCACTTTTTTTTCATACCAATATAAATTATTTCAACGTTGATGTTAATAAAATTGATTTTATTCTACTGTTTAGTATCCTACACTAAATCGGATTTATTTATTTTTGAGAAACACTATGTTGAAAATTTAATGCATTTAGACTTTAACACTTATTTTTGTACTTCTATTTATGACATTGTTTTTTTTATAGCAAATAAACTATACTCATTATTATTATATATTTTGACCTTGAGCAACTCACAAAATTTTTGGATGTATTCCAAATAAAAGTATCTGCAGTGAGTTTGTTTTCGTGCAGACGTATTTCGTTAAAACCTATAAACAGAAAAAGATGAGGCAGACGCTGGCATCCCGACGTCTGCCGCATTTTTTCTCCAAGATGACATAAAATATTATACTTGACGTGTATTGATACGTGTGTATCAATTTCTGCATATTTTTTTTCAAAAATTTTAACATTTAACAACAAATCTTAACTTTCGCTGCACATTTCAAATTTAATAAATATGGAATAAGGTTCATCTTTTTTGCAACAGCTTTAGATTTTGATACCACACTAAAGGAAGAGATTTGATGTGAAAGGGCAACTAATTATATCGTATTTAATTCAATTAACAATCAGTAAATATTTAAGTCATTAATGAATACATAAAAAGGTCAGGAAAAATAATAAATTGTTAGTAGGAGAATAAAAATTCGCAGTAAATAATCAATTAATTATTTACTGCGAACATTTCTCACCTCCGATTTGCAGATGACATAGTGCTAATAGCCGAATCACCTGACAAGCTCCAAGACATGCTCTACGACCTCAATGAAGCGTCGAACAAAATTGGTCTGAAAATGAACATGGATAAAACAAAAGCCATGATTAATAGTCATATTTCACAGACCTTCGATCCTATTTCCACTGGAGGAACAGAAATAGAGGTTGTAAACGACTATACCTATCTGGGACAAGTAATACAACTAGGGCGAAATAACTTCTCAAAGGAAATCGACAGGCGCATACAACAGGGATGGGCAGCATTTGGAAAACTAAAGTACATTTTTAAAGCGAAAATTCCGCAATGCCTTAAAACTAAGGCGTTTAACCAATGCATCCTCCCTGTATTAACTTATGGCGCAGAGACGTGGAATCTGACAGCAAGTCTTACCCATAAAATAAAAGTCACCCAGCGTGCTATGGAGAGATCCATGCTCGGAGTGTCGCTAAAAGATAGAATCCGAAACGAGGAAATACGCAGAAGAACTCAAGTAGTGGATGCTACCCAACGGATAGGCACACTCAAGTGGCAATGGGCAGGACATATCTGTCGAAGAGACGACGGTCGATGGGGAAGAAACGTATTGGAATGGCGCCCAAGAACTGGCAAACGAAGCTTTGGCCGACCCCCTACAAGATGGACCGACGATATAAGAAGATAGCGGGAGTGACCTGGATGCGGAAGGCGGAGGATCGAAGACGATGGAGACTCATGCGGGAGGCCTACGTTCAACAGTGGACGGACACAGACTGATGATGATGATGATGAATCAATAATAAGTTAGGTTAGGTTTGTTTTACATTTATGGTGCTAATAATTAATTCATTTTACAGTATTGATAATATTACTGACATTTTAATTTTATAACTTACCACATTCGTACTGGCACAATGGACACTGACAATTTATTTAATCTACTACCAAATTATTGAATTTACTGCCGAACGGTGTCACAACCTATCGTTCACAAACAGTTCGCTTAACAACTCATCGGCAACGACGTGGGGCGCAAGGGATAACTGGGGCACTGGATATCTCGCTAACCTAACATAACCTAAGTTTCTTTTTTATGTAAGCACATACAGGAGAATACCGACAGATGGTGATAGTAATTTTTTTGAAGTCTCATCTGTGGAATTCTATGACGCTTACCATGGTGTATATGGCTAAACGCTGCATGTGGAGTGTTGATCCGCCAACGTCATAGACTACAGCCCGAGATTCACGCATCATCCTTTATTATTACAGGAATCTACTATGAATGGGTGGTCTTCACGGGACGACTTTCGTCTACCACCAATTTTAATTGATAGGCTATGACTGACATTTTACGGGCGATGGATCAAATTCACACCTACCGGAGTATTTTAGAGCTCAGAAATCGATTAAAAATCCTTTTTTTTTTTTAATCTCCGTCGGGGATCGAACCCACGACCTTTGGCTTGCAAAGCAAACGCTTTACCATTGAGCTATGACCGCCGGCAGTTATTTCGTTAACGAGACATTTGGCTCTGTGGACTCTACGATCACTGGACAAATCCTTAGGTTAGCACGACATCAAGTGCACCAGTTGTTCCGTGCGCCAAATGTCCCGTGCACCAGACGTCCAGTGCACCCCACTTCTTTACCGACGAGTAGTTGAACTAATTGTCTGTGAACGAAATGCGGCGGAACCATTACGACATGTTTCATCCTTGTAATTTTGTAATTGACATCAAATTTAAAGCAATACTCATTTATTTAAACGCACACAATCACTTTAAACACTATTTGTACAATCATAAATATGCAACGCCATTGCTCAATTATTTCCATTTTCGTCTGGCGGTATTCTAATCAGAAGCCATCAGACTCTGTTTATTTAGAAAGTATATTAAGGGCTTAAATTTCTTTGTTCGGTAACTTATTCAACGTTTTGGCTGTAAGTTAAATCAATCGGCAGTAAATAAAATGAATCGGCAGTTGACTTAATAAATTGGCATTATCCGCTGTGTCAGAATGAATGTGGTCAGTTATGAAATTCAAATGGCAGCAATATATTCAATATTGGTTAAAGTTAATTTAAAATGAATAAATAAATAACCCTGACTGATTGAATAATAAAAAATAATAATATACATTTTCTGAATATATACTATAGAGACATCTATCGTAATACGATGGTAACAATGGTATAAATACAATATCTTACGCGTGTCCGTTTACGCAGAGAAATGGTCGAGTGGATTGGGCGGTGTAAAAGAACTGAGCAAAGGTTGGTTCCATGGCTCGTGGCTCGAATCCCGCATCTGCCGATTATTTTCTGAATGAATTGATGCGTACAATTTTTCATGTATAATTGTATGTATATATTTAATTACGAATAACTAACCCATGAAATGGAAAGCTAACCTAAACTAACCGTTCAATAATTACCATACATTATTTTAATAAAATTCCTACCAATTTATTATTTTTCTACTGGCAAATGATTATTTTTACTTATCATTGTAGGTATTTATTACTAACCGCTTGCATAATTATAACTGCCCATTAATTGAAACAAATAAAAAATTAAGTCCCCATATTAAGTATTGTAGATATATATATTTTTAATTTCAAAACTAACTGAGAAAAATATCTGTGATTTGGACATAAAATACAGTGCTGGTTTTAGGGGGTGGCGAAGTGGGTCGCCGAGAGTAACCAATCTTTCTTATATTTTTAAAAATATAAACAATATGGGGCGCTAGAAAACATTGTCCCAGGGAGCCGCAGTGTCCAAAACCGGTACTGATTAAATAATTCCGTGTTTGGATCGTAAAGTGATATATCTCCCATTATCTTCGTGTTTCAGTCAAGTGAACAGCCGCCGCCCACGCGGCTAATTTTATTTCATATATTTCCAACATTCTGATGTCGGTAATTCATCATTCACTTTAGTTTTCACCAGCGGTCGGGAAAATTTAGAATAAGCCGCCTCGTTTTTGTCATTTATTCGACGTCGTTAGAGACTGAAAATACTTTTTGTGTCTCCGTGAAAGGCCTTAATTGCGGTCACCTTTTTTATGACAACTAAGCCGGTTTAGAGGCGCTGATAATTTCTCATCCTTTAGAAACTGAAGTCAATCCGAAGACATCAAGAATATACGTGTAAAAGGTTCCGCTCCATCAATTATTTATGTGAGCAAATAATAATCACACTGGATGCGAATATAAACTGATCACATTCAATGCTATATTCGCGTTTTTTTTTTTAAAATAATAATTCGAATCATAATTCAGTATTATTCGTAAATGTAATTTAATTTACTCTCAGTTATCAGTTATCATTTTTTTAAGGCCTAAGGCCCCCGGGCAGGTCGCCTTGTACCTGTGCTCCTTGGGAGCACTAACCAAGGCATTGTTTTCAGAGTACTTTCTCGTTATACAAGTAACGGGCTTTGGTGAGCAATGAGGTCGACATATCCAACCGGTCCAGGCATCTGTTGGATTACGCTAAAGAGCTTTTTCCTACTTAGATCTAATATTGGGCAATGCCACAGAACCTGTTCAGCGTCCTGCAAGGGGCTGCCGCATGGGCAGTCTGGACTATCAAGGAGGCTAAACTTGAAGAGTTTAGCCTTAAAATTGCCGTGCCCAGTCATGAATTGATCAGTTGGCATTATTATTTTAAAAATAATATACAAATTATTTCCACTACATGAGGTACGCTAAGTGCATACAATGCATAGTTCTTCTAGGACAGCAAACCGGACCGTGTTATTTCAAATTAAAAAAAAAATGAAAATTATATTCACCGTCACTTTTATCGTTTTGCCCCTCAGAGATCTGCTTTACCGACCAAACATTTAGTGCTAGATATGGAGGTTATGTACACATTTTACAACAATATATAAATAAACAATAGCCTTTAAAGGAGAATATAATGGCTTAAATTTATAGTTTAACTTGAATCGAACACTGCGCCATAAAAATAATTTAATTAATATATATTATAACTAAAAACAAGCGGTAAAAAACAGTGATTTTATGAAACTAATCAGTTGTCAAAATAAAGCAACGACAACTGGTTGCATAGACAACTGAAAGAGTAATAAGCAATAAAAACGTGTATAGAGTTGTTGTATGCTCTTTACTTGACATATTACTCGTATGTTGTAATCGTTCTTCATACTTATTCGCCTTTTATTTGGAGCATATGGCTGACATCAATTCATTACCGTTAAACACTTATTAGCTGTTCCTCTGGGTTCTGTTTGCAGCCGGGGCTCTGCTGAATATATAAGATTACGGCAGTTTCCAAAACAAGAACCAGGCTCTTAAAAAATGTAAGTGTAGAACCCGTTGTATATTTGGCTGCCGAGGCTTTTATTATTTGTTCCAAAAGAGTGACCCATCTTATTATAAGACACACGATGCTTCCAGGCAGTCAAGCATCCAAATGATATCTTTCCCCAATGTTGCTTAACCTATGTAAAGGGACGGTAACTTAAGTTTTCAGCTAGTTATGATTGACAAATATACCTTACTTTTAATAAAATATTATGCTTAACACTATGCAGTCCGACAACACAACATATGTGTAATCGCCAGGCCGAACGTTAAAGGCTGGCCACACAAAATGTGTGTGATCGTTCTGACAACGCTTAGTGGCCGACTATACACAGCTTGTGTTATGTTTTTTCAAACGTTAGTGGCCGATCACACAACATATGTGTTGTTTTTACTTTCGACCATATTTCAGAGATCTCAAACCTTTTCAGTGAGGGTCATATTTAATTTTATTTGAACACATGACGATAAAAAATTTAAACGAGCATTTTTTGTAAAAAAAAAAGTGAGATTAGAGTTCATCTCGCTTTTTATGATTATTATTTTTAAATTGGGAAAACGTTGATCGTTTTTCTCGATCAGTATTTCAAATGTATGCGTTTTAAGTTTGTATGTTTGTAAGCAAAATAAGTATTTCCCAAAATATAAACTGTTTTTTTAAATTGTATTTTATATTAAAATGCAATATATTTTTGGATAGAATTTGTCTCCTTAAATACGCTGATGCTTTGTCCGATATTCCCTCAGACGCCGAGGAGATCGAAGACAGCGACGATGATGGAGGATGGATATATATAAACAAATAAATATATGCAATTTTTTTGTAAGCAATTCTTTAAAAAAACAGTCGGCCTCCGGCGCAAGTTTAATCTCGTACCGCGCGGATTGCATAGTGTTAACCTTAAAAAAGGTAATGAATATAAAAAACTAATCATTATCGAGCAAAATTTTTTTTTTCAGTGATAGTCTTTTATTCAAACTCATTTCGATCATTTGCTTATGCCGCTTTTCAAAATGTATAACCCAATTGAATTATGAAATAAAGTGACCTGAGGATGCGAATGAAAGTGCTCTTTCCGAAATGATAATTGCCCTCCGAGAGCTCTTTTGAATGGTGGAATTAGCACATTTCATATTAAAGAGGGTTCACAGTGTGGGGGGGGAAAAAAGGACGAATCCGTTCAACACTTTAGAGTTGTCCCTTTAATTGCTGACCGCGGTGGAGGTCATTACCATAAATTAGCTCTAATGGGCACAAACTCTCGCAGACGCTAATAATCATTTATGTGATGGAGCATGTGAGGTAACTTGTGAATACGTGAGATGTTCATGCAATTCGTGACTTTATGATTGAAAGAAATAATTATATGGATTAAATATTTATTAGAATATTATTTTATTTTGTTCAATATTCTAATCTTCTTTTATAGATCATTGACTATATTACAATATTATAAGTAATTAAATATACACATGCTATACATGAAATTCTTTATACGCATCAATTCATTCAGAAAAATATTGGTAGAAGCGGGATGCGAACCGCGGGCCTTGGATCCAACCTTTGGCCATGTCTTTATAAACCGCTTAACCCGCTCGGCTATTTCTCCGCCTGAGCTGACACGCGTTAGAACTTGTATTTTTACCATTGTTATCATCGTATGACGATAGATGTCTCTTTAGTATAAACTGTCGGAAAGTAATAATATTAAAAAACCTTGTGAATAAATGTTGATTGATTTAATAATTAAAAATAGTAATATACATACTCTGAATATATACTATAGAGACATCTATCGTCATACGATGATAGCAATGGCATAAATACAAGTTCTAACGCGTGTCGGCTCAGGCGGAGAAATAGCTGAGGGGGTTAAGCGGTATATACAGACCTGGGCAAAGGTTGGTTCCAAGCCCCGCGGTTCCGATATTTTACTGAATGAATTGATGCGTATAAAGAGTTTGATGTATAGTGTGTGTATATTTAATTACTAAAGAAATAATTATTTTTCGACCTAAACACATTTATATCTCAATAAATGTAAATCCAAGAATATGTTGGATTTTTTTTTACTCTATAATATCAATTATTGCGGTGATATATTAATAAAGAGAAAGTGAAAAAAAGGTTAATATCATACTCGTATTCCGTTCGCGAGGAGTTTACTTTACTTTAAAAGTTTCCTCGGATTTTCTTTGTTCTATCGCCTTTGTTAGCAATTTTTACTTGCAACTTTGATAAGAATTTTCATTTTCCAAGTTGGTGCGGCGAATATTATCATTGTAAAGTTAGTGAAACCTGTACTTGTTGACATCACATGTTTAATGCAAAAATTTAATCTCGGCTAACTTCACACATATCACTTTTATACCTACGCTGAAAAAAGTATCACGTTTGTATTTTTTATACAAACATGCATTGGGTTAAGACGCTTTATAAAGAACCAAATGGTCTAGCTTTCAAAAATATCAAACTTTAAATCCGAATTTTCCTGAAAAATGCAATTATTAACTCCCAAATATGCCTCAGGTACTACAAATACAGTCAAGCTTCCAATAACGGTCATTTTTTTATATGTTACAAAGATATTTTCTATACTGTTGAGGGTGATTTTTCATATAACAGTCCCTTCTTTGTAGTTATTTTGGATTGAACCATCTTTTTAGGTCTTAACACTATCTATTCCGCGTGGTAGACGATTAAACTTACGCCGGAGGCCGACTGTTTTTTTTTTTTTAAAGAATTGCTTACTTTTTTTTTTGCATATATATTTATTTATCCCCCATCATCGTCGCTGTCTTCGATCTCCTCGGCGTCATCGGGAATATCGGACAAAGAATCAGCGTATATAAGGAGACTAATTTTAACCAAAAATATATTGCATTGGAATATTAAATAAAATTAAAAAAACAGTTTATATTTTGGGAAATACTTATTTTCCTAAAAAATATATAAAAATTAAGTGCATACAATCCAAATATTAATCGAGAAAACGATCAACGTTTTCCCAATTTAAAAATAATAATAACAACAAGCGAGAGAAAGTGTAATCTCACATTTTTTTTTTTTACAAAAAAATGCTTGCTTAAAGTTTGTATCGTCGTGTGTTCAAATAAAATTAAATACGACCCTCACTGAAAAGGTTTGAGATCTTTGAATTATGGTCGAAAGTAAAAACAACACATGTGTTGCGTGATCGGCCACTAACATTTAAAAAAGCATAACACAAGCTGCGTATAGTCGGCCACTAAGCGTGACCCGCATTTAACGTTCGGCCTGGCGATTACACACATGTTGTGTAACCGGACTGGATAGTGTTAATGGTCTCGGGAACGTCGGGCTAATCTTCCGACCATGTGGAAGCGTTATAGAATAATTGACTGTACCTCCTTTTCTCGATCTGGTGCCATTAGTAATTGTGTTCTGCCCTTCATATTTATGCTCCTTGTGATTATTTTCAGTGTATTAATATTATGTTCGCCAGCATTTTCCAGTTTCAGATTCTGATTGATTCGCATTCAGTGGGATTTATTTATTTATTAGAGAACGGAAGTTCCAAGAAAAAAGTTACAGAGCATAGAATATACAATACATACATACAAAAGATAACAAGCAGATAAAAAGAACACAAAAGAATAAGAAGATGACACATGTCAATGTCTAAAGATCTAGGAGAACAATACCATCGACAAAAGAGGAAAAGGATGTCAGAAAAAGGATCAAGGTGTGCTGGTAGGCCATTTAGAAGCGACATTGCCGTTGTATATTTGATAGCGATTTTAAATTCAGGTCGTGTTGATTTCCGTTCGCAACTTATAATAGACTCGCTGATAGAATAGAGGCTTCTTATGTTAGCACATACACCAATGTGACGAAGAAAAAATATTTATATTCGGTATTAACTCGTCATGTCAACTTGTAATCGATTTATGAGCTCTAAAATACCCCCCCGGTTGGTGCGAATTTGATCCGTCACCCGTAAAATACCAGTCGTAGCGTATTTATTAAAATAGGTGGTAGACGAAAGTCGTCCCGTGAAGACCACCTATTCATAGTTAATTCCTGTAATAATAAAGGATGATGGGTGAATCTCGTCTATGACGTTGGCGGATCAACACTCCACATGCAGCGTTAAGTCATATACACCATGGTAAGCGTCATAGAACTCCACAGATGAGACTTAAGAATTACTATGACCATCTGTCGGTATTCTTCTGTATGTGCTTACATAAAAAAAATAAAAAATGAGATGAATTATTCACAGACGTAATGTTAGAGCGTATCTTGTAAAATATCGATACAAATATCTTTGACACATAATTCGTTATTTCAAAGATCCACGCAGCTATTGAGAAAATTATCCTTTTTTTTAAATAGCTGTTATACAAATGCACATGCTTTGGATAATACAACTGCTTTACCTTCGAGGCTCTTGAATAAGTCACCACATGTTGCTAATCACGTGTCAATGGTCGGATTGAGCAGCTCTTTAGGTTAAAATTTTCTAAGCTCGAGAGCGTCGAACTAATCATTCGATCTCCATACAAAATATTATATCAATAAATAATAAAAAATATACGGCTGTGAGACATGGTGCTTATCTGAAAGTGGTAAAAAAAAGAGAGTCCTTTGAGATGTGGTCATACTGAAGAATTCTCGTAATTTCCTGGAGAGACCACGTCACGAACAATGAGGTTCTCAAGATAATCAAGGAAGATAGGCACCTAATAAGAACCATCTCAGAGAGGCGATCGGTCACATTATGTGCCACGGTTGTCTTATTCACGACATTGTGGAGGGGATTGTTGAGGGTAGAAACTGTAGAGGGCGCCCTAGAGTATTTGCAGCAAGTGTTCGAGGACACGAGTTGTAGCTCTTATGCTGAGCTGAGGAGGGTTGCGGAGGACCAAGAAGAATGGAGATCGAGATGCAAGATTCTGTTGCTGCAAACCAATCCACCGGATTGATACTACGAAGGAGAATAAAAAATGTATACCTCGGGTTCTACAGGTGCCATTATTTCAAGTCACAGAGTTTCCCGGTAGACATTTTCGAGTAAATTTGGAACAAGGAAACTGACAGAACTGGCTGGCGAAAATTTTATATATGACCATATGTTCTACAAATGTAAATACAAGTATAAAGTACATAAATCTAACCCGGAAGGTTAGCATGACAGTCGAACGCTTCAAGTATGGCATTTGCCTTAGCTTTCGTCTAGTACTCACATATAGCACAATATCCGTGTTTGAAGTACAATCCAAATATAAAGTTTCTTGTGCAATATCAAACATGAACGAAATTGAATTTTTGAAATCCTTTGAACCTCTATTTGATAAAACTCATAAAGCTTCTGCTAATATTGATATAAACTGTCCAGCTTCAGTTTTAATCACTTCTCTTTCAATAATATGAATAATTATTTATTTAATTTATCTTTATTAAAACGGAGTTGGATGCGTTGTGCAATGGTGTGGCGACCTATCGTTCTGAGACAATTCGTTCAGCGACTCATCGGTAACGACGTGGGGCGCACTGGACGTCTGGCGCACGGAACATTTGGTTGACAACTGGTAAACTGGATGTCTTGCTAACCTAAGCTTACCTAACCTAACCTATGCTTAGGATTTGTCTAGTGATCGTAGATTCCAGAGAACCATATGTCTCGTTAACGAAATAACTTAACAACCGACCACCAAATGTACCGTGCACCAGACGTCCAGTGCGCCCCACGTCGTTACCGATGAGTCGATGAACGAATTGTCTGAGAACGAAATGCGATGGAACCGTTCTGCAATACCTATTCTACCATATTTAAAAATAAATGCACTTCACAAGTGCCACCAATTAACAGCACAATGTATAGTTCTTAAGGCTTCCAGGCTGGATTATGCCTAGCTCAAAATATCTAATTTATGTTGATAAAGAAATCTGCTAGAAATAATGAAAGAAAAGTGGATTTTACGAGTATTATCAATTGAATTATGTTACATTGTGTTTTGGAATGTGATGTATACATTTTAGTCGCAAAGTATTTTACACACTGTTATTACACTTATTAATAATTACATCAATAAAACAATGTAATTATTGCCGCAGTGTAACAATAAACACGATGTTAAAGCTTAATGACTTAATATGCGTAATTAATAGTTCATTAAACGGTACGTTCGTGTTCGGCTGAAGGTAAAAAATTGTAATGTAATAGACTTACTAACACGATACACTACCTGATATTATACATTTAACCCTTTCGTTACGGCTCGGTGGAATACAAATTATGCTGTCAATATGTGAATTTTTAAAAACATTTTTTTTGCTTAAAACTAGTATTTGAAGCATAAATGTACTTATCTGA
This sequence comes from Glossosoma conforme, assembly GCA_022606575.1. Taxonomy (NCBI): domain Eukaryota; kingdom Metazoa; phylum Arthropoda; class Insecta; order Trichoptera; family Glossosomatidae; genus Glossosoma; species Glossosoma conforme. Next base: position 21,583 of record JAGTXR010000149.1, read on the forward strand.
CCTATTTTCATTTATCCCATTGGTTCTTCCATATAAAAAACTATTATATTTAATAAACGTGCATTATGTAAGTCCATACATGTGGTGCCATTGACACATGTAGTTTACAGAAAAATCGCTCCTGTGACGAAACCTAACGGTATTTCTTTTACATGCTTTAAAGATTCTGTAAATAATACATGTAGGTTGATAAAGGTTATGACTGCACTTCCAATCTCCTACCGTAGATGTCACAATGAGTACTGAAAGTAGCAAAACGATATATCGCGTCAACCGATGTCAACGGTCGGGGAATCTTTGACGGCATATGCCGACAACCGATGCGAAAGAACACATATATTAGAATTGTATCACATCGCGATAAGCCTTACTAAGTGATTTATTTATAAATAACCCGTTAATACGACTTAAAACTCGTTTAATTTATTTAAATGAAACACGTATAGAAATAAAATAAATGCAAAAAAAAACATTATAGCCTCACATACTCGTAGATATAAATAACATCAAAACCACTCAAATACGAGTTGAACATTATCCTGGTCTTATTTCATGAAACATCAAGTAAAGCATGTTCCTTTACTATTCAAATAAATAATTAATATTTACTAGAATCCAGACTTTTGTAAAAGTAAAAATACTTAAAATCACTGAAAGTAGATACAAGCTGTTATTTATGTCGGGCAAACAAGAAAAAAATCATTTAGAATAAATATTTATCAATTATTTTGGTAAATACTCCGGAATCATATTATGGATTTTGGGTTTAGCCGTGTGTGGTGAATTTCTTTTAACCAATATTTCGACCGCCATTGCAGGGGTCTTCTTCGGGATTGATGATTTAGTAGTGAGTTGGTGTCAGGTTATCTCAGTACCGGCTGTAGACCCTGCTGCGCCCTAGGACATTTTTTCTAGCGCCTCAAATTTTTTATATTTTAAAATAATACAAGAATGATTGGTTGCCTTCGGCGGCCCTAACTAATTCGACGCCCTGGTGCACCGATACACTTCGCCACCCACTAAAACCGGCACTGGGTTATTTTATATCACGAGCGTCATTGTATGTACATCTAAATTATCAATCCTGACCCCTGCAATGGCGGTCGAAATATTGGTTAAAATAAATTTGCCACACACGGCTAAACCCAAAAGTCACAATATACAAATCTGGCCGTGAAAACCTAAGAAGTTATTACTCAGGGATCAAGCTACATTTTCTTGCGTATAACATTTTTTCCTTATCTTTACTCCTTATCTAGAGCATATGAACCCGCAATAAATTTATACCGTGAAGCCTCAACCAAAACCTTAACCATTTGATACTGAGGGGTGGCTTGACATAAGCAACAATATATAATGCTCCCAAGTCACACGCTTTAGTGCTTTCAGTTCCCAATGTTGTCCATCTTCGGTAATCGAACGTGAACCTGTATTTAAGTATGCTAAACGATGACCGACTATACCTATCTGAGACAAGTAATACAACTAGGGTGAAGTAACTTCTCAAAAAAAATCGACAGGCGTATACAACTGGGATGGGCAGCATTTGGAAAACTAAAATACATTTTAAAACGAAAAATCCGCAATGTCTTAAAACTAAGGCGTTTAACCAATGCATCCTCCCTGTATTAACTTAAGGCGCAGAGACGTGGAATCTGACAACAAGTCTTACCCATAAAATAAAAGTCACCCAGCGTGCTATGGAGAGATCCATGCTTAGAGTGTCACTAAAAGAAACGAGGAAATACGCAGGATAATTCAAGTAGTGGATGTTGCCCAACGAATAGGCACACTCAAGTGGCAATGGGCAGGACATATCTGTCGAAGAGACGATGGTCGATGGGGAAGAAAAGTATTGGAATGGCGATCAAGAACTGGCAAACGAAGCATTGGCCGACCCCCTACAAGATGGACTGACTAAATAAGAAGAATAGTGGGAGTGACCTGGATGCGGAAGGCGGAGAATCGACGAGGATGGAGACTCATGCGGGAGGTCTACGTTCAACAGTGGATGGACACAGACTGATGATGAAAACGATGACCGAGTATTTTATTTATTAACCAAGGTGGCTGACAGAATTTCGAGGCGGCTTTTTGTGAATAACGTATGCTCCATATAGGATGTGATATAATAATATATCTCGCATCGCATATTTGCAGTCGGAGAAAGTAATATTTTTCACGGCCGCTGCGGGAATATGATTTGTACAGTTGGGAAAGCGCAGGTCGAGGCTATTTCCGAAAAAATACTCGATAAAAGAACTTACTTCAAGGCTCCGCAAGAAACTTGCCAAAACATTTGTTTGGAGCATCTTAATGTACGGCTGTGAGACATAATGCTTATCTGAAAGTGATAAAAAAAGACTAGAAACCCTTGAGATGTTGTCATACTGAAGAATTCGCGGAATTTCCTGGAAAGACCACGTCACGAACAATGAGGTTCTCAAGATAATCAAGGAAGATAGGCACCTAATAAGAACCATCTCAGAGAGGCGAGCCCGATGGATCGGTCACATCATGCGCCACGATGGTCTTCTTCATGATATTGAGGAGGGGATGGTTGAGGGTAGAAACTGTAGAGGGCGCCATAGACGGGAGTATTTGCAGCAAGTATTCGAGGACATGAATTGTAGCGCTTATGCTGAGCTGAAGAGGGTTGAGGAGGACCGAAAGGAATGGAGATCGAGATGGAAGATTCTGTTGCTGCAAACCAATCCACCGGATTGATACTACGAAGAAGAAAAGAATCACGTACCATTTGACAGTAAATATTATCATTGTTATTGTGGCTTTTGGGTTTAGCCGTGTGTGGCGAATTTCTTGTTACCAATATTTCAACCGCCATTGCAGGGGTCTCTTCAGGATTGATGATTTAGTTGTGAGTTGGTGTCAGGTTATTTTATATCACGAGCCAAATGCAGGCTTTAAAACTAAATATGACTTTAATAGTGCCACTGCTTTTTAAATATTTTCCATTAAAAATGGTATTTGATATTCAAATTTTATGTTTTTTTAATGTAAGCGCATGCAGGAGAGCACACCCGGTCAAGACCAGTGCACTCTATGACGCTCAGCCAGGAAGGCTGGACGCTGCATTCGGGACACGTGTGTTGTGTTCGTGTTTGTGTGCAGGTTGGGGAGATTGCAAGTGTATATTTATCTGTTCCTTGAAGAGATCCAGATTGTAGGAAGGAGGAAACACAGACGCTGGAAGAGCATTCCATAGCTTACCGGTGGCGTTAAGGAAGAAGCTTTGGAAGCTGCCAGTTCTTGGTCCACATATATTAACCGTGTATGGATGTTCGGCACGTGTAAGACGAGTTTGTCGGTTGTGGGTGGGTGCAGGAGGAATTAGTTCTTTAAGTTCCGAAAAGAGCATTGACCGTGGTAATAACGGTAGAAAAGACTAAGAGAACCAATCTGACGCCTGTGTTCCATTGATTGCAGGTTAGACGTAAGAGTGTCATTGTTTATCAAACGAGTCAATTAAGTTTAGAAGGTATTTTGTATATCAAATCTGGCCGTGAAAACCTAAGAAGTTATTATCATTGTTATTCATACACGTTCTTAGTTTAAATTAATCAATGAATCAAAAGACGACATTTCTCAATCAGTGTTTCATAATATTTTCCGTAAATTAAAAAATAGATTTACTAATTTTTCTGTGAAATGGTCACCAGGGCACACCAAATAATATATGTTTTTAATAATAAATTAAGTGTAATATTAATTTATTATGTAATTTTAAGCCGTTCCGATTTCGCGGTTGCCTTGGCTACGAATGACGCTCCGGGCCCAAAAGGACGCATGCGCCACATCCACACGCCCCTTCTGAAATCCTGAAACGGCCTCAGTGTCACTTCTGCCTCCGCCGGAGCGGGTCGCGTGCGGCGTCGCCTGAATGAAAAATACGCAAATACATCGCGAACTAACACAATAAAAATAAACTTTGTTCACGTGATTGTCATTAAATTTGAGTTATAATCGTTATAAAAATGTGTTTTACGAATTTTAAAGAAGACTCACCGAGAGATGTGTTTTCACTGTGTTTAATTTTTGAATACTCTTTTAAGTATTAAGATTTGTATTTGCTCGTGTTTCGGGATTCTTTCAGGCCCTCGTGGTGTTGTTCCGTGAAGTTTGAGGTTAAGATGTTGATGGTGCTGCAGCAGAAGAGGATCCAACAATGACATCGAATGATAACTTGGACAATTTGGAGGACACTCTCGAAGACCAGGTAAACTTGAATGACATCGTGTGCTTTCAATTTTACAGACTTTTTACCTATAGCTGTGGGTAGTTTTTTTTTTGAACTGCGGAAAATAATATTTTAAAATTTTTACTTATAAATAAATTATTGTTACAAGTTAGACGCTATGTAAATATTTAGTCATTTTCTTATTGCGAAACATTAATATAAGTAATGTAAGACTCTATTATCAGTCCGAATACAAATTGCAACAATAGCTATGACGCATTTATTACGAAATATTTTGTAACTAAAGTCATAAAGAAATGTGCAGTTTAATTTGATTTTTTTATTACTTATTAAAATATGATTAATAATAAAAGTGAATAAAATTGTTTTCTCATATCCGTTGCACATTCCAAACATATAGTCACCACAAATAACCGCCATGCAGTTCTATGTGTTGCTATTGTCCATGGGTTTTCAAAAGATATCTCTGCACCCGAAAATACACCTTGAAACATAAAAGATTCCAGATTATAGAGGGCAGAACTCCAAAGATTTAAAGACATTTGATAATGAAATGAATTGATTTAAAACGGTTTTGATTTTGTATTCATATTGATTCAACCATTTTGATTTCAATTTTGTTTACTTTGGACATTACAATTATGGTCACCCATCCATGTTTCGATGCGCACGCAATGTTACTTAACTTATATAATCTTACGAGAATCACGCTAACGATGCGCTATTACTACTATACAATTATATTTTAAATACATTTTTTTGAATTCTAGTATTACTTATATATATTTTTCAATTATTATTTTTATGACCTTAATATGAATATTTTGTCGTTTATGAAATGAATCGAATTATATTTAAAACGGTTTTAAGAATAATCTTTATTTTGAATTCAAATATTGATGACATGTAAGGCAACGTGTAGGAAGTAAGAATTGATTTATTAAATAAAATTATATTTTATTTTATCACATATAAGTATTCAAATGAACAAATGTTAAATAGATATTTCGTTTATAAATATTTCCTGAAAGAAAGCGTTTGAGTGTGCGAGTATCGCTGAAACCTAAAAACCTCGAGATTTCGCAATGTTGAGTAATAGACACTGCAGCACAGGGAATATCTTATAGCCTAACTTTATTTTTCAACTTACGAAAAGAAGAAATTTCTACGTTATGGATTTAATTATTTATATATTTGCTTATTTTTTTGATTTTATATAACACATACAAGAAAATACCATTAAAATAAGTCAGATTTTTCTATCTACGATACAATACTATAGTCTGGCATTCACTTATCTTTGATTTATCCAAGATTCACTGTAGATGTGTTTTGTTCATGGTTATTTTATTTTCAATCAATTTTATGCTAGTAGGCTATGAAAGTTCAGGGTTAACGGATTAGTATGGTCTCTACAAACCACCGCAATACAGTACTAGGAATATAAAAACAGTAACTAAGCTTTATGCAACATTGGCGACTACAGTTTATACAAATCGTTATTTCTTTCTTCAGATCATTACATATGAAAAAAACTATGACTTTAATAATTCGTATAGCCTTCGATGGTTTCCAGATCGGGTAAAAACGTAGGCTGCTGTTGTATATATTTCAGACATATTGTGTGAGCGTTTTACAATCACCATTTAAAAGAAGATCAAACGATTTGATTCCGAGGCTTAAGATATTTAGAACTTAATGTTGTTCAATTTATACCTTGTACCTAATTTAGTTCTGAAATACATTTTTAATGACGTTTAAAGTATCCATACATGTAAGAAAAGCATCACAGAATCAATAAACAAAATAACCCTTAGCGTTAATGTTAGTTAAAGTTTGACAGACATGAAGTAGGTAAACGGTTTATTTTGTTTTTGTCTTTTTCTTTTTTTCAAATATCAATACGAGTACCTTAAAGGTTGATAAATCATTTAAAATACGTAGCAAATTAACAGTATTCAAATTCTAAATAAGAACTATCAAATATTAAAAAAAAAAATGTTTTTTTGAAATAAACAATAAACACTCTTTATCTCCTTACAAAATTAATTTGAAAACCATAAAGACTTCGAATAAAATGACCGATATTAAATCGGATACCTAGCTATGCTTACGATACTGTTGTATACTCTCATTGTGTTTCTTCTTCTCAAATTGCTTCGTTTAGTTTCTCTGACATCAGCAATCATTCTAGAAGGTTCCACTCGGTCTCAATAATTAGAAAAGACAACTGCTTTGTCCCGCAAACAGAAGTCCAATGTTTTAATAAGTTCTTGAGCCAGGGAATTTATTGCTTTACGCAAATTGAGTTGTCTCGTCCCCATTTCGCTTTTTCGGAAGATGTTGAAGCATCTTGTATTTGTCATTGCGCAATAAACAAAAAAATCCTTTTTTATTAATATTACGGATTTGTAAAGTATTCTTAATGTAGCTTTTATTTGTAAAATGGCTACACATTGATAATGTTCGTTTGCAGAAGTCACTTGGAATGAGGAAAAGAATGACAACTGGTAGAACGCTAAGCATTTCAAATATTGAGAGCATAAATATTTTAAATCGTGATTTTATATGGATCACGTTAAGCACTGTTTATTTACAAACTTAAAGGCCACAATTATAAAGAGTATTTTCATAAACAATGAAACGATAGGATTCACATAAAAATAATTATTTAAAATAAAAAATAAAACTTCTTCATTGTACCTTTAACCGATTACTTTTTATTTTATAAACTAAAGATGTCGACAGGACTCCTATTCCGTTAATAAAATAAAAATAATAAAAATATACGCTATAATTTTTTTAATCTTTTTATTTTTTCGGAAACATGTGCTTAATGTTTTTTTAAACAATATTTTATTTTATAAATAACTAAAAATACGTTTTTGTTTTTTTTACCACATTTGTTTTGTGTTTCATATCTGCAAGACTAGGGTGAAACTACCCACCAAAAATTACGAAATTTTAAATATTTATCAAGACATTAACATCTCATGTTTTTTTATTTTCATCTCACGTTCTAGTTGGTCTTGAAAATTGCGTAAAAATGAGCAGCATAGCGACCAGACCAAAGCCTCTGGATAAGTTATATTTTCGGTAGAATGTTGCCAGTGCAGTAAAGTAAACCTATTCGGGATTAAGATGATAAACCTGCCTGAAGTAGTATTATGATGGCAACCCTGAGATAAATTTGTTGGGAATTTTATGAGCGTTCGGAAAGGAAAGTAAAGCGTTGGGAAAATGTAACAAACGAGGTCGAAGAAGAAGATAAATAAATACTAAAGATGCAAAATACTTGTATTGGGTAAAAATTAGGAGTCAAAAAGACGATAATTTTTCATATTCAATAATCTATGCGGATCGCATTAAATAACCGGCTTACTTTACATTTTGTGATATAGGATTTATTGTCTTAAATAATTAGCTCTTATTTCCTTTGGTATAACCAACTTCACTTTACTATTTCCACAGATCATCAAAATCATTGATATCAAAAATTTAAAAATAAATAATATATTTCAATCCCTTTTGTATTAAAATTGCCGACATAATACATTAACATTCCCTCTCTCAGAAGGGGAGTTATTACGTCGCGTGAGGGTAGGACGAGGAGCAGGTCAGCAGACAAAGACTTACTTTTTGAAGCACATTGATTATATTTACGCTAAGAACATTACAAGCTTTCCACCACGCGGGATGACATGCCGCGCGGCCTCAATAGAACCTTGCCTCGCCAAAGGGTGGGGACCGATTGATGATCTCCGCGCGGTCCCGGCTTGCGATAGCGCCACGAGCGGTGTTATTTTTAACTAACACACCCGTTAGCGGAACCGTCCAAAATGACAGCATGGCGCACCTAAATGCACGACAAGCGACCCGAAACAAAGAGACGAAAGATCCTATATCGAGGTTTTCGGTAACAGTAAGCAAGGACTACATCATGCTTTCAATGCATATACACATTTTATTTAAAACTTCGTTAATACAGTTCAAGCATAATGAAAAACATCACCGTCAGTTAAAACATAATCAAATTCACTATGTTCAAATATTTTTGCGAGAGAAAATTCAATTCAGATTAAAATATTTGCTGCAGGACATTTTAACGTTTTGGTATTTAAAAAACCATTTGTTCATAGCATCACTTATTGTATATTGTCATCTGAATTGCTGATGCTCAATTCATTAAAAAAAAAAAAACTAACCATGTAAAATGAGTCCGAATGCCAAAAAATAAAGACTAAATTTGTTTAGGTCATTTAAGAGAGAAGCTAAAGAGCCTTTTTGAACTTGACTCTAATATTAGCCAATGCCACAAATCGTGTTCAGCGTGCTGTCAAGATTTAATTATTTTATTTTATTAACGGTCTAGGCCAAAACATACGGTTTTAAAGTAGAAAATACAATAAATAAAATGGTAAAACAGATCCAATATTATAGCTAAGACAATACATTTTGACAAAACATGAGCACGAGTATATAAACAGGAGTAAATAAACAGATCTAGCACATTAGTGGAGGGATCTGCGAAATGCCGGAAGTTCCACCCCGAAAAAGTCCAAGTCACTAGAGGAGTTAACCAGTCTACACATTCTTAACATAGGAGAATAGAAACCGTAGTTGGTTTTGGATATCCTTACATGTAGCAGGTTACTGCCTCTAGTGAACCGGGAGGGAACATTGAACGTAATTTCCTGCAATAATGTCGAGTCATCGATTATGGCGTTCATAATTTTAAAAATAAACAGAATTTTAAGAATTAATTCATACTACATATGAAAAAACGCTTTGAAAAACATCTAGAACACTATTTCTAAGCAACCGAGACCCAACCACAGTGCTACGTGAGGTACAGGCTACGGACCACTGATATACGTTATCAATTACATTTCAAACGCTACCGAATTAAGCCATCAAATGTTTTCATGTGGTTCTCTACTCACCTGTACATATAAACATGTGTGTTGAGAAGTTAGCTTTAATAAATAATGAGAGATACCTATTCACATGTCTGCTTCGAATAACGGCGAATTGAATAGAGTTAAATAATTTTAACACTCCTATATACATACTCCATCAAGCAATCAGAAAATCACTAACCTACCTAAGCATTGTCATCTTTTAAATCCACTCCTTATCCAAAGCATTCACCATCATCAGCCTGTGTCCGTCCACTGTTGAACGTAGGCCTCCCGCATGAGTCTCCATCCTCTTTGACCCTCCACCTTTCGCATCCAGATCACTCCCGCTATTCTTCTTATATCGTCAGTCCATCTTGTAGGGGGTCAGCTAATGCTTCGTTTGCCAGTTCTTGGGCGCCATTCCAATACTTTTCTTCCCCATCGACTGTCGTCTCTTCGACAGATTTGTCCTGCCCATTGCCACTTCAGTGTGCCTATTCGTTGGGTAGCATCTACTACTTGAGTTCTTCTGCGTATTTCCTCGTTTCGGATTTTATCTTATAGCGACACTCCGAGCATGGATCTCTCCATAGCACGCTGGGTGACTTTTATTTCATGGGTAAGACTTGCTGTCAGATTCCACGTCTCTGCTTCATAAGTTAATACATGGAGGATGCATTCAGTTGTAACAAATTTCCGTCCCACGTTTCTGTCAGTTGACAATATCGTTGCCTCGTCCCAAGTCATTTCAGCCGCCAGATCTCTGACGCGTACATAATAATCCTCCCGAATTAGAGTCTGACGGCTTGATGAGAAAGCTTGTAGTAAATGGAGCACATTTCAGCGCTTATTAATCGGTTCTAGGCATAATTGTTAGGTTAACCGCGTGATCGTTGGGTAGAGTTGATAGTCCAGGAGTGTTGTGTATTCGCTCACCCGATCTCCTTAAAAAATAATAACCTCTCAAATAATATAACATAACTAATTAAACAGTGTCGATATTTTAAAATCAAATATTTTTTTATTATTTATTTTATTATCATATTATTTTTAATAACCCATATTTTAAAAAAAGTTAAAAAGTATTTATAAATAAAACCTCGATCCTTTTCTTACATCCTTTTTCTCTTTTGACGATGATATTGTTCTCCTAGATCTCTATGATCTTTGACACGTGTCATCTTCTTGTTCTTTTATGTTATTTTTATATTTTATTATCCTTTTTATATATTTTATATTTATGTATGCTCTGTATCTCATTTTGTATCTTGGAACTTCGGTTCTGTGTAATAAATAAATAAATATTTATTTTACACATCGTTAACACATTGTTTCTCATTTAATAATATTTATATAAATAAATATTTATTTAATAATATACAGTGTACCAGCATTGCTAAAAAATTGCGAATTCATGAATTTCCAAACATACTTAAAAAAATCCTACGTAATAAATTTTATGTTTAGCAATGATAATATAATAGTAGTATTAGTACGATAGCTGGAAATATTTCATACCAAGTTAAGGTATTTGTTTCAATTAACCTTTTACACGAAATGTCGAACACATTATTGATTTTTTACCTTTTAACATAATTATCGCAATGCGTGGAAATTCCTCTACAGCCAATGCTTTCAGAAAATTAGATCTGACTAATTCTCACCAAGCTGAATGTTGTATATTCATCATCATCATCAGCATGTGTCCGTCCACTGTTGAACGTAGGCCTCCCGTATGAGTCTCCATCCTCTTCGATCCTCCGCCTTCCGCATCCAGGTCACTCCCGCTATTCTTCTTATATCGTCAGTCCACCTTGTAGGGGGTCGGCCAATGCTTCGTTTGCCAGCTCTTGGGCGCCATTCCAATTATTTTCTTCCCCACCGACCGTCGTCTCTTCGACAGATATATCCATTTGATTGTGCCTATTCGTTGGGTAGCATCCACTACTTGAGTTCTTCTGCGTATTTTCTCGTTTCGGATTCAATCTTTTAGCAACACTCTTAGCATGGATCTTTCAATAGCACACTGGGTGACTTTAATTATATGGGTAAAACTTGCTGTCAGATTCCACGTCTCTGTGCCATAAGTTAATACAGGGAGGATGCATCGGTTAAACGCCTTAGTTTTAAGACATTGCGGAATCTTCGCTTTAAAAATGTATATAGTTTTCCAAATGCTGCCCATCCCAGTTGTATAAGCCTCTCGATCGAGCATATGGTCCCCACAAACTGCCATACAACAGTTGTCAGATTATTCACGCCTTGTCCCAAGTCTTCTGTACTTCTGAAGCTTATTAGCTTGAGCAAATAATCGCTATAAATTACCGTCGTACTGTACTGTTTATCGTCATTTTCTTTTCCTTGTCTCTATTAACTTAAGTACCTAAAGCACCATCGAATACAAGTTCTAAACATACTCCTTGGTGGCCTGCAGAACGAGAGTCTACGTGCTTGAAAAAAAAAGTTGCTTTAGTATCCGGGGTCTATAAAATCAGACTCGATGTTACCAAGTTTTTAACCATTTTTTCCTAAGAATTGTCTCATCAGATATAATTAATACAATGCTGAAAATTTCATATCACTTAAACGTAAACGTAGCCGTATTATTTATAATATAATTATGATGAGTTATTTTGTTAATTAAATTAATATATTTAATTTATTTTAAATAAAATTCATAACAAATATTAATGTTACTTATATGTAGCAAAAATAAAGTACAGCTTACACATGTCTTATTCATAATAATTTAATTTTAAATTCTTCACAAAACTCATAAAGCATTGGAAATTGCCACGTGTTATTTGTGACATCCAAATATACACAAAAATACGGCTTTGTAGGTATTATTCCCACGCTATGGTATATTGGTATCACTGGACAACGCAATATATGGCTACTCAATAATTTATTTGGTAATAAATCGATTGGAAGCGACTAAAAAGGTCAATACCTTTTAAAATAAAAAACGTGTGCCTCCGCGGTGAGTAGGTATTTCATTAGGAACTAAAAGTAAATACCTAGTGGTCGTTTTATAGTTTCACGAGCAAAAGAAAATAGTAGATGGACGGAGGTTGGTCATATGTTCTCTTTTACCTTTTGGTGCTATACTCTCACGTAAAAATAAAATCATTTGAAGAAAAAAAAATGTCTACTTGAATATATTTGATATGCTTTTAATTGGAAACCAATAATAAATAATCAATACCTACCGTCCGTGGTATTATGAAATAGGGACGGTGAGGTATTTGTTTTTTTTATTGAGGCAATCCGATTGCAATTTTTTATTTTAAATTGCGGTCGAATGGAATTTTTTGTTCGTTATGTGAGCGAGATCGGTATTTGAACTTCCATTACTGCTCCGGTCATAGAAAATGTGCAAAACAAACATTAGAGAACAGCCCTCGGAATGTTGCCTTTTATGTTTATCAATTATTGTTATTATCTTACTTTTATCTTATATTCTCGGAGATCGAGATGCAAGATTCTGTTGCTGCAAACCAATCCACCGGATTGATACTACGAAGAAGATCTTATATTTAAGAATAATACATTAAAACTTCAGCTTTTTAGGATATCAAAATAAATATATCTAATAACGCTTTTGGGTTGAGTAAAATGCGATGAATCGGAAAGCTTGTGAATGAAGTGAGAGAATATTAGTAATCCACAAACTTGAAATCACATAAATCATTAGTTATTAAATATACAAATACTTACACATCAAATTTTATACGCATCAACTGATTCAGAAAAAACATCGGCAGACGCGGGATTCGAACCACGAGCCTTGTAACCTTTGCTCCATTCTACACACCGCGCAGTACACTCGACTATTCCCCGCCTGAGTCGATATGCGAAATTTGATGTATTTATACCATTGTTATCATCGTATAACGATATTTGTCTCTATAGTATATATTCAGAGTATGTATATTAATATTTTTTATTATTCAATCAGTCAACATTTATTCACAAGCTTTTTATATTATTACTTTCCGACGGTCTATTTATCCATGAAATTCTTATCATGTAATAAATGATAATCATTATTATATCTATGGATCATTTAAAATTCCCATTTTTTCTATCTATCTTAATAATGTAATCTTTAAATGTACATAGCATTCTATAGGGTCCGCCATCTAACGTTTTTTTTTCAACTAGTGCTTATTTCGTGAATGGTAACACTTAGCTCATGTCTGATTTGACAAATAATTAGTTTTATCCTTCCGCTAAACGAATATAGTTGTGTATACGCTTGAACAATGCTGGGAAATATTGCGACATTACTTTGAAAATCATGGTAATGTTGCAGAATGTGTGCGAAAATTGCGTACGGATTTTGGAAGAAGAGAATCATCGTCAGCTCCGTATGTTTGTTATCTTGTGAAAAAAGTGAAAGAAACTGGCATCCTCATCGATAAACCAAAGCGTGAAAAGCCAAAAACAGTGCGTACACCCGAGAATATTGCTGCTGTGGCAGAAAGTGTGCGTGAAGCGACATCAATGGCGCTTCCATGCGGCGCGGCCATGTTGAACGAATTTTTGTTCACAAAAATTGAAGAGGAGGATATTGGCAACATTTGGTTGCAATAAGACGGCGCTACGTGCCACACAGCCGAAGCTACACTCGATGTTTTGCGCCCTGTTTTAAAAAAATAAAATTTATTTGGCGGACCCTTGTGTACCTTCTTCACATAATATGTATGTCATCATAAACTTATATTTTTCAGATTTAACCTATTCAGTTTTCTTCACTTTTTCGTTTTGGCCCCTTATATTTCAGCAATGTGATGGGTTCGTCCTTCGTTTGTTTTATGAAATTTTCAGCTTTTTATTAATTATATCTGATCAGCCATTTCTAAGGAAAAAATGATTCAAAACTTGGAAACATCCAGTCTGTGATTTCATCAAAAAATTGATCGATACATGCCGAAATAGACCCCGGATACTAAAGCAACATTTTTTTTAAGCATGTAGACTCTCGTTCTGGAGGCCACCAAGGAGTATGTATAGAACTTGTATTCGATGGTGCTTCAGGTACTAAAGTTAATTGGGACAAGGCAAAGAAAATGACAATAAATAGTACAGTACGACGGTAATTCGTAGCGATTATATGCTGATCGACAGGCGTATACAACTGGGATGGGCAGCATTTGGAAAACTAAAGTACATTTTTAAAGCGAAAATTCCGCAATGTCTTAAAACTAAGGCGTTTAACCAATGCATCCTGCCTGTATTAACTTATGACGCAGAGACGTGGAACTCGACAGCAAGTCTTACCCATAAAATAAAAGTCACCCAGCGTGCTATGGAGAGATCCATGCTCGAAGTGTCGCTAAAAGATAGAATCCGAAACGAGGAAATACGAAGAAGAACTCAAGTAGTGGATGCTGCCCAACGAATAGGCGCCCTCAAGTGGCAATGGGCAGGACATATCTGTCGAAGAGACGACGGTCGATGGGGAAGAAAAGTATTGGAATGGCGCCCAAGAACTAGCAAACGAAGCATTGGCCGACCCCCTACAAGATGGACTGACGATATAAGAAGAATAGCGGGAGTGACCTGGATGCGGAAGGCTGAGGATCGAAGAGGATGGAGACTCATGCCTACGTTCAACAGTGGACGGACACAGGCTGCTGATGATGATGAGTTTCTAGTTTATTCCAGAACGAGAGCCTGGAGACTTGAAAAAAAGGTGTCTGTTTCACTTATGGTTTCTGGTTGCGTTGAAAATAAGATTTCACAGCTACATTTACTTATATCACTTGAGCAACGATAGGAATGAATAATACTGTTTCTTCACTTGAGACAAGTAAAAAAAAAACTTACTGAACTGTGTTGCAGCATTTCATTACGAACAAATATTCCAGTTCTTCTTCGTAGTATCAATCCTTTTTTTCCTCCAATTTTTTAATGAAAGCTAGCCTTGCTTGATGTATGCGACTGTTGACTTTTCTTTTTGTTCTGCCATCCCAGGTGATCGTACCTCCAAGGTATACGAACTATTTTGCATCTTTAAGGGGTACTCCTAGCATTGATATGTTAATTTTCTGCTGCTCATTGCGGCTTACTCTCATGACTTTGGTTTTTGTGCTGTTTAACTTCATATTAAATTTGGAATTAAATATGTTTTCCATGGATGTCTGTCAGATTCCAGTTAGGAAGCGCATATGGAAGAAAAAGGTTAAGCACACATTCCTCGATTTCAGTCCATTCCGGTGTTTGGATTCGGGTGGTGCATCGCTAGTTTCGCATTGCAGGGATCTGCTCTTCCAAGGCCGCGAACAATCGATAGCCTCGACCGCCAGCTCTCTCGCTACACAAGCAACCAGCAACCAACACGCTACCTGCGATAGTCTCTTCCAAACTGATGGGTAATAATACAATTATAGTTCATTCACGTAACGAACGAATTCATTTTTCATGGGTCAGAAAAATTTAAAACAGGTCTTGGAATATAAAAAATGGACATTTGTATGAAATGTTAACGAAATTGGTATTTCAATTGTCTCTATTTTTTCTTCTTATTTCATTTTTAAATTTTATAAATTAATCACAAAATGGTGATAAAATATGTCGATATGCTTACAACTTTATGACATCAAAAGTATTCGTATTTTAAATAAATAATTCTTCTTCGTAGTATCAATCCTGTGGATTGGTTTGCAGCAACAGAATCTTGCATCTCGATCTCCATTCCTCTCGGTCCTCCGCAACCCTCTTCAGCTCAGCATAAGAGATACAACTCATGTCCTCGAGCACTTGCTGGAAATATTCCTGTCTAGGGCGCCCTCTACAGTTTCTACCCTCAACCATCCCCTCCACAATTTCGTGAAGAAGAACATCGTGGCGCATAATGTGACCGATCCATCGGGCTCGCCTCTCTGAGATGGTTCTTATTAGGTGCCTATCTTCCTTGACGGGAGTATTTGCAGCAAGTATTCGAGGACATGAATTGTAGTGCTTATGCTGAGCTGAAAAGGGTTGCGGAGGACCGAGAGGAATGGAGATCGAGATGCAAGATTCTGTTGCTGCAAACCAATCCACCGGATTGATACTACGAAGAAAGATCTTCCTTGATTATCCTGAGAACCTCATTGTTCGTGACGTGGTCTCTCCAGGAAATTTCAAGAATTTTTCTGGATGAACACATCTCAAAGGCCTCTAGTCTTTTTTGTATTAATTTTATCTAAAAGTGATATAAAAATAATTATTGTTTTAAATATTAAATTAATAATATATATCATGAAAATAAATTTAGAAAATAAAAAAATGTAAGAAATTGATACATTATCAACATTACAAAGCTTTCCGTCATAAAAACAGTGATTTTGTAGGTAACCCTCATATCTTACTGGGTCTTACACACAGGTTAGAACGACGTCAGTCAAGTTGATCATTAATCATGTTACAAAATTCAGATTTGATGAAATTTTCCCGGACCTTTAGATTTCCGCGTGTCCCCTACTGGACTCTATTTGATGGCAAAGCGACATTTTTAAAACACATTTTATGAAAGGAAATACGATTATATAACACAAACGAGAGAATGCTTTGAAAAGGCAACCGAAAAAACGCGAAAATAAGTAATAACGAATTATGTTCTAACAAACGGAAATGGGAAACCTCACTTTTAATAAAGCTGAAAGTTTCAAACGAAAAAAATAAATTGTGTTTTAAAAATATTTAATATCAACTTCGGAAAACCATTTTTTTTTGTAACCATTGTTGAACTTTAAGCTTATTAGCAAACGGTGGAGGCGAGAATTACAGAAAAGTTCGAAAAGTAATTACAAAAAAGGGGAAAGTTTTTTTCTCTTCCAAAACACTGAAAAAAAATGTGAGGTGGCTGGCTAGGTGAATTTCGATAACTCGTGTAGCCTTGAAAAATAAAAGGAATTAAAATGACCAAGAGATTCTTGTAGCAAGGTAATGTAAGTTGCAATACTGAAACCATTCATACATTATAATTTTAAATTAATTTGAATTAAAAAATTAAAAATATTTAGTTTTGATTCTCATTTATTTAAACTGATTACATGTTTCGGCCTACCTAGAGACCATTTTCAATAATTATTATTATATTTTTTTGAAGATGGTCTCCAGGGAGGCCGAAACATGTAATCAGTTTCAATAAATGTGAATCAAAAGTTTTTTTATTTTATTCAAATTAATTTAAAATTATAATAATGCAGTTTCACCAAGTACTGTCAGTTGATAACCTTAATGTTACCATTCATACAATTAAAAATATAAGATATCGTTATAGTCTGTCAATATCATGAAATATTTACAAAACAAACATATCTTATAGTAGATATTTAAGAGTAATTTATTTTTTGTTATTAAAAAAAAACGGAATTAGTTCAATTTTTAAATTGATAAAAATTTCTATTTATTATAAATTGTCGTGAATCGAATCTCATACCTTTAGGTAAGCGCCTTATCTCTAGGCCATGTATGGCATCGATACATTTTAGAACTGGCAGTTTCCAAAGCTCCTTCCTTAATGCCACCGGTAAGCTATGTAGAAGGAGGTAAGCTATGGAGAGGAAGCTTCCAGCGTCTGTGTTACCTCCTTCCTACAATCTGGATCTCTTCAAGAAACAGATAAATATACAATCTCTCTAACCCACACACAAACACGAACACAACACACGTTTTCCGCATACAGCATCCAGCCTCCCTGGCTGAGCGACATAGAGTGGACTGGTTTTGACCGGGTGTGCTCTCCTGCATGCGTTTACATAAAAAAAAATGAAATAAAAAAAATACTCGTAATTAAATGTATTCTAAGTCTTTTTTTTCATATTATACCCGTTCATCGATATCCGTGTTCTTACGCGTCGAAAAAAAACTTCTTCCGAAGTGTCAAAACGAATCGGCGATCAATCTTTAGAAAATGTGAAGTCCCTTCTACGAAGTCGGAGTTTTTCTTTTTGTACAACACTCGACATGTGAAGTGTCTGAATACAATTTCAGTCGTTATTTTTGCGGATTCACGCTTTTATTATTCCCCTTTGATATAATATACCTACCGTATTTATTTATCAATTCCTACAATGTATATTCATTTAAATACGGGTTATTTTTGTAAGTACTGGTATATTTATTTATTTTCGAAACGGTTTCCGCGTATTTTTGTAAGAGATGAAAATAAGTGAAGTAAACAATATCACTCGAAGCGAAACCCGATTTGTTTAAACATCTTAATATTTTATATTACATTTTATATTCTCTATAGAAAGTCGTGTTTTTAAAAAGCTAATACGGAAGTAAAGTAGTTTTTCAGTTGCTTTGACCTCCTCGCGTATGAAAGTAAAAATTAATATTTTTTGCTATATTTATGAAACAAAAAGGATTTTAAATAACTTTTAGGTTTTCACAGCCAGATTTGATGTTGTGGCTTTTGGGTTGAAAAGAGTGCTGACGCCACCCAATGGCGTCAGCACTGGCAGAGCATTTGGCTGACACGGGACATACGTTTTCGTTCAAACCCGAAATCGTGGCTCGAACACAAGGAAAATATGCACGCCTAGTAAGGGAAGCCATTGAAATCAAAAGACATCCCATCAACATCAACAGGGATGACGGCTTGATTCTCAAAACAGCATGGCTTCCACCTCTAGCACATACTCTAAAACCTGTACAGACAAGCAAAGACGACCACAGTCCGACATGACGTTCGTCGATGTACAATTCGAGAACATACCTACCGTAGTCTTAAAAAACATACCTACGATACTTCGGAATGAAACTTGAGTTGCCATGGAGATATTAATCAATAACGCTCATAAAAGAAATATATAATCTGAATAAACCAACTCAAAACTAAATAAATTATTAATCCTGAAGAAGACCCCTGCAATGGCGGTCGAAATATTGGTTGAAAAAATTTCATAACACACGGCTCAACCCAAAAGCCACAACATCAAAAAGAATATTATTTATCGCTTCCGCGCACAAAATTTTACGGAGTGCTTAATTTTATCAGTTCATTACTATTTTGAATAATTGTTCTATTGAATTTACCGGAAAGTTTTTCCGGACCATCCCCATAATAAATAAACTATATGCAGATTAAGTGATTGATTGTAAACTATAATTTGCAATATTTCACAAGATCATATCACGTAACACGTAACCTTATTATTTGTATGATTAATTTGCATAAATATTATCAGTGCTCTTGCATTATAAAAGTGGTTTCCATTTCATTAGTTAAATTGTCAGTATGTTTCAATTTTTTTAAACAATCATACAAAATATCACCCGATAGATACATATGACACTTAAAAGGATCAGTTTAATGCTGTGGGAAAGATGTGTAATAGCTGTGTGTGGAGCTGAAGAAAAAATCTTACCTTTTCAATCTGACGTAAAAACGAAAAATTACAAAACAACAAACTAGTACACCACACAATTTTGCACATTTCCCGAATTTTGTTGCATCGTGAATTGTTTAAGTACAGTAGAGTTATGTTAGCAAGTAATTCAGTGTCATTTTAAAAGTACAAACAGGCACATTCGCCATGTCTGTCTGTCCTGCGTTGCATTCTCGGTCAAGCCTAGAGTTTTCAGATCCTTGTTTACAGTTGCAGTCCAGGTTGCATGTGGTCTTCCAGGTCTTCTTCTCAGCGTGGGTATGTTGAGAGATCTTTTCACCATGTGGTCCTCATCTCTCCGTGTCACATGCCCATACCATCTTAGGCGGTTTTCCCTTATCTTGTCAGGTTATGGGTAAAAGTACAAACCCGAGTCAATTAAATGATTTTTATTTTTAATTTATATGGTAGATTTTTACGTTTTGAGTCAGTTCTTTCTCAAAATTCTCAATATATTTATGCAGGAATAGTTTATAATTTATCAATAGTGACGGTTAGTAGATATTTCTTTATTTATAATGATAACAAATACTTATTCAACGACAGAAGCCGTAGTTCAGACAAAGCGTTGTGAATACGTTTGCGGAACGGTTGGAAATCTTAAGATCGTTCATACCGCCCTAATCTTCTTCTTCTTCGTGTCAGCGACGTCAAATTATTTTTCCTAGTATCTGGCAACATCGATAGCTCGTGTGTTGCCCAGCATTAGGTCCTGAGATATACAGCTTGTTGGGCACATGGAGCAGAATCTTAGGTGTGAGGCGGTCTGCAGGTCTCCACAGTCGCACAATAGTGTCTCTCTCTGCCGAAGCATTACCCACAGCTCGAGGTTGTCCTTTGTTCTACCAACTCCGGTTCTTAATCTGTTCAGGGATTACAAGGTCCGCCAGTCAAGGCTCTTGCCAGTTGGGAGGCCTTCCTTTGGAGTAATGAAATACTCTGATGCGATGTGTTGCCAGAGCTGGAGTCTCTCATTTTCAGGGCCGGATGTGAGAGGTTGTGTGGATCTCAGAAAGCTGCTTCGTGACTTCAATCTTGGTGTTGGGGGGTATCTGATTATACAAGCAGTGGGATGGTTGGTTGACTGCCTTACGTATTTCTTCGGCGCATATGTCTTTGCGTCTTATGTTTGGTGGTGCGATACCAGCCAAGGGGTATAGTTTAAAAATGGGTGTTGGTTTGAGGCAGCCTGTGACGACTCTGCATGCAACATTCATCGTAATCAAATATACTTAGAAATTTTTATTACAAATAAGATCCGCAACCACTCAACAAACTCAACCGCAACCGCCATTGTGAATAAATAATACTGGTTAAAGAGTGTTGGTTATTTTTTTTGAATAATGCCTCTGAATATTGCCGCTAGGTGGTGCAGCCGTTAAATTTAAATTCCACTCGGCGCGAAAAATTTCCATAAAACACGATGGTGCTTCAGTGAAACATTGCGTTTAAATTTCAAAATTGGAACCCGCATAGAAACACGGGCTTCAAAAGAAAAAATAATCACGTTCTGAGGAGATACCGCCTTTTTTTTATTCTATGGGACATAATATTTAAATTACTAAACACAAATAATATATATATTTATAATGACAGATGTTCAATGCAACATTATATACAGTTAATGGTCTTCTGGGACAATTCTGATGACTGAGGACTTCTGGGGCGCAAAACATCGAGTGTAGCTTCGGCTGTGTGGCACGTAGCGCCGTCCTGTTAAAACCAAATGTTGCCAATATCCTCCTCTTCAATTTTTGTGAACAAAAATTCATTCAACATGGCCGCGCCGCATGGAAGAGCCATTGATGGCGCTTCACGCACACTTTCTGCCACAGCAGCAATATTCTCGGGTGTACGCACTGTTTTTGGCTTTTCACGCTTTGGTTTATCGATGAGGATGCCAGTTTCTTTCACTTTTTTCACAAGATAACTAACATACGGAGCTGACGATGATTCTCTTCTTCCAAAATCCGTACGCAATTTTCGCACACATTCTGCAACATTACCATGATTTTCAAAGTATTGTCGCAATACTTCCCAGCGTTGTACAAGCGTATACACAACCATATTCGTTTAGCGGAAGGATAAAACTAATTATCTGTCAAATCAGACATGAGCTAAGTGTTACCATTCACGAAATAAGCACTAGTTGAAAAAAAAAACGTTAGATTGCGGACCCTGACATCATACTAGATTATTATGTGTCAGGTTAAATCTAAATTGAGTGACGCGAGTATATTGATAATAAATTCAACAAGTTACGCAATAATTACAAATGAAGTACATTGTTTGATGTATAATAACTAATCACCTTTTAGATTAAAACACATTAATTTGATTAGTAAATTTCAGCAATTTTCCCGCAGAAAAGGATTATCTGTATTAAATATCTGATAGCGCCCGTCAAAGGCGTTGAAACACCTTTAACTTAAAAGGCACAACAAGATAGGGCATCACTGTAGCTATCTAGGTTTGATAGGTATAAGCGTTTACATACTTATAGAGCTCAATGGGTATAAATTGAAATACAAAATAGAAAAGGAACCCTCGTCTATGGATTTACCTCGACCTTTCAAAAGCTCTATCAATTACAATAATTATCTCCTATATCTAATATGAGCTACATTTACGTAATTACTATTTTAAATACTCTGAATTTCAATCAATGTTTATAACGTAAGCTATTTTTGATTTAAAATGGAGATTTTTTCTACGATGTTTGTATCAATTTTTTAGATAAATTTTCCCCTTCTTTGTTGTTATTTTGGGTTAAACCGCCTTTTAGAACTAAATGATCTATGTAGGCATCGGAAGCAACAGGTTTATCATATGTTAAAGGAGAGTTTTTATTGTATTTTGTAAATAAATGCAATTGTAAGTACTTTCATTTAAATATCCTATGATCCACGACAGAACAATTTTACCATCCATTAAAATAATACGTTATAATTGTATGTAAATACATACAGAATAATACCGCAGAACAGAGCAGCACAGGCAGACTTGGCGAATGTGCACAAAGAAAGCCGACCCCAGATGATGGAAAATGGCGAGGTTAATGAGACATACAGGACAATATCGACAGATGGTATAGTGATCTTCTTCTTCGTGTCAGTTTCTTTTGTTTTCGTCGCTGGGTTGAAAAGATTGGCCGGAGGAGGAAGTCCGAGATTCCGTTTCCAGGGGCACCGCGTTGAGGTTCTTTTCATTCTCCCCATGGTATAGTGATGCTGAAGTCTCATCTGTGGATTCTATGCCGCTTACCATGTTGCATATGGTTAAGCGCTGAATGTGAAGTGTTGATCCGCCAACGTTATAGACTACAGCCCGAAATTCAGGCATCATCCTTATTTTTACAAGAATTCGCTATGAATCGGTGGTCTTCACGGGACGACTTTCGTCCACCATCAATTTTGATTAATGGCTATGTCTAGTTTATTTTACAGTAGAAGTATCAAATTCACACAAACCGGAGAATTTTTCTCAGATATCGATCAAATATATTTTTTAAACTCCGTCGGAGATCAAACCCACGATCTTTGACTTGCAAAGCAAACGCCTTAACCACTAAGCTTTACCCACCGGCAAATTTTATTGTTAGGGTAAAAATTACTGAAGTATTTATTAGCTACGAATACTGGTACGAAATTGAATATTTTCAGTATAAAGTGGACGCCCTCTAGCTAACATTTCTTTAGCCTCATAATAAAAATGGCGGTGTTTTTTTAAAATAATTTTCTCAGGGTTCTTATCAACAATATTAAATTATAAGATTGAGTTATGTTGTTTACCTTTACATATAATTTCTTCATCTTTTCAGAATATAGTCCCTGGCTAATCCCGAGTCTGAATTATAATGGAGGGTCATATATAACATTATCTTCACTAAAGCCTCGGGAGTAATCCCGCATTATCTAATTACGTATTTTTGAGACTGAGGTTTTTTCTTCCAAAAGAAAATCTGGCAACATTTTTCATCTAAATATATTGCTTATAGTCTATTCAGCAAAACTACTGAATATTATTTTTAATTGAGGATAAATAAACGTCAATTTGTCGCCTTGAAGATGCGCGGCTTGATAGTTCCGGGCCCTATTAAAATACGTTTTTCATTATTTATCATCATCATCATCAGCCTGTGTCCGTCCACTGTTGAGCGTAGGCCTCCCGCATGAGTCTCCATCCTCTTCGATCCTCCGCCTTCCGCATCCAGGTCACTCCCGCTATTCTTCTTATATCGTCAGTCCGTTTTGTAGGGGGTCGGCCAATGCTTCGTTTGCCAGTTCTTGGGCGCCATTCCAATACTTTTCTTCCCCATCGACCGTCGTCTCTTCGACAGATATGTCCTGCCCATTGCCACTTGAGTGTGCCTATTCGTTGGGTAGCATCCACTACTTGAGTTCTTCTACGTATTTCCTCGTTTCGGATTCTATCTTTTAGCTACACTCCGAGCATGGATCTCTCCATAGCACGCTATATTTATATATACATTATTTATAAATGTATTCAAATAACAATTCTGATGTTAATAGAGGTAAAAATATTTAAATTTAATTTAATAACGATATGCAGCCAACTATCTTTATATCTAAACCATTTTTTATAAATTACTGGTCTATTTGAACGTATTATGAATGTTAAAGTCTCAGCAAAGCAAATGAAAGGTTTATGATGAACAGGGCCGGAGGAGAAGTTAATGAGTTGTCTTTATTTATTCTCGTGTAGCTTTAGAAGTAAAGAGGGGCGCCAGAAAAGATTAACCGCTCTCCAATATTGATTAATACTTCCGGATTATTATTATTGGAAAAGTTTTAATTGAGAAGACTCCCTCTTCAGTAACGCTCGCTTTCTTTTCACACCTTGCCCCTAATTAGAAACCTTTTATATTTATTTTTATTTATTAACGAAATTGAGTTCCAAGTAGTACATATATTACACAAAATAATATAGACATGTTACAAATGTAAGATAAAATAAAAGGCAATATAATACAGAATAGAGACAGACAATGGATATATTTATTGACATTTAATTGAGTATAACCTTGAGACAATATCAAGAAGGTAAAATTATTCATCAGTAACACAGGTAAATGATTGGTTATAAAGTCCGAGTCAGACCTATAAGTAGTGATTTCTCATCCATTCAATCTATAGTTCGGTTCGAGACCCGAGTGGTACTTACTAAAATAAATAGACTGTCGGAAAGTAATAATATCAAGCTTGTGAATAAATGCAGTCTGATTGAATAATAAAAAATAAAAATATACGTACTTTGATATTTAATTGATTTAATTTAAACACCCAGAATCGAAGTTCCAAAAAAAATACGAATAGAAGATAATAAAAAATTAAAAGCAACATAAAATAAGAAGAAGATGACACCTGTCAGAGATCACATAGATCTAGGAAGACAATACTATCTACAAAAGAGGAAAGGATGTAAGAAAAGGATCGAGGTGTGCTGGTAGGCCATTTTAATATGGTAATACATAATAAATGTAAAGATATTACGTATTTTCATATACAAAATATAAAAAGGAGTTAACTTTTAAATACTCTAGATTTTTTCTGTCTAATTTTTCTGTCACATCAATGAAGCAATTTTTTCAAATTTTACTTACTATATAAATGAGATTTTTTGAAAACGAAAAATTATTTTCGACCATTTACTAAAAAAATTGACAGTGACAAAAACAAATGTCTCGGTTTTTTACGTAATTCCATTATTTTCTTCCATATCCAGTTTGTAACTACATCATATGATTGCCATAAATTTCCTGACAGTTCTGTTTTCTATCATTATCTTAATTTCTTCTCAATTCAAATATACACCTGGGCACTGCCATTTACATACAATGGATTGTTTCTTTCAAGACGAAATCGCGGGACTTGGCAGTTGTAGTATCTGGGCATGTTTTATATTATTGTTTTGATTTCAATATGCTAACATCCTCCTCTCTCAAAGAGTGGTGTTATTACGTCGCACGAGGGCAGGATGAGGAGGTCAGCAGACAAACACTTTTTTTAGACGCACAGATTATATTTACGTTAAAAACATTATAAGCTTTCGGGCAATCGGAAACATACCGCTGGCCGCAACGCTGACCGTGTCTCGCTAAATGGTGGGGACCGATTAACGATCTCCGCGCTGTACCGGCTTCCGATAGCGCCACGCGCGGTGGTATCCTTAACTAACACACCCATTAGCGGAACCGTCAGCACCTTGCACCTAAATGCACGACAAGCGACCCGAAATAAAGAGACGAAAGATCGTATATCGAGGTTTTCGTTAACAGTAAGCAATGACTACATCATGTTGATGTCAATGCATTACATAAAAAAGTATTTTCCAAAATATTTACGAATATTGTACTCTGTCACGTTTTGTTGCGATATAAAATTTATGTTTCTATAGGGAGGTACAGTTTAGTTTAATTATTTGCTAAAAGTATATAATAGTTAAAAAAAAAATAGTAATTATTATAACTAGGACTTAATCTTGCCATTCAAGTCATTGTTTTTTTCTGAGATAAATCTTTACAAATAAAAATTAATGTACTTATATATGTTTACATGTATGTAAATTACTTCTGCATACCTTTACTGTAGATCCGATCATAATGAAATTTTGTGAATATGTTCATCGCCCATCCGTTTTTTTTTATTATCATTTAAATAGTTTTACATCTCGATATAATCGAATAGTTCGAATAAACCTAACCTAACCTTCCAGCAAGCGCTGTTATAAAATTTACGACTAATGCACCTCATCGCTTCCCCCACTTTTAACATTTAGTCTATTTGAAAGACAGTGTCTCTCATACCTACCATCCCAAAAGAATTCTTGCCGGACGAAAGCAGAACTGTTGGATCAAATCTTTTTGATTTCCAAAAGGAAAATAAAATATGCTTTTCTATGTACCTCGGAAAAATAAATCTATAATAATTCCGTCAACATTACATGACGATGATGAAATACTGACTTACAGCAATTCCTTAATATTTATATACAGAAAACATTATTTCCATTAAGAGAACTTGATGACATAAAATTTACAAGCGCCCGCTTAAGGTACAATCCATTTGTTGCAAATAAAAAAGTTCTTTGACATATTTATGCAAGTTTTTGATCATATATGAGTACTTGATTGTGTGTGCTTTTATATGAATAAATACGCCGTTGGAACGGTTTTTCTTTTTCACAATTTCATAATTTTTATTAGTAAAATGACTGCAAAGTAAGACCCCACTTAACGCTTTTTCATTTAACGCGGCTTCGGTTTAGCGCTCTTTTATTTCAACCCGCAGATTCCCCAAAATTGTGCGTAGCGCCAGATTTAAGTAAAAGCGAAGACATTGGATACTCTGTCGATATGGATGAAACAGTGGAATCAGCGAATCAAACCTTACATGACGTAAATGTGGAAGGGTTCGAAGAAATAGTTCAAGAAACAGCTGCTAGTCTTTCTAATGATGAGCCCAAGGAATTAACTGAGCTAGAAGAAAACAAACATATTGATTGTAGTGATTTCGAAGAAGAGCAAAAAATCTTTCGATGGCGTTTGTAAAAAGCAGTTTGACCACTGTAACTGAAATTATGGACCAATTTGTTGAAAATGATCCAAATTTTGACCTGAGTTCAAAAGCAAGACGGGGTGTTATAAATGCTTTATCCACTTATCAACAACTTCTAACAGAACGCAAAATGAAAACGTAAACTACATTAGATGCCTTCTTGACAAAAGGGCAGATAATTGGATACACAGAATAGACTGAATGATCTAACTGACTTAGAATTTATATTGTTTTTATTTTTGTCAGAAATATGGAATTAAATTGAATACCTAACCAATTTTCTATCCATCTTCCCCTAACTCCATTATTTATATGTTAAGATAGCCTCGTTTAGCGCTGTTTCGCATTACGCTCTACTTTGATGGAACGTATCCCCCGCGCTGAGCGGGGTCTTACTGTATTCACATTTACAACGTAGCTACATAATTGAATTTTCCATCGTGATGTATCGAATTTTGAGTCTTTGAGGTTAGGTCTCGATATTGAATTAGATTTGCAAAAAAAGCATCGATGATCGGGACGGAACGCTGAAAAAATAATGTTACGCCTGTCAAAATATTGGAAACTCCTGACAAAATGACACAAGCATACGAGTATACAGTACGAGCCATCGGAATTCGCGAACGTAAAGTGTGAACAACCTTACGTTTATACCACAACAATAAGTATTTAGCACGTCATGTAGGCTTAAGAATGCTCTCATTGCATTATTGTTTTTTGTATTGTTTGTTGCATTGTTGTAAAAACCTAAGCTCCATCAAGGTCCTTTACTGTTCACTGATTCATCCGCAGCTGGAATATGCAAGCGTAATATGGTCTACCTACTATCGAACTCATATCGACCGGATTGAATCAGTCCAACATCGCTTCTTGTCAAGAGTTGCACGACTGATCGGCCTTAAGAGAGGTAGCTACTCCTATGAAGATATAGAGAGGCGACTTAATGTATTTACATTGGAGAGACGTAAAACAGTGACTGACTTGCTGTTTATTTTCAAAATCATGAACGCCATAATCGATGACTCAACATTATTGCAGGAAATTACGTTCAATGTTCCCTCCCGGTTCACTAGAGGCAGTAACCTGCTACATGTAAGGACATCCAAAACCAACTACGGTTTCTATTCTCCTATGTTGAGAATATGTAGACTAGTCAACTCCTCTGGTGACTTGGACTTTTTCGGGCAGGACCGTCCGGCATTTCGCAGATCCCTCTACTGATGTGCGTGATGTCTTATTAGATTAACCTCATGTTTATGTTTTGTCCAAATGTATTGTCTTAGCTTAAATATTAAATTCTGTATTACCATCTTCTTTAATTTTTATTTTCTATTTTAAAACCATTTGTATTGGCCTAGGGCCTAGGCCGTTAATAAAAAATAAATAAAAAATGTTGCCTTTCCTATACTGATATGAATCATTTCAAGTATAATATTTTTATAATGCCCAAAACTACTATCCATGCGAACAGATGATTATCAGTTAACAAGGGTGTGGTATTGTTGTAATATAATTGATTATATCCAGGCTGTTAAGCAATAGAAAATTAAATTTAGCCACAGCCATTACAATAATGTTAAATAATAAAACTGTGTATATTATTTTAAGCAACACCTGCCTTTTCTTCAAGCCTCCAGGCTCGCAACGTCCCGAAGGCCGTCGAGAACTAAACATATAATGCACTCGGTGTAACTGTGCTTACTGAACTTTTTCAAGGTTATTATTAGGTTATATCGTCTGGCTGGCAACACTTCGCTTCGTGTTCAGTTAGTAGAGCCGGATGTTTGCAGCCGCCTCTTCGATGTTGCCGAATACATGATTCAGTTATCGGCGAGTTGTGATTGGCTGAACGCGTTATTATCATGGAAGGCGCAGGCTGCAGCAGGCCTAGTTAGGTGCCAAAAGTTTCTATCATAAGGAGCTTTGGAATAACAATAAAATTCTATATTTCTTTCAAAAGAATTCCATCCAACGGAAACTACTTATTAAATAGACTACGTGGAGCTTTAGACGCAAAGATGAGCTATTTTATTTTAAATTAACCAAAATATGTCGAGAAAATGGCGGCTGACAGAACTCTGCGGGGGCAATTATCGACAAACATGTATTTCATACATAAAGCGGATATCAAACAAAGAGAAAAAATAACTGTTTATATAATTATAAACTAAAATAAACTAGCCAACTAACTTTAATATATTCGTTGTTTTCGATTGTACGGGATAAACGAGTCTATAGTTGTACATAAAATGTAACATGTTTTCCTTTTCACAGCGTATCAAAATGCACATATTTAGTTAGCCAGAGCTATAAATTATTTATCAAGGATGTTTCTGGAAGACCACGATACTGAAACAAGAGGCAAGTAAAAACGAATTAATAATTCACAACACATAAATATACAATTGCCCCGGTTTGTAATCATTTCCCTTTGTAACTTTATTGTAAATATTAAATATTAAGCGAAAAGCTTTTCATGGTCGTTGATTAACGAACAACTATTTTATTTTATTCGAATTTTTGGTTGATATTTCTAGGAGGGATTCCACATTTGAACATTGCCAAAAATATTTTGTATAAATTTTTTCCGAATTCATAGCATGGTTTTTTTTAGGGAAAATTAATGTTTACAGCAAAAATCCTTTCACATGTTTGTTTTAGCTCACGTTTTTATAAATAATATTTTTTTAGTAAGTGAAAAACGGCACACGTATTCGAGGTATTTAGGCGTTTTATAAACATATTTATTATTAGAGTTGCCATGGAGATATTAATAACGCTCGTAAAAAATACTCTGACACAAACTCACAACTCAATCACAAATAAATAATCAATGCTGAAGAAGACCCCTGAAATGGCGGTCGAAATATTGGTTGACAGAAATTCGCCACACACGGCTAAACCCAAAAGCCACAATATCAAATCTGGCCGTGAAAACCTAAGAAGTTATTTATAGGAAAATTCTTTCAAATGTTCTTTAGTTCTAAGCAATTAAATATACATATACTATACATATAATAATTAAATATACATATACGAGGAAATACGCAGAAGAACTCAAGTAGTGGATGCTACCCAACGAATAGGCACACTCAAGTGGCAATGGGCAGGTCATATCTGTCGAAGAGACGACGGTCGATGGGGAAGAAAAGTATTGGAATGGCGCCCAAGAACTGGCAAACGAAGCGTTGGCCGACCCCCTACAAGATGGACTGACGATATAAGAAGAATAGCGGGAGTGACCTGGATGCGGAAGGCGGAGGATCGAAGAGGATGGAGACTCATGCGGGAGGCCTACGTTCAACAGTGGACGGACACAGGCTGATGATGATGATGATGCTATACATAAAAATCCTTAAACGAGTCAAATCATTCAGAAAAAATATCGGCGGGAGCGGTATGCGAACCGCGGACCTTTGGAAACCAACATTTTGCCCAGGTAATTATACCGCTCGGCCACTGGCCAATTTCTTCCTCCTGAGATGTCTCGTCTCTGATCTTCTATATAAGTTATCATCGTATGATAGATGTCGCTATAGTATATATTCAAAGTATGTATATTTTAAATTTTTTTATTATTCAATCAGAATGCATTTATTCACAAGCTTAATATTATTATTTCCGACAGTCTATTTATTTTTAGTAAGTACCACTCGGGTTCTTTAGTTCATAAATCTGTTTTATATATTGTACATGAATCCGGTTTTTTTTTACATACGATTACCAACCGTTGTAAAGATCTAATTAAATTCATGAAACGAAGTTCTGCTGTTGTAAATAATTTAACTCGTGAATTATTTACCTTACTATTTAAGTAAAAAAAAAAAACTCTAAAAATCAAGCTTTTAATACATTTGTAGCTCTTGATCTCACAATGCGGCTCTGCCTATTGTGAATTTTAATGTTAGAAAATAATGCGGAATAAATATTTTATTTGAAGATAGAAGTTCATACAAATGAAAGTACATAGACAGGATACGAGGGTGGATCATTAAGTCCATCATTTTATGAATTCGCCGCGTTGAAACATAAAAATTACAACTGCTTACGTAAGGTTTTTTTCCGATAGATTTTTCGATAGACTGCTGCAAAATTTTGTGCAATCTGCCATCCGATTTGCCTTCAACAGATCCAGAGATCAAAAACCGCGTAAATTATTTTGACTGATCCCTTATTCTTCATATCCTCGGTGAATATTGCTAAGCTTGAGAAATGTTTTTCAATCCACACACAATCAATAGAGACCCTTATTTTTAGAATCTATTTTTTTTTCTTTATTTTTAGAATCTATGTTTTGGAGCATTTATAAGTTTGAATATTAGCGTTTTGGAGCATTTAAAAGTTTATATTAGGATTTTAGAGAACTTAAGCTGATTTCAGCATCTATTACACAAAAAAACAAAAAAAAAGGAATGTAATTACTGTCAATTAATCCTTAAATGTATCTTTTTATGATCGTTTAAATAAAAAACAACTTTTTAGCATGTATTTTTATAAGATACAAATAATTAATAATTCCAATACATTTAAAAAAATTTTTTTCCTAATACTTACAAATATACATAATTAACACATTAAATATAATAATCTTAAAATAGGAAATTATAAAAATATAAATTGATTGATTCAGGAATCGTCCCAGTTACAGCTACAAAGTTCATTTACAGAAAAAATTAGGAAAAACCTACCCAGCGATAATCAAGTTTAATTAAGTTGACTAAGTATTAATAATAATCAGTCAACAAAGTTGAAATAAATAAAAATGTATTTAAAAAAAAAAAATCTTAAAAATAATAATGATTTTAGCATACTTTTGCATATTTTTTAAAATTCGCATTTATTACCATCCACCCCGAATTTCAGCATCTATTTCACATCTATTATTATTATTATATTAGTATTTGTATAGCGCTCTTTTATGACCGAATGATCATTCCAAAAGCGCTTCTTTGCCTCTCTGAGTAAAAAGGTGGGTCTTGAGTCTGCTTCTGAAGGATGCCTCCGCTTTAAGCTCTCTTATGCTTTCCGGTAGTAGAGTTCCAGGTCATTGGTGCAGCGTAGCTGAAAGCCCGATTGCCAAAGACCGTGCTAGGTCTACCTCCCGTCAGCTGCAGGGTGCTTCTATTTGCTCTAGCCGATCTGAGTGTCTCTCCACGCGCGCTTATTTCTGAAGGCTTGATAAGTTCTGTCAGATAGCCCGGTGCAGTTCCGTTGAGTGCCTTGTAAGCTAAGAAGCATAATTTGTACTGGATTCTAGCCGAAACTCTCAACCAGTGCAGTCCGTGTAGTATTGGAGTAATGTGACAGAATTTGGGCGCGTTGTAGACTAGTCGTGCCACTGCGTTTTGTAACGACTGAAATCGATTGCATAATCCTAAGAATACTTGTCCCTAACAATCGTCTAACATGAAAAGTAAACTTAAATGAATAAAAAAATATGTAATGAGAAACAAAGTATATTGAGCACAAATGTGATATGTTTTATTTAAAATATATATATATATATATATATACATGTATCTTTAAAAAAATAACGTACTCAATGATACACCGTCATATATTTATACATGGTAAATGGTATATGAGCACGAAAATAATACGTCGGGAGATGTTTTTTTCCATCATGTCGAAAATGTATAAAAAATATAATAACATGGAAAATATGAATCTTACATTGTTACCCAGTGTTGTAATTTTTATTTTCGGAGTTACAGAGCTCTTGTACCTCATATATATATTTATATGTACCTCTAGCTACTACAAATAAATGTTTCTTTTTTAAGTTTTCTGCCCGGGTAGTCTGCCCGGTCGCAATGGCGTAATTTCATCGTTTACGTGAAGAACTTGCGCATTTTTTTATGTTCGAAATATTGTATGGCCTGATTTTAAAGAAAAATCAAGAAAATAAAGGTCACCGAACGTACCAATATAGAAAGATCCATGCTCCGATATCCGAAACGAGGATATCCAAAAAAAGAACTCTAGTAGTAGAGGCTACCCAAAGAAAAGACACACTCAAGTGTTAATAGGTAAGATATATTTGACAAATGGGGATGGGGAATAAAAGTGTTGGAGTGCGTCCAAAAGCTGACAAACGGAGAGTTGGCCGATCCACTGCAAGATGGACTGAAGACATCAAAATAATAGCCAAACTAGCTTAGATGTGGAGGGCATATCGAGAAGGGTAGAGACTCATGCGTGAGTTGTGAACAGTAAATGCACACAGGCCGATGATAATGATGATTTTTTTTATATAATTATGAATTGCTTAAAGCAAAAAAACAAGCATGCTTGAAGATCATACGAATGCCTAATGAAGGTATTAAGTAAGGAATTAGTTAAGCTCTTCGCGTTTGAATGCGGGATTTTTAAAATAAATGAAAAATAACCATTTATGATATCATAGTATTACAATGTTGATAAGCATTTGAAAAATTGTTCAAGATTTAAATAACTATTAAAGAAAAACGTTTATTCCAATACCGAAGCAGGATGATAATCCCAAGCATTTAGAATGTAGAATGGAATCGGTTCTAAGGATTCTCATCGCAATCGCCATTGCGCTGAGAATTCTTAGAACCTTTATCAACCCATTTGGCCTCAGATAGCGGCAGCAAGTATCCTGTAAACTTTTATGCAAAATATTTACAGCCGTTTTTGGGAAAAGGTTATCAAATAACTTGCGGCTTAACTGCCTGTTACAAACGAGCCAACCGAGGGTTAACCGACCTAATAAAATACAAACTGCAAGGATTCGCTATCCCTTGTGGCGGCATCAGTACAACAATCTTTGAAGGCGGCAACACATAAACTACGAAAGAATAATACCCATTTATAACATGACGCGAGTCACTTTTGAACTTGTTTAGAATCGAAGTTTCACTGCCAATTTTTTAATTTTTTTATGTAAACACATACAGGAGAATACCGACAGATGGTGATAGTAATTCTGAAGTCTCATCTGTGGAATTCTATGACGTTGACACGTTTCATCCAATTATTACATATAACTATATAATAATTGGATGAAACGTGAATATGATGTTGGCTGATAAACACTCCACTTGCAGCACTTAGCACAGATGAGATTTCTGCATAACATTCACCATCTGTCGGTATTCTCCTGTATGTGTTTACGTAAAAAACTTTACTATTGCTTTAATCTGTTGATTTATTTGTGTTTTCATAATTTTTAAATAGTGTTTAATTATTTTTCATTGTTTTTTTCCTTCCGAAATATTTAAATATATTTAATTATTTAGGCACAATATATTATTGTATACTCTTAGACGAATATAAATAAAATAACCTTAACCGTATAGACATCGTTGCCTTCTTAATAATAATATGATAAGGCCATGAAAGGTACAATATTATTATTATAGTTTGGTACTTACTCTTAACCAGGACAATAACAAACATTGCCCAACAGCCGGCGGCCTGACATAAAGAAACATAAGTTGGTATGTTCAATAATAGAAGTAATTAATTGCGGTGCCTTAACAAACACCCTACAGCGCTTTCTCGAGCCTTTGCGAACACACGGATGTCACACTTGAGATCTTTTGAATTTAATAATATTCGAAATTCCATTTTTTTCTGAATCCTTTACTTTTTACATGGAAATATATTTATAATGTTGTGAAAACTTTAAGCTTTTTGGTGGTTTTTTGATAGCCTTTTCCATTGACCTTAATATTAAGTTATATAAATATTATATAAAGTAATTTTTTAAGCCTCTTTTTAACAACAACCTGAGAGTATATTATTACAAAGATACAAACGTAGTTTTTGTTGTAATGACAATCTTGCCGGCGGGTATAGCTCAGTGGTTAAAGCGCTTACTTGGGAAGCTAAAGGTCCTAGATTAGATCCCGGACAGAGATTTAAAAAAACAAAAATTCTGAGCTCTAAAATACCCCCGGTTGGAGTGAATATGATCCTTTACCCGTAATATAATACTCAAAATTGGTGGTAGACGAATGTCATCCCATGAACAGCACCTATTCATAGTAAATTCCTGTAATAATGTGGATGATACGTGAATGACGGGCTGTAGTCTATGACGTTAGTGAATCAACACGCCACTTGTAGCGCTTATCCATAAGTAAAATGGTAAGCTTCATAGTCACTACTTTTTAGAAAAATGGACGATAATTTCTGGTACACCAACACAAAATATATCATATTTCTGTATTGATTATGTAAGCCTCAGCTACAGTTATGTCTGTAAACTCTGAAAGTATGATGTTAAGGTTATTAATATTATTATTTAAATTGTAAAAGTAAATTTAATGTTTTTAATCTTTTATTCTTAAAATTTAAATAAATTTAAAATTATGCACTAAAATAATCTTGAACATTTTTCGTTATATGAGATGAATCACATGTCAATTGCATATCAGGTATTGAAACAACATATTGAAAAAAATATGTTTGTTTCTTCTCTTTATACAGCTTTCATATGTCAATTCACAGTCAGATTATTTTGTTTATTGACGTATTATTTTTATTTGTCAATATCTTCTCATGAAAAGCTTTTCATTTTATTGCTTTTTGATGATTTTTATCGAACGACTCGAAGCATGAATTTGCTTTGTTTTTTTGTATGGATGCTCATAAAATGACAGTCTTTGGCATCTGCTTGGTTGATTATTTATGGAAGATGAGTTTTATATTCGAATATTTTAATAAAAAAATGTGCAAAAAAAGTAATCGGTCGATCGTCAACGTCCAGATTTGAGATCATTATTTGAGGTTCCGATTCAAAGGTAGTTGCTGTATTCTTGAGATGGGTGTAATTATGTTCTGTTCGGAGTTAGCAATTTCACGTACGTAAAAAGTGACTAGTTAAAAAAATACCAGTTTTAGAGGCACAAGTCCTGCCATGAAACTTAAGTGGTACTAGATGAAAAATACTAGAATTATCTTTGAAAGATTGTCACTTCAACAATGTTAATAGAGCTGTTTTTACGGAGTTTGAAGTCGTTGAATGTTAAAGGATTCACGTTAGTCTTTTCGTGGAGAAAACTTGACGAGATCAAAGTTAACCCATCTTGAAACTATACCAAGTGACAATTCATTTCACATTCAGTTATGCAACACATTATTACACTTATGTGATTACCAATAGATGTATGATCCTTGTACGCATTTTGTTGTTGAAAATATTGTTCATTGTTGAAAATGGTTCTCAGTGCTGGTTTTAGGGGATGGCGAAGTGGGTCGGTGCCCCAGGGCGTCGAATAAGCTAGGGGCTCCGAAAGCAACTAATCTTTCTTATGTATTTTTAAATATAAACAATTTGGGGCGCTAGAAAAAAAATTGCCCTAGGGCGTCGCGGAGTCTTAAGCTGGTACTGATGGTTCTGCTCTGCTTCGAAAAACGAGCAATCATTAAAAAATAAAATAATATCATTTTTAATAAAAATTAATTTACAGTTATAATTATGCGGTTGTACCAAGTGATATCCCCGTTTACTAAAGGATGACTCCATGTCGCCGGAATCGTCATTGAGACGTATGGGGGAGGGATGAAGAGCAGGTCATGAACAAAAATAACTTTTCGAGAAGCACATTGTAAGATATTTCGGTAAATGAATTGACAAACTTCGGTCTTCTCTGCCCGGGATACAAACAAGGATGTGGCTCACGCCGCACCCGGGCAGAAAGTGACTTGGACCTCACCGTAACACTCGCGGCGCCCTCCGACTACATGTCGGCCATTCGACGAACCATCTGCTGTCACATTACATGTGGCGGCTACGTGATAGGTCGAAAGAAACAAGATGCATGCAATCGCCATCTCGTATCACTCTTTAAATCTAGACTTATCTTAACTCTTTTAAATAGCGTGTCAGACGAGCGAATAAAAATAAGAGACGAAAAATCTAGGCTTTTCAGCACCTGCAAAATAACTGGACGAAAGTATCAGTCGCGCCTCTCCGCATGGGGAAAGGCAACAACATTCAGCACGTCTGATGATCCGTGGTTCTGCAGCTCCTTCAAAGAACGTTACTGGAGTGAAGATGGCATATCTTCACGCCAAGGGCCTTCACCCAGATACATCGGCTGAGGACTTGCAGAGCTTCTTGGCAGCGACCGCTGCATTCAATCCTTCTTGGATGATCATCAGGAGGATTGTCAGCAGGCGGACGCTGTCAACTTCTTTCAAAGTCGGGGTCATCGCGACTTCGCTAGAGTCTCTCATGGAGCCTCAAGTGTGGCCTGAAGGGACCATCGTTCAACCCTGGATACACATAAGACGAAAGAATCGCAGTGAACAGTGGTTGAAACCAACTTGAGTGAAGATATTGACATATTTAGTGTAATATTGCTTTAAATTCACTACTGGTGTTTATGGAGGCGAAATGTTACACGTTTTATTTTGTGACAATAATGCCTTGTTATTTGTGAGTCAATCATGATATACTTATGACAGGGTTTTTGTTGTTACAGGTCAAACTGTTTATCTTGAGTCTCCTGACGCTAGTTCTGAGTGTGAGGTCAGTGATACTAAATGTGTCAATAAATTTACATCACCACATTTATGTTACCTATTGTATTTTTATTTTGTTATAATTGTACTTCAGAAATGCATTGAATTGATAAAATTTGTAATGTTTCTGCAAGGAAAAAAATAAATAAAATTGAAATTGAAATAAATTAAAAATTAATAATTACATTAACGCTATAGTATACAAATTACATAATTTTTTATTTAAAAGTAAGATTTACAATTCATTTTATAATGTAAAATCAATAAACCTGTGAATTTTTGATGTCCTTCCATGCTTTGTGGATTGCACGTGAAGTTAATGACAAATTAGTTTTGTTAATTGGGTGGCTTTGATGGATCTGTGTAATAAATTGAGGGATTTTGTCATTATTATGATAAAGCAAGCCGAAAATACTACAATGTTGGTAAGGTAATTTTTCTATGACAACATAAAGGAGAATACCAACAGTTAGTAATGAAATAATCTATATTGAGAATTATGTGACGATTGCCATCTTAAAGTTGCTTTAGTTGAATCATGAGAAGTGTTGATTCGCTTACCTCATAAGACTGCCTAACATTTCCGCATTGTCAATTTTTACGAGGACTTGAATATTCACTGACCAATTTTCGTTTGTCAATTCATGTATATGTAATCTTTATTCATAATATTTTGATACTTTTCATTACATGATTTACGTACCGCATCTTTCATAAAACAAATGTTACATGGAAGCATTGTTTAATCATTATTTATTGGCAATTTCATATTTGAAATATAGTATTTAAACATTGCTGTTGAAGATTACACGTCAGTGCATAAAAATGATGTCATAATAAATATAACTTTATAAGGAATACATAAGAGAATTTCAAATTTATTTTCTTGCAATCGTTGAAATTAAATAACTCTATACGCTTTCTTCAACCAGATCCGCTCCTTAGTTGGAGCATATTATGATGATTTTTTCGACACTTTTAGGCCCATGTTTTCTACAGAGAACGTACAGCAATAATGGCACAACGTTAGTGCGGTTTTCGTTAGATCACCGAAGTCAGACAAAATTGGACGCGGCCTCCGATCCGGATGGGTCACTCCTCAGAACCTAACCATTCAGGGCTCAGGAGGATCGGGCTAATCATCTGACTTAATTATCTTAAAAAAAAAACTTTTAAGGAATCACTTTAAATGTGTTTCGGATACTAAAGCTGCCGCTTTTAAGCTCTTTTAGTCTTTTTGTCTTAGATGTCCACTAAGATAAAAATACTAAAATTGGAACTATATATGCTTTCTTATGGGTATCTGAGGATAAGGCATGAACAGTGTCAACTGATAATTAAATGGCGCTAATTTGTGGAGACCATATTTTCCAAATGTGTAACGGATACGGAAAGAAAAAATGTGCCTAATTTTTATTAACTTTTCCATAATGCAGTCAGACAGGCGGATTTCTAATCCGAAACAAAACAATTAATTTTCGCAGAATACGTCAGTCACCGCAACACTCATTAAGCGTGATGTGATAGTCTAGTTCTGAGTGATATCACGTTTCTCTTAACACGTTACAGCGTTGCGTTTGCGGTCCGACAACAAAGGGGTGTAAGCGACACCGCCTCTCTCCCCCGTCATTATTTTCGTCTCGGGATATTTTCGCCGAGAGTAATTATTATTTCGGCGAAAACAGGGATATTTCGCCGTTGGCTATTTTTCATAATGCGAAAACTGATTATTTCATTTTGTGGGTCGACTCGGGACCGGCCTTACTGATTGAATTGCTTCCATGAAGGTCTCTAGATATGAATCTAATCCGGCGATGAAGAAATTATCAAAATGTTGTACAACAATAAGACTTACCTTTTATAAATGTAGCTACTTTTAATATTTTTGGCTTGAGTTGCTTCTACGAGTACAAACAAATTCGGGGAGCTCATGTCTGAACTAGGCTTCTCTCGCGTGGAATATATCAACATTAAATGCTTTGTGGTTGAACATTCTAATCTCTCTCCTAAGAGACAAAGTCTCTGGTAGGTTAGTATTACTCTTAAGGAGAACTAACAATATGTCCCTCTAAATGATAAAATAATATTCATGGATAAACAATCCGATGTATACCAAACCAAATGCTTAGTATGGTTTCACCACCTATCGTCCTCATACAATTCGTTCAACGACTCATCTGTATCGACGTGGGGCGCACTGAACGTTAGGTGTACGGGACATTTGGTGCACGTGACAACTGGTGCACTGGCTGTCTCGCTGACTTAACCTTACCTAACCTTAAAGATTTGTCCAGTGATCGCGAGTCGAATATCCATAGGTCTCGTTAACGAAATATAAATAAAAATAAAACTTAGGTTAGGTTAGCGAGATATCCAGTGCATCAGTTCTCCCGTGCATCAGACGTCTAGTGCGTCGTTCCCGATGAGTCGTTGATCGAATTGTCTGGAGATGAAATGGGGAGGAACCGTAGTATTGCCGGCGGTCATAGCTCAATGGTAAAGCAGTTGCTTTGCAAGCCAAAGGTCGTGGGTTCGATCCCCGACGGAGATTAAAGAAAAAAGGATTTTTAATCGATTTCTGAGCTCTAAAATACCCCGGTTGGTGTGAATCTGATCCATCACCCGTAAAATTTCAGTCATAGCCTATCAATTAAAATTGATGGTAGACAAAATTCGTCCCGTGAAGACCACTCATTCATAGTAGATTCCTGTAATAATAAAGGATGATGCGTGAATCTCGGGCTGTAGTCTATGACGTTGGCGGATCAATATTCCACATGCAGCGTTTAGCCATATACATCATGGTAAGCGTCATAGAATTCCACAGATGAGACAAAAAATTACTATCACCATCTGTCGGTATTCTACTGTATGTGTTTACATAAAAAAAAAATTCATCGGTAGAGGCTTGGACAAAACTTTGCGATAGCGACAATAAAGCTAAGAGTCGATATTTCATTTGGATCAATAGTTAATGCATCTCTTTTCGTTAACAGATTTTCTTATAAATTGAAATAAAAACATATGTTCAACATTTGAGAATACAATATATTCAATAAAACATGTTAAAAGCTGTTTTTTTATGCGTGTATGTTTTCTTTCCTCTTATATTTCAAAAGCGTATTCTAGGTTCTGGAAATTGCGCTTGTTTTTATTGGTAAGAGTCCGAGAATAAATTCCGATAAGCGAGTAACACTTTTTCCTGGAAGTATTTAAAGTGAAGACTTGATAAATACATTTCATATGGAAAACTCTTTTAATTTCAAATTATGTTCAGAAATAAAATGATTTAACTTGTACTGGAAGTAGTTTATTCCCTTAAAACGAACTTGTAAGTGTTAATACAAATAAGAATAAGAAATGATTTCAACAAATATACGCAGTAAAGTATAAAAATTTATAATTGTCAAAAGTTTTTTTTTTACATGTTGTATTACAAATTGGTCGCAAAATAAATACACAACAAATATCAAATTTTCTTCTCGTAAGTACTTACTCTTAAAAAGCATACACACATGCTTTAAAATAATTTAAATGGGAGATGCTCATCCTGTGATTTTTTTTTGTGAAATGAACTTTTAGTTTCTCAAATCCAAAACATCTAGGTTCAGATGCTAAATGATAGTTATTTGTGAAGCATTATAAATATAATGGTTATATTATGTTATATACATGTGTGACAAATTAATTTCCTAGAATTTTCACACACTCGGTTCAACCTAAAAGCCACAATTTGGTAATACACATAGTTGTTATTTAACTAAATAAATGGCAAACATAAAATAATTGATTTATCAGAATCCCTATTTTTTTAAATTTTAAAGCTTTCAAACAATTTGAAAAGATAAAAATGAAAACATGCTCAGGTAATCTAGAGAGAGGGTTGCAGTAGTCACTGATGAGGATCGAGTCCCTAGATCAGGTCCCAGAACGATTCGCAGTTATCACAGTCGGGTGTCCTCAGGGGAGGCTTAATTTATG
Organism: Glossosoma conforme; assembly: GCA_022606575.1. Taxonomy (NCBI): domain Eukaryota; kingdom Metazoa; phylum Arthropoda; class Insecta; order Trichoptera; family Glossosomatidae; genus Glossosoma; species Glossosoma conforme. Next base: position 63,149 of record JAGTXR010000149.1, read on the forward strand.
CTGATTGCATTTCGAAGTTCCCCGCACCTGAGGGTAGTTCCACAGTATTGACACAGGACTTTAAATCGGATCACTGAAGACTGAAATCCTAAAAGACCAACCCTTTTCAGGAAACGGGGCCTTTTTGTTTTGTTTTTGTCAAAGTACAAATTTGTTTGAAAGTGGATATATTATGCTCCTCTTGTTTTCATTAGCATCTTTACGAAGGAAATGAATTTGTATTTTTTTGTAACTATAATGTAGTGACAACAGCACGATGTAGCCTTTGCTAACTGGTACCGAAAACATCGATAGACAATCTTTCGTCTCGTATTTTTGTCGCTTGCCATACCTTTATGTATGGCAACATTAGGACTAGTTACATAGTTTTTCCATCGGCGGCGCTGGTGACCGAATAGGGGCCGCGGAAGTGCCGACGGCCGGCATTTGGTCCCCACCCTTTGGCAAGGCAAGGTCCGCGCTGCGGCCGCGCGGCATGTCATTCCGCGTGGTTACAAACTTGTAATGTTTTTAACGTAAATATAATCTGTGCTTCTAAAAGAAAATCTTTGTCTGCTGACCTGCTCCTGATCCTGCCCTCACGCGCCGTAATAACGCCTCTCTTTGAGAGAGGAGGATGTTAGTAGTAATGTTTTTTTTCGTTATTTATTTAAGATGTTGGTTTTCCATAAATTCTCATTTAATTACATAAATCAATATTTCATTTAATTATTGAAAATTTGCGGAATTTATATAATTTCTAGTCGTGTCGCTCACGAATTATTTTCTTCACATAAAAGAAGAGACCAATGGTGATGCTTAAACCTCATAGTTGATAGTCCAGACTGCCCGTGTGATAGCCCCTTGCAGGACGCTGAACACGTTCTGCGGCATTGCCCAATATTAGATTTAAGTAGGCAAAGGCTGTTTAGCGTAATCCAACAGAAGCCTGGACCGTTTAGATATGTCGACCTCATATCTACGGAGTCCAACTACCATGCATTTTCTGTATACGCGGCGACTTTCGGCTAAGAATAGTCCAAATTTTAACGTCTGAACTACTTAACTTTTACACCCACGTTTGGTGTTGCTCACCAAAGCCCGTTACTTGTATAACGAGAAAGTACTCTTAAACAATGTCTTAGTATGTGTACAAGGCGGCCCGTCAAGTGTAAATCAAGGGAAAGTAAAGTGTGTTTACATTAAATGATATTTTTTTTATTAAAAAACTATTGTATGGTTTCGGCCGAAGTCCGGACATAGAGTTGACATACGACAAAGGAATGATTAAAGCTGTTGTCAGAAATGCGTGGTGGTAAATTGTGGCATCTATATGCTCCATTTAGAGAGAAGATATAAAAATAGGAGATATAGTATAAACTGTGCTCGTAAATAAATGTATAAATTATGAAATACGTGCACGTACACGGGCAAATACTGGTTCCGTAAATCAAGATATCTGACGGAAATCATAATAATTTATCAAAACGATTCCATCCGCTGGAGCTTTCTATGGCGGCGGCTCCCACTCTCAGTCTGTAGCAGGGATGGCAAATATTCTCAATTCTGCGAGCCACAAATCTAAATGATATTACATACTCGAAGAACGCTAAGTAACTTTGTGGCTTGTCATATTTACAGAATAAAACAAGTAAAGCTTTGTAAGAAACTATCGAATTTTAATAAATCACCTTAAAGGTTTCGGTAAGTGCTGTAAGGCCAGCTATGCTCTACGGATCGGAGTGTTGGACCCCGCTGAAGCGTGACTTGGATTGGATTCATGTGGCAGAGATGAAGATGCTGAGGTGGGCGGGCGGTGTGACTATAGTGGACAGAGTTCGAAATGAGCATATTCGGGGTTCATTTCGGGTGGTCCCCATACCTGAAAAGATAAGGGAAAACCGCCTAAGATGGTATGGGCATATGACACGGAGAGATGAGGACCACATGACGAAGAGAGCCCTCAACATACCCACGCTGAGAAGAAGACCTGTACGACCACAGGCAACCTGGACTGCAACTGTAAATAAGGATCTACAAACTCTGGGTTTGACCGAGAACGCAACGCAGGACAGACAGACATAGCGAATGTGCACAAGAGAGCCGACCGCAGATGATGGGAAATGGCTAGGATAAAGAAGATACAGAAGACTTTAAAGGTTTCGGTGTTGCCTCACCTTCCTTAGAAGCTTCTTACTTAAGACTTTAGTCCAAATGAAGGATTGCTACTCGCGAAAACTTACAGAAAAACTGTTACCTGCGCTCACGTAACTGATAATTTTAAACAAAATCAAACTATTAGTATCATACACTTAAATATTCTGCTTTCACGAAATCCATTACATGTTTGCGTTTGATTTTTATAACATTGTGATTCATAATAACATCCTCTTCTCTCAAAAAGAGGGAAGTTATTACGTCGCGTAAGGACAGGATAAGGAGCAGGTCAGCAGACAAACACTTTCTTTTAGAAGCACGGATTATATTTACGTTAAAAACATTACATGTGTCTGACCACGCGGAATGGCATGCCGTGCGGCCGCGACGCGGACCTTGCTTCGCCAAAGGGTGGGGACCAACTGCCGGCCGTCGGCACTTCCGCGGCCCGTGTTCGGTCATCAGCGCCGCCAGTGGCAAAACTATGTAACTAGTCCCAATTTCGCCATACAAAAAGTTATGGTAAGCGACAAAAATACGAGACGAAAGATTGTCTATCGAAGTTTTCGGTACCAGTTAGCAAGGGATACATCGTGCTGATGTCAACAGCAATGAAAAAGAATAATATTATGTCAAGTTTAGCTGCTCGGATATTGTGCATGGATATGATTATTAATTTTAATATTAAATGTGTAATTTTCAATATTTATTTTAAGTGATTGGACGCAAACGAGAATGGTGTTCGCCAAGCTCTCTTTACGTCACTCACAAGTCACTGCTTTCAGTGATATGTTTGCCAAGATATCTAAAACCCTTGACCCTCTTAATAGACAGTTGTGCCACCTTTGGCACGCGTGCCTCACCGCCAACGCTGCTGTTGCTGGACATTAACATTTATGGGCTCGGCCGATGTTTTGCATCGTCTATTGCGGTCACGTCGGTTACTGCTGAAAAATGTTTCAGCGACCGCTTATCTCTAAACTGAGTTAGGTACTCATAATTAGAGATGGGAACCGGAAACCACAATCAATAAAACCTTTGCCGAATAATCTATCATTATCATCATTAGCAGCATCCATCAACTGCTAAGCTTAGGCCTCCCGCATGAGTCTCCTCTTTGATCCCTCGCCTTCCACATCCAGGCTTCTCCCGATATTCTTCTGATGTCATCAGTCCATAGTGCAAGAGGTCGGCTAACGATCCGTGTGCCAATTCTTGGATGTCACTCCAACACTTTTCTTCTTCATCTACCATCATCTCTCCTACATGCATATCACATTGCCACTTAAATGTGCTTATTCGTTGCGCAGCTTTCATTATTTGGGTTTTTTTTGAATATCCTCGTTTTAGATCTTTTAGAGACATTCCAAGCATGGATCTCTCCATGGCACATTGAGTGACCTCAACTTTATGGCTATAAATGAAAAAAAATACTACTTATGTAAGAAATTTCATATTGACTGGAGAATGTTAAATTATAATCGACAAATTTGTTTTGAAAGAAGTATGCTATATATTCAAATACGTTTCATATGTACATCATTTTTTGCATTAAGCTCCTCTGTAGAACTAAATGGTCCAGGTCTCAGGAGAGTTGAGCTCTTCAGTCAAACTTCTTTATATATAATCTTTTTTCGAAGTATCAATCTGGTGGATTGGTTTGCAGCAACAGAATCTTGCATCTCGATCTTCATTCTTCTTAGTCCTCCGTAGCCCTCTTCAGCTCAGCATAAGAGCAATACAATTCATGTCTTCGAACACTTGCTGTAAATACTCCCGTCTAGGGCGCCCTCTACAGTTTACACCCTCAACCATCCCCTCCACAATGTTGTGAAGAAGACGCATGATGTGACCAGATCCATCGGGCTCGCCTCTCTGAGATGGTTCTTATTAGGTGACTATCTTCCTTGATTGCATTCGATACTTCAGAAACCTTTTTATTACTCCCTTGTGTTTATGATTCAATTATTGTTTTTCAACATTACTTAATTAGATAATGATGCAAAGATATTTGGTTTTGTGAAGGAAAAAAATAAATATATTTTCTAGTGATATTCTCGTAGATTATTGTATTTTGACCAATCGAAAAGTCTAAGTTAACAGATACTATGGCCTAGTTATTATGAGATTTTTTTTGTATAACATGTTTAGATTCACTGTTACGTAACGGCATATCTTACATAACGTAATGTGACATATTTACATATTATTCGGTCTCGTCATCCCTCTCACATTCGTCATAGTCGAGATATTTCATATTTTTCCAACTTGAAATATCCTCGTAGTTACGAAAAATGTCCACATGTAAAATAAATAATTTTCGCGTTTTTTTAAATCTTTTGTATATTTCTTTAGAGTATTTGGTTTTTAGATACCTTAAATAAAATCAAATATGTCGGAATCAAAGCAAAACTTAATATTTGATTTGAAAATAACTTATTCCTCCTACAACCACATACAACTGACAAACTCGTCTTAGACTTGCCGAACATCATACACGGTTAATGTGCATCTACCAAGAATTAGCAGTTTCAATGTTCCTTCTCAAATGCCACCCGGTAAGCTTTGAAATAATCTTCCAGCGTCTGTTTTTCCTCCTTCCTATAATATGTATCTCTTCAAGAAACAAACACGAATACAACACACGTTTCCCGCATGCAGCATCCAGCCTCCCTGGCTAAGCGCCATCAGAGTGGACTCGACTTGACCGGTTGTGCTCTCCTGCATGTGATCACATAAAAAAAATATCCGCTGTAGCACAAAATATGGGTGTAGTTGTACACTAATAGTAAGATAAGTAAATAACGCAATATATGAATATTAATTTGAGATATCGAACCACCAAACATAAGACTTAAAGTCATATTTATTATACCTGTATATATCAAAATTATTACGTATTTTATGATTGATAAACATGTTTTGATGTTTTTTAAGCACATACAGCATAATAACGACAGATTATGATAGTGATTCTGAAGTCTCATCTGTGGAGTTATATGACGCTTAACATGCTGCATATGGCTAAGCGCTGCATGTGCAGTGTTGATCTGCCAACGTCATAGATTACAGCACAACATTCAAGAATCATCGTTTTTTATTACACGTATTCACTATAAATGGGTGGTCTTCACGGGACGACTTTCGCCTACCGAGTAATTTTGATTAATAGGCTATGACTAGCATTTTACGGGTGCGGGATCAAATTCACACCAACCGCGGGTATTTTCTTATAACTCAGAAATCGAATAATATTTTTTTATCCCATGACCTTCGGCTTGTCAAGCAAACGCTTTAACCACTGAGATATACCCATCGTTTATAAATTATAAAGATAAGTAAAGTCTTAACTCTAAATCCACCAAAAACAACCGAAATAATTACCACAATATCGGCAGGGCTCAGTAGTTATTGCTTAACCTTTTATTGCGCAATTTTTCCGGCCGTTGTTCCTTGTGGGTAAAGCCCTCAAGAAACAATGGCCTACCTTTGCTTGGTGGAAAACGAAGCAATTTGTTCCGCGAAACTTCATCAGCTTTCCGGTATATTCCTCTCTCTTTCCCTTTTTCTCTTCCCCCGTCCTGGCTGTTCCCCTACCTATCGCTTAATTGCCCCTGACCAAGAAGTACATACAAAGCAGTGGCGTATTAAAAATCGCCTCACACAGCTCAACCCAAAAGCCGCCATTCCAAATCTGGCAGAAAAAATCTACGAAATTATTTGTCATATCTATTTTAAGCTCTGGTTAGAGAGTAATTTATCACCCGCAAAAAATGTTTGTGTTAATGTATTGATCAGAATGACCCAATATTATGTATGACGGTAGACGAAAGTCATAGCGTAAAGAGCATTTAATTCATAGTGAGTACCCTTAAAAAGTTTCCCCGATTATGCGTGAATAGGTGAGATTAAGTTTAATAACGTAGACGGATCTACACTACTCATACAGAGCATAACCATCTTTAAAAATGACAAAACGATATATATATATATACCTGTAATCAACAGCTAAGTTTTTTTATGTTACGTCAGTATTTTTCTGTATATATAGTATGTAAAAAGGTATTTTGTAAGCATCTGCTGGTATTTGAACTAGGAACTTCTTAACCGTGTTAATTTTATTACTCAACTCTGGTTCATGGATATTTGCTCTTGTCAGTCCCACAGTCGGTCAAGAGATGCAGGTGGACTTGACTGCTGAAGAAAAAAAATGCTGTGGCCTTTTCTTGAGATCTTCAAGGTCTTACCATCCCGAAAGTTCATTAGGAAACCTACAGAGAGCCAACACGAGATAAAACAAAAATGTCCAAATGGTTGAATTATTGAGTACATATGAAATGAATAAGCAAAATAAGTAATTTAGTGAGTGAAAAGATATAAAATCTCTTTATTGCTTAATAAAAATTATACTTTCTTTTTTTACAGGTATGAATTGTTCGATTTTCTACACTTTTATCCAGTCCGAAGATTGGTAAATATTTATCTTCGATTATCTCATTTTTTGTCCGATTATTATGATATTTTAATTATAATTTTTTATGAACTTAAAATTTTCAGTATGTATATAGGAATATATAAAACTATTAAGCATCATATAATTCACTCAAGAGTTCGTTCTCATCACATTTTAAGCAATATTCACTAGTGAAAAGGTCGAAAAGTTCTGTCAGCGTGATTATCGTCTAATCGCCTAGTCCGAGGTCGTCAGCTCTTCGTTCCAAAGTTCCGTCGAGTACATTAGACTTAATACTTCTTTAACTGCCCGAGGCTTACTAATTAAGCAGCTACGTACAAACCATATTTGGCTGTCATAGCCATAACCATTTCGTTATAAAGGTTGGTGTTATATTAATCTAATCAATCATTCGCGATTTTTAATTCATCGCACGCATGCGTTTTCCGAACACAGAGTTTTTCAGAGAATTCATAAAAAAATGTTTGGTCTCTCTTTTTTCGACACATGTCCATGTTCCAGGCATACAAAAAACAGTGAAACATTTTCTGATGAAGTGCATCATCTATAATAATAGGAGACGCGTTCTGGGAGTCTCTGCCATTTCTTGAGAGGATTTTCCTGAACAGTTGCTTAGTTCTGACTGTCCATTGCTGTTAAACTTTATCAAGGAAATCGTCAAGGCTAGCGCATGCGGTTAACGAGGCTAACGTGAAGTGTTCCAGGCATACAAAAACGTTTGAAACTGTTTGTCAGGCGCATAATCTATAACCTTAATGGAGACGCGTTCTGGGGTACCAGCCGCAAATGAAGAGCGCCAGTCGTGACTGTCCATTTATCAGTTATCATAAAATTAATTGTTCATTGTGCATTGTTGATTGTTAAGTTTAAAACCTTGTATGTAACTTGCAGGGTACCAGCGCGCCAGTCAGTCAATTGTTCATTGTGCATTGTTGATTTAGCGCGTCTTAAGACGTAATTTTTGTATGAGCGGCGCTCCGTTCACAGAAAATTATGCGTCTTAAGACGCTTTTGGCAGTTAACCGGTTAAATATCGCATCAGTTTCAGTTTAGAGCTACGCCAGTGGTTTCAAACTAAACGCCCTGCCGGGTCCGCAGTTTTGGGGCAGTTTCCGCTGATGGCTATTTTTCGTATCGCGAGCCATAATTAGGAGCGGCCGGCGATGATTTATGACCAGCGTTAGACCTTGACATTTCAATTCGGATCAATTGCCAGTCTGGCCGGAAGTGACAATGCGGACCTTTGAAAATTTTACAATAGCAAACTGAAAGGTCATTGTAAACATTTTTTATACATTTAAAGAAAATTATTTTCTTGATTGAAGAAAACATTACTGTTACCTGTTAGCATCTCTTTAACGCTTAGTGATGGCGGCTGTATCCTAGATATTGAAAGTATGTATGATCTGTGTGTAAGATTCGGGAAGATTGCAAGTATATATTGATGTATTTCTTAAGGATATCTACATTTCATTAATTAGAAAACACATACATTATATAGGTCTCTCTCTGGGATTTGGTCTCTCTCTGGAGTTTTGTGTGACAGCAAGATTCCAGTTAGCACCAAAGGTAAAATATACAAAACTGCTGTAAGGCCAGCTATGCTCTACGGATCGAAGTGTTGGACCCCGCTGAAACGTGACTTGGATAAGATTCATGTGGCAGAGATGAAGATGCTGAGGTGGGCGGGCCGTGTAACTAGAGTGGACAGAGTTCGTAATGAGCATATTCGGGGTTCATTTTGGGTGGCCCCCATACCTGAAAATATAAGAGAAAACCGCCTAAGATGGTATAGGCATGTGACACGGAGAGATGAGGACCACATGGTGAAGAGAGCCCTCAACATACTCACGCTGAAGAAGACCTGGAAGACCACAGGCAACCTGGACTGCAACTGTAAACAAAGATTTGAAAACTCTAGGTTTGACCGAGAATGCAACGCAAGACATACAGACATGGCGAATGTGCACAAGGAGAGTCAACCCCAGATGATGGGAAATGGTTAGGCTTAAGAGAGACATACATTTTATGATTATTGCAAAGCTTAATGGTACCATTGCAAGTATTTTGTAAAAATGGTTAGTGTCAGTTCCCATATATTTCAAGTATAAACTCGTATTTGTAATATTAAATTTCATGATCAACTGTGTCAGTGCTGTGATACCCACTTTAGATTAAATATTAAGCTACTTGAATGTTAATGTTTTTAATTTCTACATTTTTCATTAACAATCCTCGACAGGCGCATACAACTGGGATGGGCAGCATTTGGAAAACTAAAGTACATTTTTAAAGCGAAAATTCCGCAATGTCTTAAAACTAAGGCCTTTAACCAATGCGTCCTCCCTGTATTAACTTATGGCGCAGAGACGTGGAATCTGACAGCAAGTCTTACCCATAAAATAAAAGTCACCTAGCGTGCTATGGAGATATGCATTCTCGGAGTGTCGCTAAAAGATAGAATCCGAAACGAGGAAATACGCAGAAGAACTCAAGTAGTGGATGCTACCCAACGAATAGGCACACTCAAGTGGCAATGGGCAGGACATATCTGTCGAAAAGACGACGGTCGATGGGGAAGAAAAGTATTAGAATGGGGCCCAAGAACTGGCAAACGAAGCATTGGCCGACCCTCTACAAGATGGACTGACGATATAAGAAGAATAGCGGGAGTGACCTTGATGCGGAAGGCGGAGAATCGAAGAGGATGGAGACTCATGCGGGAGGTCTACGTTCAACAGTGGACGGACACAGGCTGATGATGATGATGAACCCTCTTATAAATCATAAAATTTTGTGTTTTTATAAAAATGCGTCACTTAAATGCAGAACCTGCATTGAATGAGAAAACAGCGCATCTTCTTGAATGTAATTCATTATAAGCAGAATGTATTCGACAATCTTTTCAAAATATAAATGTAAATAAATGAATGGGGCCCGGGGGGGGTTTCCTTAAAAATATTTTTCGCAGTTAAAGACAAATTTCAAGGATTTATTTTGATGAACAAGGTTGGTCTTGACATTTTAATTTAAATTGACTTGATGACAATCAAAGACAACTGTTTTAATAAAGCAAGGGAATATTGTGATATTTTTTTGTTAAGTGCTCTACATTTTTAATTTCCCTTAAAACAAATAAATAACTGCTTAAAATCGCCCAGATAATACAGATCTTCTTCGTGTCAGCGACGTCAAATTTTTTTGCCCAGCATAAGTTCCTGAGATGTGCAGCTTGTTGGGCACATGGAGCAGGATCTTAGGTGTGAGGCGGTCTGCAGGTCTCCACAGTCGCACAATAGTGTCTCTCCCTGCCGAAGCATTCCCCACCGCTAGAGGTTGTCCTTTGTTCTACCAACTCAAGTTCTTAATCTGTTCAGAGATTTCCAGGTCCACCAGTCAAGGTTCTTGCCAGCTGGGAGGCCTTCGTTTGGAGTAATGAAATCCTCTGATGCGATTTGTTGCCAGAGCTGGAGTCTCTCATTTTCAGGGCCTGATGTGAGAGGTTGTGTGGATCTCAGAAAGCTTCTTCACGACTTCAAGGTTAGTTGATTGCCTTATGCATTTCTTCGGCGCATATGACTTTGCGTCTTATGTTTGGTGGTGCGATACCAGCCAAGGGGTATAGCTTAGAAATGGGTGTTGATTTGAGGCAGCCTGTGACGACTATGCATGCATCATTCAGGGCAGTATCCACTTGATTACAGTGGGCTGATATACCCCACACTGGTGCCGCATTTTGCCTCTTTTAGAAGCCGTAAAATCTCTTTGAGAAATTTAGGGGACTTTTTGAATGCAAACCTGATATCACAGGACCAGGTGGAAACCACATCATCTGATCTCTCGCATGAGTCTTGATCTTTTTCCTTATATTAATCTTCCATAAACCTCCGAAACATTCGGAACTATCTGCTGCTAGGGAATCTGTGGTGGAGAAGATGAACATGTCTCTTGAAAGGGTTTCACGTTGGGGAGACCTCAAACTCGTCAGTTTCAACATTTCAAAAACCCAATCATGTACTTTCTCCACCAAGAAGACTGCAATGGATCCTGTATCTTTCAACGGTTGTTCTCTTCCGAAAGCAAGCTCCATCAACATGCTTGGATTATCAATATCGAATAATGTCAAATATTACGAGTCAATTAAGTGTAAAGCCGGTCTCGCTTCCAAAAAACTAGGTGTATTATATAGATCACGTCGGTATTTCAACGATAAACAACTTCTTCTTCTATATAAAGGACAAATCCGACCTATCCTTGAATACGGCAGTCACCTTTGGATTGGAGCCCCAAAATACCTTCTAAACTTAATTGACTCAGTTCAAAGAAGAGCAATTCGTTTGATAAACAATGACACCCTTACGTCTAATCTACAATCAATGGAACACAGACGTAAGGTTGGTTCTCTTAGTCTTTTCTACCGTTATTACCACGGTCGCTGCTCTTCGGAACTTAAAGAACTAATTCCTCCTGCACCCACTCACAGCCGACAAACTCGTCTTACACTTGCCGAACATCCATACACGGTTAATATATGTCGACCAAGAACTGGCAGCTTCCAAAGTTCCTTGCTTGATGCCACCGGTAAGCTATGGAATGCTCTTCCAGCGTCTGTGTTTCGTCCTTCCTACAATCTGGATCTCTTCAAGAAACAGATAAATATACACTTGCAATCTCCCCAACACAAATACGAACACAACACACGTTTCCCGCATGCAGCGTCCAGCCTCCCTGGCTGAGCGTCATAGAGTTCACTGGTCTTGACCAGATGTGCTCTCCTGCATGCGCTTACATAAAAAAAAACTAATTTACGGCGGGTTCTTTTGGTGACCATATTCTCCAGATGGGCAAGCATGTAATTTTTTTTTTATCATTTATTGAAAATTTCACTTCGAAAATAAATCATTCCCATACATTTATAAGTTTAATTGGAACTAACCTGTTAATGAGGTTCGTGTACTGAGGGAAACCAATTAAATTAATTATCGCTGTCTAATTAATTATTTAGATTTAATTAATTCCCGCTAATACGACTCCGGGTTTATATTTCATTGTTGAAATTTAGCTTTCCCTATGACCTAGTTAGAAAGTAAAATAGAAGGTATTGTTTCTATGGATTTTTTTAAATTTTTATTAGAATATTATTTTATTATTTCAATATTCTCATATACTTTTATAGATCATTGACTATATTACAATATTATTATTAATTAAATATAGATATACTATACATAAAATTCTTTTTTCAACGCGTCAATTCAAGCAGAAAAATAACGGCAGAAGCGGGATGCGAACCGCGGACCTTGGAAACCAACTATGCCCAGGTATTCATACCGCTCAGCCGACTTGGCTATTGCTATTAATATGCGGTTCGCATCCCGCTTCTGCCGTTATTTTTCTGCTTGAATTGACGCGTTGAAAAAAGAATTTTATGTATTGTATATGTATATTTAATTAATAATGATATTCTTTCTTTTTCCAAATACTGATATTATTACTAACGTTTACGCTTAAGAACTGTTAAATGGAAATATATCGAAATAACCAAAATATTGAATATAAATAAAGACTTTATTTGTACGTATATGAACATAAGAGGGCACTGTTGATGAATAGTCGCAGGTGGAATCAATTGAGAATGCTTAGAAGAGCAGTGTTCATGATAGTAGAAATAAAACACTCTTAATAATCTGATTGAACGTCTGTGTTCCACTGAGATGGGATCTAACCTTAAGATTTCAATTTCATTTTTTTTTCTTGTAGAAACATTACAAATTTTATCAACTCAATTCATTTCTGAAATACAATAATAATTAAATAAAAAATACAATATATACAAACAGAGGTACTTATGATTAAGTACTAAGAACAATGTAATAAAGACAAGCAACAGAAGGTCCCAATGCTCATCAAACAGATGACGCCAACCAATTACTCCTCCAACGAAACTCTTGGATTTCATGTCTGAATTGGGCCTGTCTTACGTGAAATATATCAATATCTGAGGTGATTTGGTTGCAAATGGCTTGGAGAGCGAACAATCTGTGCTTCCTTATTTTTAGATATTTATCGGGGACACACAAACTGATCCTTAACAAAACTTCAGGATTCTCGAACACGCCACGCAACAGCCAGAAGAAATGCATACCTAAGTACATATCCCTTCTTGTCTTCAACTCAATGTACCCCAACATACCCTGTTTGAAGTTAGTTGGATACAGCCACGGAAAGTATCCATACACCCTCATGTAGAGAGATCTCAGAAATTTCTTCTGTACCCTCTCCAACATGATTGAGCTATATTTCAACTAATGGGGTGCCCAAAAGATACTATATATTTTCAGATAAACTGTTTTTTTTTAACAATAAATCGATGAGATCTAACAGGTAATTTGAAGTTTTCGAAAACCAGACATTTTGGGCTTGTATAGGATTAGAAGGTCTGTGAAAACAAAAAAGTACTTTAGTTACGATGGTTTTGTACTAACATCCTCCTCTCTCAAAGAAGGGGAGTTATTGCGTCGCGTGAGTGCAAGAGCAGGTCAGCAGAAACACTTTCTTTTAAAAGCACAGATTATATTTACGTTAAAAACATTACATGTGTCTGACCACGCGGAATGACATGCCGTGCGGCCGTGACGCGGACCTTGCTTCGCCTAAGGGTGGGGACCGACTGCCGTGGGGGTCGCCAGCGCTACGGATCTCGCTCAGCGCCACGAGCGGTGATGTTTTTAACTAACACACCCGTTAGCGAACCGTCAGCACGGCGCACCTAAATGCACGACAAGCGACCCGAAATAAAGAGATGGAAGATCGTATATCGATGCTTTCGGTAACAGTAAGCAAGGACTACATCATGCTGATGTCAGTACTTTATGAGGAGTGATAAGTTGAGAAAGTTTTATTTTATGCCATAGTCGGTTAAGAGGTGAAGGTGGACCTGATTGGAACATTACTTAAGATGTCGCATTTTCTTCAACTCCCTAGGTTCGCGCCTTCGTAGAAAGCCATCGGAAACTATACATAAATATAATACATTTAGTGTTATGCAATATGTGACTTCTCGTCGTATGTTTGATGCGGCGATGCCCGAGACTTGATATAGCTTAGATAATATTCTGCAGCATTCTTAGGGAAGCGGAAGTAGTGATGATGATGATGATGATGGGGGACTAAACTCTTCTTGTGAGGTGAGGATGAGGTAATGGAAGACCGCAGAGGTCGATGCAGTCTTCCCACACATTCAGCCAATCACAATAAAGCTTTGGTTTACAGCCTACGCCGGAAACCGCTGGCTCCCCCGCTGGGCACTTCCGGCAATATGGCCGATTCGATAATAATTATTATTGTCGGCCATAAAAAATATTATGTAGGTCATATAACTCCCACAGTCATGACCTTCCCGTGTCGTATTTCTTATTTCGTATCGTATTGTATTTTATTATTTCATTTATTTGATGAAATACGTTTTATGTTTTTCAGATTTCGCTTTTAATACGAGTCAGCTTTTTTTACTCAGAGGTAAAGTAGAGAATTTAAATTAATCGTACAGTTTGCTTGGAGACACCGTTTTAACCCCCGTTAACACTTAAAATGTTTTGGTTTTTTTTTTCTAAGAGATTTTTTAGCATTCACATAATATTTAAAAAATGATATTTTGTCTTGTTTTACTTGATACTTACTTACGATAAATTACTCGCATTGAGTAATTTCCTATAACAAAATCGTAGAAAAAGTATACTCTAAGTAACTGAGATTTTTTCTAAGTTGTATTAGTCTCTTAACTTGACCAATATTACAACGACGTATCATATTTTTTATAATGCAAACTCATACAGAAGAATACCAAAAGATGGTGATACTGATGCAGAAGTCTCATATATGGATTTTATGACGCTTACGACGAGTGTTAACCCGTCAACGTCAGAGACAGCCCGACATTCACGCATCCTTTAATTATAATAGGAATTCGCTTTGAATGGGTGGTGTTCTCGAGACGACTTTCATCTATCACCAATTTTGATTAAATGCTATGATTTATTGTCAATTATTGGCATGGAAACATAAAAAATAGCTAACAGACTTTTATCAACGATGCCTCGAATTAACAAATTAAACATATTTAATAATTAAAAAAAAACACTCACTATCATTACTTCACTCTTGCCGGCGGCTATAGTTCAATGGTCAACAAAGGTCGTGGGTTAGATCCCCGACGAAAATTAAAAAAACAGTAATTATAATCAATGAATCTATTAATACCCCAGTTGGTGTGAATTTGATCCATCACCCGTAAAATGCCAGTTATAGTATATTAATTAAAATCGGTGGTAGACGAAAGTCGTCCAGTGAAGACCACCCATTCATAGTAAATTTCTGTAATAAAATGGATGATGCGTGAATGTCGGGCTGTAGTCTATGACGTTGGCGGATCAACACTCCCCATGCAGCGCTTAGACTTATGCACTATGGTAAGCGTCATAGAATTCCGCAGATGAGACTTCAGTATTACTATCACCATCTGTCGGTATTCTCCTGTATGTGCTTACATAAAAAATGCTAGTCTTGTATCATTGTATAGCATGATACAATATAAATTTATATTGTATCATGACACAGAATACTATAATGTATTTTTTGTCAAATTTTCTGATTCGGCAAAAATGTGCCAGTCAGATTAGATTGGATAGCTCTGCCTCTACCTCGACTAGGTTCCTTACAGCGGTCAAGATTTATCTGTTGCTGGATCAGCGGCTGAAAGAACCCTCTGACCATTAGACACGAAGAATTGAAGGCAGCTGTGTTACTTATGCTATATCGCCTGTATCAAGCTTGTGTAGGTTGCGAGCGAAAGGAGACAGTGCAGTTCTATAACCGCATTTCCTATATTCGAGGTTTTATCTTAGCAGGATAAATATTATCTCCATTTAAGTTTACAAAATGAATTTAATATTTGAACTTCACCTACATGCTTACGTACGCACAAAACTAACCATTATACAACTTTTTTTTGGGGGCCAAAGACCACTGGGCTGGTCGCCTTGTACCTGCGCTCCTTGGGAGCACTCACCAAGGCATTGTTTTTAGAGTACTTTCTCGTTATACAAGTCACGGGCTTTGGTGAGCAACACAAAACGTGGGTGTAAAAGTTAGTAGTTCAGACGTTAAAATTTGGACTTTTTAACATCTTCGCCGAAGGTCGCCGCGTATACAGAAAATACATGGTATTTGGACTCCGTAGATATGAGGTCGACATATCCGATAGGTCCAGGCTTCTGTTGTATTACGCTTAAGAGCCTTTGCCTACTTAAATCTAATATTGGGCAACGCCACAGAACGTGTTCAGCGTCCTGTAAGGGGCTACCAAATGGGCAGTCTGTACCATCAACGAGGCTAAAATTGAAGAGTTTAGCCTTAAAATTGCCGTGACCAGTCATGAATTGACTTGTCCAATGGTTTGGAATAAGCCACGGAATCTCCATTCTATCGAGGACGGAAGTTATACAACTTGTGAGTTTGACCCCTACGATGGCGGTCGAAATATCGGTTAGAATAAATTTGCAACACACAGCTCAACCTAAAAGCAACAATTTCAACTATTTAATCTTTCACAAGCGTTTATTGATATGTTAGTAGTATTTTCGCATTCCCAAAGCAAAGCGCTTTGACGTCATTTGGTCTTATTTTCACAGTGAAACATACACCGATGCAGTGCTGGCGGGTATGGCTTAGTAGTAAAACATTTACTTACCATACCAAAAGTCATGCATTTGATCTCTGACGAAGATTAAATTAAACAATGTTTTAAATCGATTTCGAAGCTTTATAAATACTCTAGTTGGTGTGAATTTGAGCCATCGCCAATAAAATTTCAGTCATAGCTTGTTAATTAAAATTGTGTGTTAAAATTTGTCACGCCAACACCACCGGCGGGTATAGCACGATGGTCAAAGCGTTTGCCAAAGGTTGTGTCGATCCCCTACGGAGATTTTTTTTTTTATCGATTTCTGAGCTCTAAATTTGATCCCTCACCCGTAAAATGCCAGACATAACCTATTAATTAAAATTGGTGGCAGGCGAAAGTCGTCCCCTGAAGACCACCCATTCATAGTAAATTCCTGTAATAATAAGGATGATGCGTGAATCTCGCGATGTAGTCTACGACGTTGGCAGATCAACACTTCGCATGCAGCGCTTAACCATATGCAACATGGTTAGAGTCATAGAAACCCACAGATGATACTCACAAATTACTATCACTATCTGTCGGTATTCTTCTGTATGTGTTTACTTAAAAAAAACTATTCATACTGAATTGCCGCAATACATATAAATAACATTCTTAAAATATGGAATCCAAATGTCTTGGTTATGCAACATGACTTTATGACATATTGTCATTTTGACTTTAGTATTAACGATAAAGTATAAAATAACGATATGGATAATAACGTTAGTACATTATTACAAAACAGACAATTAGTCATTATTGATAAAATATTACGTTACTCGTAGTTTACAGAATAAAATATTTCACCTAAATTTTTGTGATATTTTCAATTCCACGCTATAGATGTTTGTAGTTCGTTTCGTTGAATTATTTAATTTATTATATCATTTGTCAAGTCTCTGAAGTAAAATAAATTACTGTAATGACTTCTGTGGTAAATGTAGTTGAATATTAGAAGACCGCGTGTTATGTAAATAGGCAATGTTATCTCATGCGGGGAAGATGTCAGCCCAAGGCAATAGAAAGATTAACTAAGATTAACAACTAAAGATTAACAAGACTATAGAAAGATTAACAAAGTTATGTTTTCTGATTACTTCTTATGAATTCAAATGTGTTTTTAATAACAATTAATTAATAATGTTACATAATAAAACGTATATTATTTGATACCAAAGGATAAATTGAAGAAGGTCACCAAACTTGAAGTAACTCTTATTTATTTGTGAATTAAATATAATACAATTATTCAACTTTAAACTACGACTTCAAAATTTCAATTTTCAATTTTATTTATTTTTTTCCTTGCAGAAACATTACAAATTTTATCAATTCAATGCATTTCTGAAGTACAATAATATAAATACAATAATATACTATAAAATATAAATACAATAGGTACCATAAATGTGGTGATGTAAATTTATAGACACATTTAGTATCACTGACCTCACACTCAGAACTAGCGTCAGGAGACTCAAGATAAACAGTTTGACTTGTAACAACAAAAACCCTGTCATAAGGCATTATTGTCACAAAACAAAACGTGTAACATTTCGCCTCCATAAACACCAGCACTGAATTTAAAGCAATATAACACTAAATATGTCAATATCTTCACTCAAGTTGGTTTCAACCACTGTTCACTGCGATTCTTTCGTCTTATGCGTATCCAGGGTTGAACGATGGTCCTTTCAGGCCACACTTGAGGCTCCATGAAAGACTCCAGCGAAGTCGCGATGACCCCGACTTTGAAAGAAGTTGACAGCGTCCGCCTGCTGACAATCCTCCTGATGGTCATCCAAGAAGGATTGAATGCAGCGGTCGCTGCCAAGAAGCTCTGCAAGTCCTCAGCCGATGTATCTGGGTGAAGGCCCTTGGCGTGAAGATACGCCATCTTCACTCCAGTAACGTTTTTGAAGGAGCTGCAGAACCACGGATCATCAGACGTGCTGAATGTTGTTGCCTTTCCGCATGTGGAGAGGTGCGACTCAACTTAGAACGTTGAACTTCTCCGGAAAGATTGCTCGGGGGAGGGAGAGGACATCCACGGAGAAAGCACTCAGGTCCTCCAGTTCCTCGAACGATGATTCGTCCCGGCTGAGAACGGGAGTCCTTGGGAGCCTTGCTCGAAACAGCAGGGGCTCCTTCAATAGTATCTTCCGAGGAGTCCTCTTCGGTGGCCTCACTCGAAGCGGATTCTTTGACGGCAGGTTCGGAGTCTCTGCTGTCACAGTTAAGCGACATCGACACAGGAATGTTGACAGCTTCAGCGTAGGTAGCCGGAATTGATTTGCACGCTCGAGGTAAGCGCCTTCTGCGGGAAGTCGGCAGACTTGTCGGGTTGGGTGGAGGGTCCACACCAACGGATGTCAGAGCATCATCCACCAAAATAAGAGAGTTAGCCGCAACGAGCAGCAGAAAATTAACATATCAATGCTAGGAGTACCCCCAGAAGATGCAAAAGTGTTTGTATACCTTGGAAGTACGATCACCTGGGATGGCAGAACAAAAAGAGAAGTCAACAGTCGCATACATAAAGCCAGGCTGGCTTTCAATAAAAAAGCAAAAAATCTTGAGTCAAAGAATATTTTTAGGCTCCGCAAGCAACTTGTCAAAACATTTGCTTGGAGCATCTTGATGTACGGCTGTGAGACATGGTGCTTATTGGAAAGTGATAAAAAAAAGACTAAAGGCCTTTGACATGTGGTCATACAGAAGAATTCTCGGAATTTCCTGGAGAGACCACGTCACGAACAATGAGGTTTTCAGGATAATCAAGGAGGATAGGCACCTAATAAGAACCATCTCAGAGAGGCGAGCCCGATGGATCAGTCACATCATGCACCACGATGGTCTTCTTTACGACATTGTAGAAGGGATTGTTGAGGGTAGAAACTGTAGAGGGCGCCTTAGCCGGGAGTAGTTCCAGCAAGTGTTCGAGGACATGAGTTGTAGCTCTTATGCTGAGCTGAAGAGGGTTGCGGAGGACCGAGAGGAATGGAGATCGAGATGCAAGATTCTGTTGCTGCAAACCAATCCACCGGATTGATACTACGAAGAAGAAACTACGACATGCATTAATTGAAATGCAGCCATATACAAAAATAATGAGTTAGTTTATCAACAAGTCCAGTATACAGAGAAATTTCTTATTAAGAATGCTGTTGTCATAAAGTCCATTAGAAGGTTTCGGCAGTGCTCTCATGCCAGCGTTTGCTTACTTGATCCGTGTTATGTTTATATACTCTGATTCGTCCGCAGCTAGAATATGCTAGCGTTATATGGTCTCCCTACTATCAAACTCATATCGACCGGATTGAATTAGTCCAACATCGCTTCTTGTCAAGAGTTGCACGACTGATCGGCCTTGAGAGAGGTAGCTACTCCTATGAAGATATAGAGAGGCGACTTAATGTATCTACATTGGAGAGACGTAGAACAGTGACTGACTTGCTGTTTATTTTTAAAATTATGAACTCCATAATCGAGACTCGACATTATTGCAGGAAATTACGTTCAATGTTCCCTCCCGGTTCACTAGAGGCAGTGACCTGCTACATGTAAGGACATCCAAAACAAACTACGGATTCAATTCTCCTATGTTAAGAATGTATAGACTGGTTAACTCCCCTAGTGACTTGGACTTTTTCGGGGTGGACCTTCCAGCATTTCGCAGATCCCTTTACTATGTACTAGATCTTTTTTTTTACTCATGTTCATGTTTTGTCTAAATGTATTGTCTCAGCTATTATATTGTTCTGTTTTACCATTTCATTTATTGTATATTCTATTTTAAAACCATATGTATTGGCCTAGGCCGTTAATAAAATAAAATAAATAAAAAATAAATAAATATACGGTATAGTAAAAATAAATAAATTATTTTTGCAACTGATTTATTTTGTTATCTGTATCTCGCGTTTATATGTCCAAGCGGGTTACATTAATGGCGAGAAATCTCTGAACATCTGAGAAAAACAATCACCTGAAAATGGACAGCTTTGGCCAATAGGAGAGGAATTGCATTTCATCAGGATAATGTCAGGACACAAACATCCGAACCTGCCACCAAATGACTATTATTAGTTTATATCCATGACGAACTATTTTTCTGGTGAAAAATTCGCTTCAAGAAAGGCTTGTGAAAATCGTCTCTCCATGTTTGGACAATAAATTATCAAACCAAATGGCGCATCTTCAACGTTAAGCGGATCATGCTTACTTTGGTAAATAAGCTGTAAATTTCACGTTAAAATAATGGATTTCTTTTTACCACACATTATATATTCCAATATGGGACTTGCCAAATTCGATAAACATAAAAGTTATAACGTGTCCCCAGGTATGGGACTCTCCTCAATATTAAGTGTGTTGGTATGTTCATGGTATCATACCCGTAAGAAGATACCACTCTTAATAACACTCATACGGAGAAACAGCATCGCATTAGGGTTCACCTCATGGTGAATTACCCGCAAGACGGTTGTTTAGGGTTCAAAGGTAAAGAAGAAACAGGCGCTTAGCGTAATGGCAAGCGGGTTTTCTTTCCACTTAGAAAAACACTCTTCAAAAAACAAAGCGCCGGAGCCTAATTTGATCAGAGTAAAGCCTCCGTAAATGCTGCAATAAAAAGTTTTGTCTTCTTCGCAAAGTACGGGAAGTTGTGTTTGAAATTGCTCCCTCTGTCATATGTACAACCTTCTTCAATCCGCTTATATACGTTTTAAAGGGTTCTAACTGTATTTGTTTAAACAAACAGTTACATAAGTTTATATACAAACAATTATTTATATATGTAAGTATTATCCACAAAAGCATGATGAAATTATACACACTGACGTCACTTAATGATGTAACGTTAAATGCTTATGGATTTTTGTTGTTTGTCTAAATAAATAATAACTCTTTTAAAAAATATTTTTATGATTATTTTTTTTATAATATAAATATTTTACGAAAATGATTGCTAGTGGTACCTTGCAAATTACATACAAGGTTTATATATGTAGAGAAAAATAATAGATTAAAAAAATACATTTCCATGGCGACCTCGTTAACCGCGCTTGTTATTCCGACGATATCCTAGAAGTAGTTTAAATTTAAAGCAAGGGATTGTCAGAAACAAGCAGCAGTTCAGGAAGGTACTCTCAAGAAATTGCAGAGAAGGTGACATTATTACGATATATAATAATACATATTATATTACTCTTATATATTTTTATTTGTTAATTTTTTATCGTTCATGGCATCACACAACAAAATATTTTGTATAGTTTGTTTTAGGAATCATCACCTCTGTAAAATATTGCAATAACGTTAAGGTTATCAACTGACAATAATTGTTGTTACTGTATAAATATATTTATTTTATAAATTGAATTATAAAATTAACAAATATTTAGTTTAGATTTCATATTTATTTTTACGTGATTACATGTTTCGGACTCCCTCGAGTCATTACTGAAGATGTTTTTTTTTTCATTAAAATTTATATAAAACTAACCATTGCAATAATTGATAGAATTTTATCAAAAACATTTTTTAGAACCTTTTCAGTGTAAGTCAACGATATAGCGGAACTTATTGTATGAAAAAGTTTATGACCCTGAAAGAATTCTTTATGGCTTCGCATAAAAACGTTCTATTTCTTTGTAGCATGTTTTTATTAATATTTCAAATGACTTGATGCACGGTTCGTTACTCGCATCGCGTTTCCTTAAAATGGCGGTCCTCTTTTAAATGCCATAGTTTTCAAAAATGTTAAGTAATAAAATTAACGTTGTTAAAGTTAATAAAAGTAGAAAACAAACAAGAATTTAACATAAAAATATTCCGATAGTGGCTCATAATGAAGTGTTTTCAGAGTTGTGAAACTAAAACTTATGATCATGAAATTATAAATTATGTAAGTTCACAATAAAAAAGTAAATTAATATGTATATTGTGGCTTTTGGTTGTAGCCGTTTGTGGCGAATTTCTTTAAAACCAATATTTCGACTGCAATTGCAGGGGTCTTCTTCATGACCAATGAAACTTGAGTATGTAGTTGCCATGGAGATATCAATAACACTCGTAAAAAAAATCTGACACAAACTTACAACTAAATCACAACTAAATCATCAATCCTGAAGAAGACCCCTGCAATGGCGGTCGAAATATTGGTTAAAAAAAATTCGCCACACACGGCTAAACCCTAAAGCCACAATATAAAATCTGGCCGTTAAAACCTAAGAATTTATTTAAATTTATATATTCTATAATAGTGCATTCTATTTTATAAATGTCAATTTTTTCGTTGACAAAGTTTATTTAATGCACTGTATGTTTTAAATTGTATTTATATAATTTCTTCGATCGATAGTTTTTGGTGGAACTCCATAATACCAAAAAAATATATATCTTTATAACCATTATTTATTCAATCGAATTAACGTAAGCTGTTAAGGCAGCTAAAATCACCAAGAAAAACATTTTTTTCTAATTAATGTCAAGTTCATTTTAAATATTAGTCTAATCTGCGATTGTTGTTATGTTTCACATATTATCACAGACCAGTACCGGCTTTAGACCCTGCGGCGCCTTGGGGTTTTTTTTCTGGCGCCCCATATTGCTTACATTAAAAAAAAATCTAGGCAAGATTGGTTGCACTCGGCGCCTCTAGCTTATTCGACGCCCTGGGGCACCGACCCGCTTCGCCACCCCCTAAAACCGGCACTGTCACAGACTATGACAACATACGCACTAAGTGTTCTGATATCCCTGCGGTCCTAACCATCCTAGCAGTACTCTAAAAGGTCATTTACGCCAAGTACGCATATTAGCGTAATGACCTACAATACGCACAGCAATTTTTTTATACAAACGCTTACAGAAGAATACCGACAGATGGTGATGAAGAATTCTCATATACGGAATATATAATATCCAAGCTGTGTTTGTAGAGCGCTGATCCGCTACCTTCATAAGACTATATCTCTGATATTGTGGCTTTTAGGTTAAGCCGTGTGTGGCGAATTTCTTCTCTCCAATATTTCGACCGCCATTGCAGGAGTCTTCTTCAGGGTTGATGACTTTGTTGAAAAAAAAAAAGTCATCGACCCTGAAGAAGACCCCTGCAATGGGGGTCGAAATATTGGAGAGAAGAAAATCGCCACACACGGCTAAACCCAAAAGCCACAATATCAAATCTGGCCGTGAAAACCTAAGAAGTTATTTAGACTATATCTCTGTGTTCGTACATCGTCAATTTAAAAAAAAAAAAAAAAAACGCTGGATATGTAAAGCCATTGTTTTATCACTCAGACTAAGGATCCTAGTTTCGTTCCCCGGTGGAGATAAAAATGATTCTTAATTAATTCTGAGCTCTTTAATTACATTCGGTGTGAATTTGATCCCTTTGGCATAAAATGTCAATTGGTGATGGACAAAAGTCATTATGTAAACAATATACATTTAAAGTGTCACTAACTCTTGTTAATAATGGATAGTGCGTGATTGTCGTAAGTGGCGCTGACAGATCAACATTTCACATGCGGCATTAGCTATACGTAAAATGGTAAGGGTCATAGGATGCATAGATGAAATTTAACCACTATAACCTATCGCTATTCTCCTACTTAAATATATAAAACGGGATGACTATAATCTATCATCCATTTTGATCAAAATAACACGATCGGATATGCGTATATTCTACACCAATATGTGATATTAAACTTCGCCTTTTTACTAATATGCATTTTTAAGAAGATCGAAAGACTACAAGTCTTGTACTGGACCTTTTAGTCGTAAGGCGTGGCACAACTCAATTAACTACACACTCCGTTATCTCGCGTCGTTACGGTTGTTACGGTTTTATAGAGTTACGTTCACGTGTTGTGTGCGACGTACCTACTCGTGCTTCCCTACTCGGCCTTACCTCGTTAAATATTTCAGGGACAAGTCGCGGAAGTTCGCTCTTGGCCGGGAATCCCCGGAGTTTACTCATGACGTAGGAGAACATCGAGCTCTACTTCGTGTGGTGAGCTTCGCTAAGCCACGTAGCTTACCAAACTTGTCTCATTATTTAAAATTAAATATACACTTATCAATTATTTTTTTCAGCACAAAATATCCGCTCGTTTAACATATTGTAATACGAAATGAATTAGTAAGAATTAGGTAAATCATTTTTAAAAATATTGAAAATCGTATTTACTCTTTGAAAGTATGCATTTTGTAGAAAAAAAAAAATGACCCGAAATAAAATAACTCACAAGGGTACTTTGTAACTGTTCCCGTTGCCGCGGCTGCAGAATAACTGTGGTGGAGACACTTCTTAACCGAAACTGAGCGAAAGATACAATGTTCAGGTAGAAAAGGGACCGCAGTAGGGATAAATAGACACTAGTGTTCACTGTGACCATACGGTCACGCTCGTATCTGGAGGGTTAACTGAAACATACGATCGTCTCAAGTGTCGTAAGATTTTTTTTTCTAATACCAAGCCTTTCGATGATTAGTCAAAACATTATTTTTGATCGGCAATTATGAACACATAATTTTTTCGAGCCATAATTTTTTTTCGGACACGATTTTTTCGTTCTTCAATGTTCATGTATTTCACTACCACATTTATTGTTTTTATTTTATTTTTCACATATCTGTTCCGTATCTGGAGCTTTCTTGGTGAAAACCCTCCCTGTCCCGTCCTGTTTTTAGAGACCCAGATGGGGACCCGTTACTGGACGCACGCAAAAAGCTACTTGTTAGAGAGTGGCTGAAGGCCTTTTCGTGATTCTAGGTGCATCAGTTAGATGTCAAATAGACCTCAGTTTAAGGCTGCGAAGTTAGTATACTATATCTGGAGCACATGGTCACCATCAATTTGCAGCTTTGTTGATTTTTATTGTTCCTCAAGACATATCTGCATCATATAATATGGTTCCCTACGGTTTTCAAGGGACTTGGAGTTACGACAGTTGTAGTATTAGTGATATATTTGAGTATTCGGTAATCATCATTTCTTAATAGTATCTTGTAGTGCTTGAATTTGAAGGGGTGTCTCAACCTCATTGTATTAATATTAACAATAAAATCCTCCTCTCTCTCAAAAAGGGGTGTTATTCCGTCGCGTGAGGCCAGGATGAGGAGCAGGTCAGCAAACAAACACTTTATTTTAGAAGCACATTAATTATATTTAGTTAAAACTTTACAAGCTTCCGGCCAAGCGGAAACATACCGCTGGCCGTAACGCAACCTAGTGTCGCTAAAGGGTAGGGACCGACTACCGATCTCCGCGCTCGGTCTCGGCTTTCGACCGCGCCACGAGCGGAGGCGTTTATAACTAACACACCCGTAAGCGGACCCGTCCAAAATGACAACGTGGCGATCATAAATGCACGACAAGCGACCAGGAATAAGAGACGAAAGATTAGAAATCGAGGTTTTCGGTAGCAGTCAGCAAGGACTACATCATGCTGATGTCAACTATAATAAATTTAAATTACAATGACTTTGATAAATATTTGACGACGACTTTCGGGTGCAGAGATACCTGAGGAAAAGACATGGACAATGGCAATTGACTAAATTGACCAGCGGCAATGTTTCGAGGTCATATGTTCCAGGTATGGAATGGATATGGGAAAAGATAAAAGTAATGCCAACCTGAACGTTAACTAACCCTACATATTGTGTTATTGAGAATGTTTTTTATTTTAATAAATCAGTTACACATTCACTGGGCTCACTCTATTTGATAGTTCAATGATCTTCTTTTTTTATGTACACGCATGCAGGAGAGCACACCCGGTCAAGATCAGTGTACTCTATGACGCTTAGTCATGGAGGCTGGACGCAGCATGCAGGAAACATGTGTTGTGTTCGTGTTTGTGTGTGGGTTGGGTAGATAGCAAGTCTTTATTTATATGTTTCTTGAAGAGATCCAGATTGTATTAAGGCGGAAACACAGACGCTGGAAGAGCACTCCATAGCTTACCGGTGGCATTAAGGAAAGAGCTTTGGAAACTGCAAGTTCTTGGTTGACATATATTAAACGTGATGTTCGGCAAGTGTAAAACGAGTTTGTCGGTTGTGGGTGGGTGCAGGAGGAATTAGTTATTTAAGTTCCGAAGAGCAGCGACCGTGGTAATAACGGTAGAAAAGACTAAGATAACCAATATTTTGCCTGTGTTCCATTGATTGCAGGTTAAACGTAAAAGTGTCATTGTCATTAAGACAGTGAAGCTCTTTTTGGGCTCTGCCTAAAGCTCTGAAGTATTCATATCTTCATCTTGTAACTTTTTGATGGTCAGCTTTGATGACAGATTAGATTGAAAAGGTTATCTCAATAAAATTACAAATTTACTACAGTTAAAAATATTTTGAAAAATCTCTTCTTTCGATGAAGAACCGCTGTAACAATATCGAACCTCATGCCGTGGCCTGAATGTACTTAAGCTGCAGTAAACTCGGCCAGGGGACCTCGGAAACGTTTGAGAATCACTGAAAAACATTGGCAAAAGTCCAAATTCACATCGATTTGGTATCAAAAGAGGTTTGCTCGACTTGTTAATACGTAATAGTGCTCTGACCTCTTATCTCCAGTCCTTGGAACACATATGAAGATTGAGGGCTTGTTTTACCACATACAAGTAATTATTAATTTAATTTTATTGATATTTATTCTGTTATATGGATTAAAATATCTTTATTAGAATATTATTTTATTACTTCAATATTCTAATCTACTTTTATAGATCATTGACTATATTACAAAATTATTATTAGTAATTAAATATACATATACTATACATAAATAAATAGACTGTCGGAAAGTAATAATATAAAAATACTCTAAATAAATGTTGACTGATTGAATAATAAAAAATAAAAATATACATTCTTTGAATATTTACTATAGAGACATCTATCATACGTTGATAACAATGACATTAATACAAGTTCCAACGCGAGTCAGCTCAGGCAAAGAAATAGCTGCGGTGGCTAAGCGATATGAATTCCTTGGCAAATGGTTGGTTCCAAGGTCCGCGGTTCGCATCCCGCTTCTGCCGATATTTTTACTGAACGAATTGACTCGGTTAAATAATTTTATGTAAAGTATATGTATATTTAATTACTAATAATTTATTTTGTAAGTTTCTCGTATATAAATCTTCTTCTTTAATATGAATTATATATCTTTTGAATATATTTTACATAATCCGTATCCGCTCCGTATGTGGGGCATATGGAAACCACAAATTGACATTTCACGATTCAGAAGGCCAGGTAGTCTGTGCCTTGTCCCAGAACACCTGCATACCCGGAAGTCCACATGGGAAGAAAAATGGTTCCCGGGAGCCTTCAGAGCAAGGATCCGAGAACTAGCATAGACTGCGGCTATAGATCAGAGAAATATTTGTGTGTTTAATAAAGCTTGTGAATAAATGATGACTGATTGAATAATAAAAAATAAAAATATACATACTTTGAATATATACTATAGCGACATCTATCGTACGATGATAACAATGATATAAATACTAGTTTCAACGCGAGTCGGTCTAGGCATAGCAATGGCCCAGTTGGCTGAGCGGTATGAATACCTGGGCATAGTTGGTTTCCAAGGTCCGCGGTTCGCATCCCGCTTCTGCCGTTATTTTTGTGCTTGGATTGACGCGTTGAAAACAGAATTTTATGTATAGTATATGTATATTTAATTAATAGTTTAATAAACTATTGAAATAAGTAAAAATACAAAATACCATAAATGTCTTCCAGCCCTATTACCTTTGCCGCATCATCTTTACAACCGAAGTTCAGTCGAATACATTTTACACAGTGCAAGCTCTAGACGTCTAGAGTCTAGAACTCTAGACCCTACGGCGCCCTAGGGCAATTTTGTTTCTGGCGCCCCATATTGTATGTATTTAAAATATATACCTGTATATATGAGATAGATTGCCCTCGGCGCCCCTAGCTCATTCGACGCCCTGGGCCACTGACCCACTGCGTCACCCCCTAAAACCGGCACTGATTTTACATAAAGCACTTGACTACGTCATCATTTTTAATCAATAAAAAAATAATATCATTTTTAGAAATGTATTTGAGAAATTCTAGGCTTTTAGAACTTGAAGCTTTTTATAGCGATTGACGATGGCGCCATTACACATTATTCGTTTAAAAAAACTGCAGTTTCATTAACAAACGTCTCATAAAGGGCACTCGAAAATATACACGTTAATTCAAAAACACTTATTTTATCAATATTCTTGTATATTTATTATGTATATTTAATATTTTATTATTATTATAGCTTTCAATAAAAAAGCAAAAATTCTTGAGTCAAGGAATATTACTTTAGGGCTCCGCAAGCAACTTGCCAAAACACTTGTTTGGAGCATCTTAATGTACGGCTGTGAGACATGGTGCTTATCTGAAAGTGATAAAAAAAGACTAGAGGCCTTTGAGATGTGGTCGTCCAGAAGAATTCTCGGAATTTCCTGGAGAGACCACGTCACGAACAATGAGGTTCTCAGGATAATCAAAGAAGATAGGCATTTAATAAGAACCATATCAGAGAGGCGAGCCCGATGGATTGGTCACATCATGCGCAGCGATGGTCTTCTTCACGATATTGTGGAGGGGATGGTTGAGGGCAGAAACTGTAAAGGGCGCCCGAGACGGGAGTATTTGCAGCAAGTATTCGAGGACATGAATTGTAGCGCTTATGCTGAGCTGAAAAGGGTTGCGGAGGACCGAGAGGAATGAACATCGTGATGCAAGATTCTGTTGCTGCAAACCAATCCACCGGATTGATACTACGAAGATGAATTCTTGATATTCCACTCGAGTAATTAATTTTAATGGAGCCTTAATTTGAGATTAATTTTCCAGAAAGCTCTCATTATTGATATTAATTTCACAAAAGAACTTGAACATGAAGCCCCATAAAGTTAATTGTATTCATTATTTTTCGACGAAAAATCTTTTCACTTAAAATCACATTAATTTAATGGCTATTGCCGAAAGAATTATTTATGTTCCAACAAAAAAAACTTAGAATTCATTTATAGATACATTTTTATTGAATAAGTACATCTAGTAGAAGAAGAAACGTTTGCTCTTGCCGTTTGAATATGTTTCAACACTTGCAATCTTCTTCTTCTTTGGCCTAGCCATTTTCCATCATCTGTGGTCGGCTCTCCTTGTGAACATTCGCCATGTCTGTCTGTCCTGCGTTGCATTCTCGGTCAAACCCAGAGTTCTTAGATCCTTGCTTACAGTTGCAGTCCAGTTTTCTTGTAGTCTTCCAGCTCTTCTTCTCAGCGTTGGTATGTTGAGGGCTCTCTTCACCATGTGGTCCTCATCTCTTCGTGTCACATGTCCATACCATCTTAGGCGGTTTTCCCTTATCTTTTCAGGTATAGGGGCCACCCGAAATGAACCCCGAATATGCTCATTTCGAACTCTGTCCACTCTAGTCACACCGCCCGCCCACCCCAGCATCTTCATCAACAAGTACTTAATAAATAGACTGTCGGAAAGTAATAATATTCCAAGCTTGTGAATAAATGTTGACTGATTGAATAATAAAAAATAATAATGTACACTCTCTGAATATATACCATAGAGACATATATCGTTATATGATGGTAACAATGGTATAAATACAACTTATTCCGCGCATCAGTTCGGGCAGGAGATAGTCGAGTGGACTAGGGTAATGAACAAGAGCAACGGTTGGTTCCAAGGCTCGCGGTTCGCATTCCGCTTCTGCCGATATTTTTTCTGAATGAATTGATGCGTATATAGAATTCGAGATAAAATTACTAATTTTATTGGATATGCTATTATAGCAGGTAAATTTTCAAGTGTCAGAGTTACACAAACAAGGATTATTTATACTATATCTTAGTGAACAGTAGACGAGCTTTTTACTTACAAGGCAATATCTTTTGACACAAGAAATAAATTATTTCTAATATTTTTTACAACTACATATATTCCAATAAAGTTGGTGACAATAGAACACTATGCTTAGCTTCTTAATAAAAATGCAGAAACATTATTTAGAACATTTTTCATTTCCATTCATTTGACAAGGAATTTTTAAGGCCCACGCAAAGCCAAGCGGACGAATAAAATTCATATGAGTTGACGCGTAAATAGGCCTGAAATTAATTTCATTCAGGAGGTGGGTTCACAGCTACACAGGTACGAAAAAACCTGTTATTTCAGCACGTTGTCCGACTAAAAGTGAGTTACAAAGAAACTACTTTACGGCCTCACATTAGTCGGGAGTTTTCGTCCAGGGTCGGGTTCTGAAGGCATTTGTTCCACTTCTAACGCCCCATTAGGTCCTGAAGAATTCGCTAAGTTGTTGCTAAAATATGTTGAGCGAACCGCACCCTCTTAATCTAAACAACAACTACTTAGTTTTATTTACCTTAAATTCTGTTTGTTATATATTTCTTTATAAGGAAAACAATTTATTTAAACGGTTTCAAAGACAATTGTCATGTTGTTTGATCGTTTTGTTAAAGCAATAGAAATTTAAACCTGTCCCCTTTGTCGCCTAAGCCTAAGTGACATGATCTTACCGCAATCAAGAGACTCTTAATATATTGAATGAAAGTTTGAATCTGATAGTGCTAGTTAAGAAAAATAAATCCCTGTCAAAAATTCAAATACTTTGAAAATAATATTTGACTATATAATGTGATTGCATATTATAAAATATATTAGTTACGTAGTTTTTATTGACGTATATACGACTAAATTATTCGTTTCTTAATTAAGACCATCTTATAATAAATATTTACCGAAGATGGTCTTCAGGAAGGCCGAAACATGTAATCATTTAAAATAAATTGTGAATCAAAACTAAATATTTTAAATTTTTAATTTTTATTTAAAATTAATTTTAAAATTTTAATTATGCAGTTTCACCGAGTTTTGTCAGTTGATAACCTTAATGTTATCCCAATTTTATGGCAATTTATCATCTCACTCAGGGTTATTTAATAAACATCTTAATTTTTTTTTAAATCGCAAAAATACTTTGTAAAACAACATCTATAATCAAATAAATAGGTATCATTATCAATTCAAAAACATAAAATACGCCAATAATTAATTTGGAACAAAAATATGCCGATGCGGTCCTGCTCTCGCATAACATGATGCTGAGGTTATATTTGAAGACCCTCACGTCCAGGACGAAAATTCGATAACTTTACACGAATTTCTTGCAAAAATACTTCGTCAAAAATATTAACCAATTTACTGAGAATCTGAAAATCAAAGGTTTATTCGGCCTGCGAAACTCTATTATCGACGAAATATTATAATTTACAATAAAAATTCTATAAAAGTATAAATATCTTAACCAAACGACTCTCCTATCAGCTTTTAACACAAGACAAACTATTCAATAGATAAGAATTTCATACTTTGTTTGAATATTTATCACTCTGAGAACTGTTTCACTTGATGCAAGACTGCAGTTTTGCGATCTATGAAAGCTTCTTCAGTTCCAAACTGCATAAACGCACTGACGTGTAAATTAACATTTACTGAAAAAAAAAACAGCAACATAAAACGAGATGAACTGAGTTCTTAGATAGTTGTTCTTGATGATAGATAGAGTTAACCGCTGAAGTTTAATTTCAGAGACTCATATGAAATGGGTTGCATTATTGCTTATTTTTACGATCACTGTTTTGTCTCAAAAATATATGCCAATTGTAATGAAATTGTCGCCTTATCCCAAATCAGTTCATAATTTCAAGCTTTATGAAAACCTGTGAGCCGTGGTTTATTTCGTATTTTAATAATTTGAGAAAATATCTCAGACAAAGACCACATATTTTGTTTTCTGGATGCAGATTAACTGTTTTATAGAAAATTTGCAAGTTACAACGCTTAACTTATCATTCCTCATTATTCGTTAACCATTTGCAAGCACTACTTCACGAAAAATGAAACTACTTGCGACACCTGTTGTTATACTTCTCTATTAAAAGTTATTAATTAGATATAAAAAATGTATATTAATATTTTATAAGATTAAATATTATTCTACTACAACAATGACGACAATACGGTTACTGAATGTGAGTTATCGTAAGGCTAGTAGCGATCACACTTTTTTAGTTTTTGTTCGTAGTATCAATCCGGAGGATTGGTTTTGCAACAGAGTCATGCATCTCGATCTCCTATTCCTCTCGGTCCTCCGCGACTCTTTTCGGCTCAGCATAAGAGCTACAATTCATGTCCTCGAAAACTTGCTGTAAATATTCCCGTCTAGGGTGCCCTCTACAGTTTCTACCCTCAACCATCCCCTCCACAGTCGTGAAGAAAACCATCGTGGCGCACGATGTGACCAATACATCGGGCTCGCCTCTCTGAGATGGTTCTTATTAGGTGACTATCTTCCTTGATTATCCTGAGAACCTCATTGTTCGCGACGTGGTCTCTCCTACAGGAAATACCGAGAATTTTTCTGTATGACCAAATCTCAAAGGCCTCTAGTCCTTTTCAGTTGACATCACTTTATGATCTTTAATAAATATTTTCTCTGCCTTTGAAGCAAAGTATGTTTAAAAAAGTTCTGTGACAAGATTTGCATCAAAGATTGGCATTTTATTTACTTGTAAAAAGTAAATAATAAATTCAATTTTAAAAAAGAAATACTTTTTGTAGTGTTGTCCTGAAAATGGTAAGGTGCTACCAAAACTAATTGACAATAATCTATAAACCAAGTGATTATGAACGAATTTTAATTATTTTATTTTTATTAATAAATTCAGCCAATAAATTTGAATTTCTGTCGATCAGACTCTGCAATGTCACGTAAGAGAAAACGAGAGATATTTTATTGTGCGCGAATTTTCAAACGAAAAGTGGCTGACGAAATAGCTTAGAAAAATGAAACTGATGACGTTCTCATATTTTTCCATATTCACGACTGCGGAGGCTTCCAGCGCCTCAAACTGAAATATCTCCCCACTTTGTATTCATAACGCAGCGCCTCTATCGAGGGAAAGGAAGGAGAGTAAATAGAAGAGAGATGTAAAGAGAAAGGTGAGATCACATAAAAGTACGTACATTATTATGTTATGTCTATGTTTATGTTATCAGTATCTTTCTTTTTTGAGATAAGAATGCTTCCTGTATTATTTTTTATGTTAAAATATTTACAAATCTTTCGCTTTCTTGCTTTCTTTTGAAACTTCAACACTACCTTTATACACGCAACGTCTAGCTATATATTTTAAGTCAATTGAGACATATTAAACCAAAAGCCTTTTTCAATTAAATATATAAATACTCGTATATATATATCCTACATACTACCTGGTTTGAATATTGACCCACTATATGTACTGTTTAATCTCTTGCTGAAGTACTACGGTTTTGCCTTCAATTAAAGATTCATTAATTCCCTGTGCCGATTTTAGGGGGTGGTGAAGTGGGTCGGTGCCCCAGGGCGTCGAATAAGTAAGGGGCGCCGATGACAGCAAATCATGCTTAGATTGTAAAAAATATAAACAATATGGGACGACAGACAATAAATTGCCCAAGGGCGCCGCAAGGTCTAAAGCCGGTACTGTTAATTCCCAATGTGTATAAGCGTACGAGCACAGTTTGTTCAAAGTGACTACAATCTTTTTACATACAACTGCTAAAGACAATATCTACATGTAGCGTCTATATAAAAATGAGATAAAAAAGCCTTTGTTGGTGCTGTTTTGTTTGTTTATTTAATATGAAAATTAAAATGTGACAGAGAGATAAAATAACATTCGCATCTATATCTCCTACTTTGAACATGTTAACCCTTCGCCGCCCGGGTCCACGTGGACTAATTAAAAATAGTCTGCGTCTAATCCCTCATATAGATCTCGGTCACGCTCTTCGGAAGAACGTGCTGCGGTGCAGAGGGTTACCCCCTGCGCTGCAAACACCTGCGGTCGGAGGATAATTCTCTATACTCTATACTATAGAGTCTATAGTATATGGAGAAGTAGAAACTGATGGTTGGACTGGATGTAAATAAAAGGGTTTAATTACGTACTTTTTTATGTAAACAAAAATAATAGAATACAAACTGACAGGATTTCTTAAAGCTTTATTGTTATCGAACTTACTACTTCTTGTATGGTAGGCGAGCTGTTACCTCAATACCAAGCAGTGCACCGATAAAAACATTAAATTTGAAAACACGTTCAAAATTGTGATTTATCTTTAATTCAAGTACGTGGTCGACCAATGGTGCTGTATACGATTGCAACTATTATTGTAACATCCTCCTCTCTCAAAACAGAGAGAGGGGCGTTATTCCGTCGCGAGGGGTAGGATGAGGAGCAGGGCAGCAGACAATGACTTTCTTGTAGAAGCACACTGATTTTATTCACTTAAAAACATTACAAGCTTTGGGCCAAGCGGAAACATACCGCCGGCCACAACGCTAACGTTGTCACGCTTATGGCTCGGGACTCACTGACTGTCCACACTTCCCGCGGCGTGCGCGCTGCAAGCAGCGCGACCTGGTGGCAAAACTATGTACTAGTGCCAATGTCGCCATCTATATAAAGGTGTGGCAAGCTACAAAAATATAAGACGAAACATTGTTTGTCGAGGTTTTAGGTAACAGTAAGCAAAGACTACATCATGCTGATGTCAATTGGAATAGTAAACCATTTAAAAACATTAAAATTTTAATTTATGATGAATATGGTTGTATTAAAGTGATATTTTTAATGTATAAAGAAATACACAGTAGTAGTATGATTATCCACGTAAGGAACTGATAAATCTTTTATTGAAAGCGAAAACGTGGTTTCCCCACATCTAAATATACAGTTTTCAATGTGAACCATTTTGCCGGCGGTAATAGCTCAATGGTCAATGCTTTGCAAGCCAAAGATCGCGGGTTCGATCCCCAAACAAGATTAAAAAAAAAGGATTTTTAATCGATTTATGAACTCTAAAATACCCCCGGTTGATGTGAATTTGATTCATCACCCGTAAAATGCCTGTCATACCTAAATTGGTGATGAAAGTCGTCCCGTGAAGACCACCCATTCATAGTAAATTCCTGTAATAATAAAGGATGATGCGTGAATTTCGGGCTGTAGTCTATGACGTTGGCGGATCAACACTCCACTTGCAGCGCTTAGCCATATACACCATGGTAAGCGTCATAGGATTCTACAGATGAGACTTCAGAATTACTATCACCATCTGTCGGTATTCTCCTGTACGTGTTTATTTATATAAAAAAAGAACCGTGTTAAAACTAGGTAGTAGGTATTTATATTTTTGATAATATTAATCTTATATATATTTTTACAATAATTTGTATTTTAAGCTTTGTCGGGGATCTTACTCAATTTGGGAATGCTTTACCTCTAGTACTTCTTCGTAGTATCAATCCGGTGGATTGGTTTGCAGCAACAGAATCTTGCATCTCGATCTCTATTCCTCTCGGTCCTCCGCAACCCTCTTCAGCTCAGCATAAGAGCTACAATTCATGTATTCGAACACTTGCTGCAAATATTCCCGTCTAGGGCGCCCTCTACAGTTTCTACCCTCAACCATCCCCTCCACAATGTCGTGAAGAAGTCCATCGAGGCGCATGATGTGACCGATCCAAGTTACCAACCTCTAGTTAGGCTAATTTTATTTCTGTCTAATTTATTGTCTATCTCCTTCTAAAAGGAAACTAGCCTCTGCTAACTGGTGGCTTACGACAGAACCGTGTGGATCTCTGTATCGCCGTAGGTGTCAACCATAACGGCCGAGTAATGTACGACTCCCCACGCGACCCTCAGTCTAGGGTTCATCGCGCATGGAGTGGGTCAAGGTTGAGTCGTTCCTGATTTTGGATCGTAATTTTGACTGTAATGCAGTCTCACAGTATTCGTATTAATGCATGTTTACCCCTTGGTATCAGTACAATATATTTATTAACGGAATTGAGTTCCAAGTAGTACATATATTACACAAAATAATATAGATATGTTACAAATATAAGATAAAATAAGAGGCAATATAATACAGAATAGAGACAGACAATGGATATATTTATCATATATATTGACATTTAATTAATTTAATTTCACACCCAGAATCGAAGTTCCAAGGTAGAAAAAAAAAATACAAATAGAACATAATAAAAATAATAAAAGTAACATAAAATAAGAAGAAGATGACACGTGTCAGAGATCACGTAGATCTTGGAAGACAATACCATCGACAAAAAAGGAAAAGTATGTAAGAAAAGGATCGTGGTTTGCTGGTAGGCCATTTAGGAGCGCCATTGCCGTTGTACTAAATTCAGTGCTCGAGGCTCCACAAGTATCAACTGGGATCAAAAAAAATTGATGGCTACGAGCACGGGTGTATCAGTATGTGTCACTAAAGCATGTCATCAGGTCCAGATGATGCTCTACACCTCAACAGCCTAAGCAAACATCAGCCAAGACAACTATTCTTAAGGCTCCTCAAACACAACATTCCCTTTGTTCACTCTACGGATAAGCTTTGATATGGAACAGGAAGTGTGACGTGTATTTCGATTTTCAAAAATACTTAATTTGAACGGGATTCAAATGGATTTTCAGTCTAAAAAAATAAATAAATTATATTTTGGCTTTTGGGCTTAGCCGTGTGTGGCGAACTTTCTTCAACCAATATTTCGACCGCCATTGCAGAGGTCTTCTTCAGGATTGATGATTAATTTAGTTTTGAGTTGGTTTATTCAGATTATCTTTTTTATACGAGCGTTATTGATTTATATCTCCATGGCAACTACAGACTCAAGTTTCATTCCGGAGAATCGTGGGTATGTTCTAAGACTACAGTAGGTATGTTCTAAAAATTGTTCCTCCACGAATGTCATGTCGGACTGTGGTCGTCTTTGCTTGTCTGTACAGGTTTTACAGTATATATTTATTTATTTAAATTGTTTTACATGTATCACGTTGAATATGAGCTCTGTTTATGAGAAGCAGTTTCAAATTACTCGTAGCCTTCTTCAATACGTCACTGTCAACACTGGTTTATTGATTTAAGAGAACAATGGTTTTAATGATGTTTTTTTCTTTCTTTGCAGGTATAAAAAAACTTCTTCACTTCCATCTGAAATGTAATATTTTTAAATATTTATGTGTGGTTTATTTATTATAAAATATATTTGTGTAGTGAATTAAATGTTTCTTTGTGTATTTATTTGATACGAAAATATTATTTTTAATGCCCTTGTTGTATTACGAACATTAATATGTTATTTTAGGAATGTTATTCTTAGTTTATTTTTTATGTATTTTTTTGTCAATATTTCGTTATTTAACCATTTCAGTCGTGGAATCTAAATTAAAGTTTTTTTTTCTCTTTAACGTTTTTAAAGTATACAAATTTAGACACTAATTTTGCTCAAATACTTGAACTGTCAGCTTAAAAATATGCTCAAATTTTTTTTTCGTGCACAAAAAAAATCTTAGCATTAAAAGTAAAAGGCAGAATTTCTAAATAGTAGTTTAAAATACAACAAAACATAGATAGTAAAAAAAATACCAATCAAGTAACTGAAAGCATTCATTCAAGCATTTTTGTATTATAGGCCTGTATTTACTTATTCAATAACTTATTCAACGTTTTGGCAGTAAATTAAATAAATTGGCAGTTAATTAAATAAACTGGCAGGAGGTTAAATAAATTGGCAGTAAATTAAATAAACTGGCAGGAGGTTAAATAAATTGGCATTATCCATTGTGTCAGTACGAATGTCATCAGTTATAAAGTTAAAATGACAGTAATATAAGCAAAAAATAAATATGGTTTTCAATGTTTAATATAAGCGATAATGTCATTTGAATAATAATGGGTCCGCCATCTAACGTTTTTTTTTCAACTAGTGCTTATTTCGTGAATGGTAATACTTAGCTCATGTCTGATTTAACAGATAATTAATTTTATCCTTCCGCTAAACGAATATGGTTGTGTATACGCTTGAACAATGCTGGAAAATATTGCGACATTACTTTGAAAATAAAGCCATTTTTCTTCGAAAATGAGCAAGTAGTGGCCGTTACAGTCAATGGCGATCGTTATCGAGCCATTTTTGTTCACAAAAATTGAAGAAGAGAGTATTGGCAACATTTGGTTTCAATAAGACGGCGCTACGTGCCACACAGCCGAAGCTACACTCGATGTTTTGCGCCCCATTTATAAGCCGGAACCTTTATAAGCCTCATAGACTTTACTTTTAGAATAAATAAAGCCCTTCGTCATTCGGTGTCGTTTTTTGTAGTCGTATGTGTTAATATAAAACATACATACAATTGATGTGCGCTTATCGAGTACTCTATTCGAAGACCAATATCACTCAGCTTTGTGAAAAGTTTCATGAATGTTTCAGCCTGAAACGGAGCTGCATAGTTGATGAGTAGTTTCCGGTTCGGCCGCTCGGAACATAATTATTATCGGTGACGTCACATCCTTTATTGAATACTCGCGTCAAAGGCTCGCCGCTGCGGCCGCGCCTGGATGGGTGACCGCGCTGGGAACGCACCATATTGGAGGATATTTGATGAGAGATGGTAGCCATGAGCGGTTGGGGTCAGAGCGTACACACGACTAATGCTTCGATATAATATTACTCGTGAAAAGTGAGTGAATATTAGTTTATTAATTTAAATATTTATTAAAATGTTGTTTTATATTTTCAATATTCTAATCTTCTTTTATTGATTATTGACTATATTACAATATTATTACTAATTAAATAGTATTAGTAAAAAAATATAGAGACATCTATCGTTATATGATGGTAACAATGGTATAAATACAACCTATTCCGCTGGTCTAGTGTAATGAACTTGAGCAACGGTTGGTTCTAAGGCTCGCAGGTTCGCATCCCGCTTCTGCCAGTATTTTTTCTGAATGAATAAATGCGTATCAAGAATTTGATGTATAGTATGTGTATATTTAATAACTATGAATATTATTTGCCTATTTTATAAGATGCGTCTTCAGTTAAATGATACATATGAATGAGCAAAATTATTTAATAATATAATTTCAATTTTATTTCAATTTTTTTTTTTTTCCTTGCAGAAACATTACAAATTTTATCAATTCAATGCATTTCTGAAGTACAATAATATAAATACAATAATATACTATAAAATATAAATACAATAGGTACCATAAATGTGGTGATGTAAATTTATAGACACATTTAGTATCACTGACCTCACACTCAGAACTAGCGTCAGGAGACTCAAGATAAACAGTTTGACTTGTAACAACAAAACCCTGTCATAAGTATATCATGATTGACTCACAAATAACAAGGCATTATTGTCACAAAATAAAACGTGTAACATTTCGCCTTCATAAACACCAGTACTGAATTTAAAGCAATATAACACTAAATATGTCAATATCTTCACTCAAGTTGGTTTCGACCACTGTTCACTGCGATTCTTTCGTCTTATGCGTATCCAGGGTTGAACGATGGTCCTTTCAGGCCACACTTGAGGCTCCATGAAGACTCCAGCGAAGTCGCGATGACCCCCGACTTTGAAAGAAGTTGACAGCGTCCGCCTGCTGATAATCCTCCTGATGGTCATCCAAGAAGGATTGAATGCAGCGGTCGCTGCCAAGAACTCTGCAAGTCCTCAGCCGATGTATCTGGGTGAAGGCCCTTGGCGTGAAGATACGCCATCTTCACTCCAGTAACGTTTTTTGAAGGAGCTGCAGAACCACGGATCATCAGACGTGCTGAATGTTGTTGCCTTTCCGCATGCGGAGAGGCGCGACTCAACTTAGAACGTTGAACTTCTCCGGAAAGATTGCTCGGGGGAGGGAGTAATAAAAATTTAAGTCTATTTTAATTTAAGTAATTGAAAGTTAACTTTTATTACAAAGATACGAATCTCATTTAAAAATTTCATACATTGTTTTTATATGGATCACCTTGAGCACTGTTTCACTTAAAGGAAAACTGCAGTTTCTCAATCTATGAATGCTTCTTCAGTTGCAATGTGCACAAACGGAACTAAAGAAGTTTTCATAGATCGCAAAACTGCAATACAGCGAATTTGGCTAGTGAAAAATCTGGAATATACAAGGCAGGGTGCAAAAAAAGTCTTTTTTATATAGAATAGTCAAAAAGTGGGACAATTTTAATGTACTTGCACGGTGGAATAGTAGCAAGGTGGGTAAAATGATGATGTAAGAATCGGTAGGCTTGAAAATTTATGTATAAAGTTAAATTTCAAAAATTGACTTTTGTAACATGAGCATAAAAGTGATCTCTCATCATCAAATACAGTGTTTTTACTTCACCATTTTGTATGTATGCAAATGATAGGAAGGACCGAATGCAATTATTTTTCATTAACTTTAATTATCAAATCGAATGACTTTGTATAATTTCTATCCATCGTAAGATAGTATTATATAACAGACTTCTGCTCCACATAAACTATATTTATACTGTTACATATGAACGTCAATATAGAGGCATATTGTTGTTTTTAAAATTAACTGGATCATTATCCAATACAGTCTCAGTCAAGTCTATTTATGTTTTTGAATTGGCTGTAGAAACGTTTCTAAATTTTATATTGCTCGTAAAGTCGAACCGCTACACCCTTAATATTCTCTCCTACATACAACTGTTAGACCTACGCCTGTCAGTACTCGTAGTTAGGCTCACCTCGGGGTGTATGCATTAATTATTCAGATAGTGCAAGGCTCACTGGACCACCTGCTTCAAAGCTGGTCGACATGATTACCAGAACAATGCACCAGCAGCTAGGACGAAAATGTAATATTCCGATCACCAAATGCACTACGAGACTATGGTTCATAAAAAACTGAAATCCCAAATGGGATACGTATTACTCGATGATGTTGTAATCACCAAATAATATAGATATAGCACCCTATGTTTTTTATGTGTAGTATAATATGATACTTATTTTTATACTAAATCTAATATTTATATGAATATATTATTTATTATTTATTTTTGATTTTTCAAAATTATTTCAATATTCTAATATTTTAATGATTTCATCATTCATTTTGATATCCATTATAAATATTTATCTATTTACCTTGTTTTCACATGGACCACGTAACAAAAGTTTTCCACTGCAGTTTCGACTAACTCGTAGCCTTTCTCAATCCTTCTCTTGCTAAGAGATAACATCTCTTAGCGTTATCTCTTAGTAAGATTGGGAAAGGCTACGAGTTAGTCAAAACTGCAGTCTCCTAATAGAGAACTTTTGTTACGTGGTCCATGTGAATACAAGGTAAATAAATAAAATTTATAATATTCTAATACTTTATTACTTTTAAGAAATTGGAGTCAAATACAAGGAACGAAGACTCATATTTTCACTTTACAAAGAAGAAGCTGCCATAATATCACTTGGAAATGTCCAAAAGGAAGCAAAAATACGTCAAGGGGTGAGACAAGGATGCTCTCTGTCGCCTGTACTCTTCAACGTATACATACAAAATGCAATTAATAACATCAGTGAAAAAATGAGCCATAGAGAGGGGGTTAAAATACATGGCCAAAAGATTGATATGATAAGGTTTGCTGACGACATTGCTCTGATTGCTGAAACTGAAGATGAACTCACTGAAGCGCTGACATCCACGGAAAACATATTTAATTCCAACTACAATATGAAGATAAACAGCACAAAAACCAAAGTAATGAGAGTAAGCCGCAATGAGCAGCAGAAAATTAACATATCAATGCTAGGAGTACCCCTAAAAGATTCAAAAGAATTTGTATACCTTGGAAGTACGATCACCTGGGATGGCAGAACAAAAAGAGAAGTCAACAGTCGAATACATCAAGCAAGGCTAGCTTTCAATAAAAAAGCCAAAATTCTTGAGTCAAAGAATATTACTTTAGGGCTCCGCAAGCAACTTGCCAAAACACTTGTTTAGAGCATCTTAATGTACGGCTGTGAGACATGGTGCTTATCTGAAAGTGATAAAAAAAGACTAGAGGCCTTTGAGATGTGGTCGTACAGAAGAATTCTCGGAATTTCCTGGAGAGACCACGTCACGAACAATGAGGTTCTCAGGATAATCAAGGAAGATAGGCACCTAATAAGAACCATCTCAGAGAGGCGAGCCCGATGGATTGGTCACATCATGCGCCACGATGGTCTTCTTCACGATATTGTGGAGGGGATGGTTGAGGGTAGAAACTGTAGAGGGCGCCCTAGACGGGAGTATTTACAGCAAGTATTCGAGGACATGAATTGTAGCGCTTATGCTGAGCTGAAAAGGGTTGCGGAGGACCGAGAGGAATGGAGATCGAGATGCAAGATTCTGTTGCTGCAAACCAATCCACCGGATTGATACTACGAAGAAGAATACTTTATATATTGAATTAGATTTGAATTTTTTTTTTAGTAATTTTCACATATATACAAATCTTTAGCAAATAGTGACTCTATGACATTACTCTATAATGGACAAATTGATACAAAATATGATAAAAATACGTGTTGATTTCTCAACTCAGTATGCGTAAGCAATTGGCAATGGACAAGCGCTGTGTAAAGAGAAGAACAATGGATGGTTCCAAAAGTTTTCGGTTTGAATCCCAGCTTCTGTCGTTTCTTCTTCTCTCATCAATATCGATTGATAAGAGAAATGTCGTAGAAATGATATTTTCCGTAGATTTGTATGAATGTATCACATTGTTAAAAATTGCATTTTAATCCGCTGACGTTATTAGTTTGCAGCTTGGCTTCGAATCGTACATTTTAAATAAAACTCACTGTTAATGTATTGTATTCACTGTATAATCATAAACTGACAGATTTCATTAATAGATCATGCGATCCTAGATAACGTTAAAGTATAATTGATGTTAAAGTAATACTAAAGTAACAGATATTTATAAAAGAATTTTTAGATTTTTTTCCACAATATATTTTTTGACGACATGTTTAGCCAGGTCGAATGGCCATTTTCAAGTCAGTTAGTAAAGTGAGTGTTGGCTCTATATAAAGCAAAGAGAGAGTGAAAAGGTGGATATGAATTGCGTGATGGGTATGTGTGTTGGAAATCATTAATTTATTCATTGATGTCACAATAAAATAACATGTATAATTATATAGGCCATTAAAAAACAATAAAAATTTACATCGAAATGCACTTAAGTAAGAATTCTAGAAACAAAAAATATGTTGTGGGTAAAATTCCAAAAAAATATTTTATTTATATCTGATATTGTGGAATTCCTGCCAAGAAATATCGACCAAAAAATCTAAATAATTAATACTAAAGATTTATGTTTTTTACGTATACTTGAGTATATTATAAATAAAGATCAAACATGTACATAAAATGACTTTAAAATAATATTATCGCAAAGAAACCAATTTGAAACGGCATTTACAAAACAACCTATTTGTTTATTTCATTTATTCGGGAAGAATAAATAATGTTTTATTTATGTAAACATAAAGAAAACATGAATTTCGTATAATCACGGGAGTCCCAACGTTGCCCGTCATTATTGAGTCTTTCAGCGCTGAAGCTGAAGTCCTCGCCCGGGGACATTTCAGGTAACTTAATAGACTGGAATTCCCTTTTTTGTTCCTCACAAAAGCAAAACAACAAGCAGTCGATGGGTCTTTTGGATACTTTGAAAGATTCTCTCCTCTCTGTGTTTGTACGCCAAATATTCTTGACTTTGCACAGTAAAGAACTTAAATATACCAATATATTACATAATTAACTTAACCAGATTTGATATTGTGGCTTTTGGGTTTACCTATAGTCGATCTATAGGTAAAAGAGTAAGCGAACATGAGAGATCGTGCAGACTAGGCCACCCAACGGCGTCAGCACTGGCAGAGCATCTGGCTGACACGGGACATAAGTTTTCGTTCAAACACAAAATCGTGGCTCGAACACAAGTAAAATATGCTCGCCTAGTAAGGGAAGCCATTGAAATCAAAAGACATCCCATCAAAATCGACAGGGATGACGGCTTGATTCTCAAAACAGCATGGCTTCCACCTCTAGCACATACTCTAAAACCTGTACAGACAAGCAAGGACGACCACAGTCCGACATGACGTTCTTGGAGATAAAATTCTTAGAACATACCTACCGTATTCTTAGAACATACCCACGATTCTCCGGACCAATGAAACTTGAGTATGTAGTTGCCATGGAGTTATTAATAATGGTCGTAAAAAAAAATCTGACACAAACTCACAACTCAATCACAAATAAATAATCAATCCTGAAGAAGACCCCTACAATGGCGATCGAAATATTGGTTGACAGAAATTCGCCACTCATGGCTAAACCCAAAAGCCACAATATAATATATTACATATTTTATTTTTGCGTATGGCTTAGATTTTCTGAACGAAGCTTACCATATCTCCTCTTTAACAAATATGCTTGATCGCATCCATCGAGAAAAAGAGCATTTCTTCTAATAAATAATTCCATACTTACGTCTGACCTCCGATCTTTTGAACACAGACCTAAGATTGATTCGCTTAGTCGTTTCTACCGTCATAACTTTAATCGCTGCTC
The DNA here is from genome assembly GCA_022606575.1 of Glossosoma conforme. Classification (NCBI taxonomy): domain Eukaryota; kingdom Metazoa; phylum Arthropoda; class Insecta; order Trichoptera; family Glossosomatidae; genus Glossosoma; species Glossosoma conforme. The sequence goes on from JAGTXR010000149.1 coordinate 108,088, forward strand.
GCCCACCAACAAACAACATAATTGTCAAATAACTTCTTAGGTTTTCACGGCCATATTTGATATTGTGGCTTTTGGATTAAGCCGTGTGTGGCGAACTTCCTTCAACCAATATTTCGACCGCCATTGCAGGGGTCTTCTTCAGGATTTATGATTTATTTAGTTGTGAGTTGGTGTCAGATTATCTTTTTTACAAGCGTCATTGATTGATATCTCCATGGCAACTACATTCTCAAGTTGCATTCCGGAGAATCGTGGGTATGTTCTAAGAATACGGTTTGTATGTTCTAAGAATTGTACCTCCATCAACATCATGTCGGACTGTGGTCGTCTTTGCTTGTCTGTACAGGTTTTAGAGTATGTGTTAGAGTTGGAAGCCATGCTGTTTTGAGAACCAAGCCGTCATTCCTGTTGATGTTGTTGGGATGTCTTTTGATTTCATAATTAATAAAATAATTGTCTTACACCAGCTGAACATGCATACACTGTTAGTATTTCGACAAAAAACTGTCGGTTTCCAAAATTCTTTCCTTAATTTTACCAGCTCCTTAAAAACAGACGATGCGTGAATGCCATTGTGTAGTCTAATGCTATATTCTAATGTTCACTGTTTGACAAATTAAATGTCATGCCGTTATTTTAATTCACTCACGATTTCCTCGTCCGACTGTTACATGACGTTTCGTCGGCCGGACGAGACTTAACTGACGACTGAGCACGCTCGTAATGGGCTGTCGCCCAGTGCCGAAAGTAGCGATCAACATAATTAATGGCGCACCAATCACAGCAGTACATAACTAACTTCACACCCCTGATCGGACTTATCAAAATGCCAACATGGCGACACATACATGTCCGACAAGCGAACAGAAATAAGAGACAAAAGATTGTAAATCGAGGTTTTCGGCACCAGTCAGCAAGGGCTATATCATGATCAACATATATACGAGTATTTGTATCAGTCGTTGAATATTTGTTTAAATATAAAGTGGATTATTAAAGTATTTAGACTTAAAAAAAAAAGTTGCTCCTTTCTGTACGCTAATATAAAAATAAAGCCTTTAAGCAGTTTTTTATACACGTATAATTTTATTTAGGTATAAAGGGAAACTTGAGTGTCTGACTGTACCTTTCTGTTTATTTATACAAATGTTTTGTTTGTATTGAAAGGTTTTCCTCTAAATTTTCCAATTGTTATTCATATTTATTCAAAAGATCTAAGTGTTATTCAGAACGATCATTATTTAGGAATTAAGATCTTTCTTAAAATGTTTTTTCTTGTATATCTCTTAAATAAAATGCCTTTTTAATGAGTTGAATTATATTTAAAACAGATCAGACGAATGTAATCTACTGGAATATAAAAAGAAGAGATCTTTATTACAAATAAGTATTATTCTTTTATTTCTAAGTGAATTTCTAATAATGTTTTTGTTTCGAATTTAATGGTTTCAATTTAAAATTATATTATTTTTAATTCTAAATAAATTTGAAATTCAGTCATAGATTTTTATTAACAATGCAAAACTTTTAATTGGATATAGGGACATAAAAAACAATTGTATATCATTTAAAAAAATAGTTTCCGAAGTAATTAAATACTCGAATTTTAACAAGGTATACTCGTATAGGTTTTAAGCCGAATTCCATAGAAAATTGTTTGTAATATATTTTTGTATGTCAAACGTACTTTAAACGGGTTTTTCATGATTAATTAAATATACACATACTATAAATCGAATTCTTTATACGCATCAGTTCATTCAGAAAAATAACGGCAGAAGCGGGATGCGAACCGCGGGCCTTGGAACCAACTTTGCCCAGGTCTTTAATACCGCTTAGCACTCTCGGCTATTTCTCCGCCTGAGCTGACACGTGTTAGAACTTGTATTTATACCATTGTTATCATCGTATGACGATAGATGTCTCTATAGTATATATCCAGAGTATGTATATTATTATTATTTTATTATTCAATCAGTCATCATTTATTCACAAGATTTTTTAATATTATTACTTTCCGACAGTTTCTTCATCGATTTTCGTAGAGATTTCATATGAACACATTAAATTATAAAAATATCATTGGCTTGCTTAGTTAAATTTAAAAATAAATGCAATAAAACTAACATTATCTCTATCAAACATCTACAGTGTGGTTAGTATAATTTGATTAATCTTCTTCTTCGTAGTATCAATCCTGTGGATTGGTTCGCAGCAACAGAATCTTGCATCTCGATCTCCAATCCTCTCGGTCCTCCGCGACTCTCTTCACCTCAGCATAAGAGCTACGATTCATGTCCTCGAACACTTGCTGCAAGTACTCCCGTCTAGGGCGCCCTCTACAGTTTCTACCCTCAACCATCCCCTCCACAATGTCGTGAAGAAGACCATCGTGGCGCATGATGTGATCAATCCATCGGGCTCGCCTCTCTAAGATGGTTCTTATTAGGTGCCTATCTTCCTTGATTATTCTGAGAATTTCATTGTTCGTGACGGTCTCTTCAGGAAATTCCGAGAATTCTTCTATATGACCACATTTCAAAGGCCTCTAGTCTTTTTTGATCGATCTTATTCGGATTATGTTTTTAAATATTTTTTAATGCTTAAATCTACATCAAATATCATATCTTATGGTATTTCTGTTTTTTCGGTAAAAAAAATAGTTGTGAATGAATAAGTTTGATTGAATCTTAATACAATAAAAAAAATACTTTCAATTCAAGGCAAAGCGACATCTATCAAAATTCGAAAGTAACAATAATATAAATACTTTAAGATAATCAAACCATTTCAGGCAGAGAAACGTCATGGTTGTTTGCGCTCTAATGGAACTGAACTGAGGTGCATAGTTAATGGCTCGAATCCCAGTGTCTGCCGTTAATTTTACTCCGAAAATTGATGGAAGAAATGTCATAAATATGATATTTGATTTAGATTTGTATGTATCAATTTAAGATGAATCTTTAATTACATTCTCATAAAACTAGCTTAAATCCATAGCATTATCACATTTTTAAATAATTTTATTTAGAAATATAAAACTTCAACCAAGCAGCAGAACAGTCAACACTATATCATATAATACTCATTTTCAAATTTTATATCGGAGATTTTCTAAGTGCATGCGGCTATTTTCATTCACCTCCAAGCCTCAAATATTTTAAGGGTCTGTTGGAACCAGAAGGCTGTTTTTTTGGTTTTTCCAAGCATTCTCTCATCCATGTATTATATATCTAATTTAAGTTTTGCTTAATTTTAGTGATCGCACTAGAATTAGCGCTTTCATCATGTTACGGTCGTTGGTCACTTGTACATAACCTCTGCTGCGAATTCCCTCAGGACATGTTGACAGTACACGGTGCAATTGAGATAATTCACCTGGATTTGCATACTTCCTGTCAATACCTGCAGTCTCTCCCGAGCGTTACCGGAAGTGGAGAATTAATTGAGTCACGCGGCACTTCCGGAACCAACGACAATTTACATGAAAGTTCACGCGATGCATTTCCCAGGTGTATTCTGCTGAATATGCAACAGACGCTAGAGTTACAAAGCATCGAGTTGTGAGAATAATCCCGCGTTGACAAAGGCATAACTTCCATCTTAAGTTCTTGATTGAGTTACCTTCAAGAATACTCCCTGAGATTAGAGCTGTAGACTTATCACGCGACGATTACAAGTATAGGTTAGCGCGCGGCAGGCGCGTGGATTTAAAAATGGAATTTCTCCCTTTTAAGAGTTCTAAATAATTGAATAATAGTTTTGAAAGAAAAAGTTTATGTTGCTTGTAGTTTTAGTTGCCTTAATGGATTTGTCTGTTTAAGATCATGTTTTTTTTTTGTGAGCAAGCTTGTTTTTCGAACGACCATTCGTGCCTTCCGTTTAAGGTTCAATATAGCCCCCCGCGGCCGAATCCCAGTATACATTTAAATATTTTTTTATTGATTCTTAAGCTATTAATTGATTTCAAAATAAAAATAACTTTAGATTCTCCCTTTTGTAGTGACAATCTATTTTAACAAAAAACATTTTTTTAATATTATTTGATCAATCCAATGTTGCGAACGATTGAAAATTATCATCATTTAAGCCAGGGGTCGTCAACCTTTTAATGACTAGCGCCCACTTTTGCCTATTTTTCATGGTAAAATTTCCCTACCGCCCACCAACCTCGCTATATTTCAATTCAGTAAATGGGTGAAAAAAATCTAGAAGGAATGTAGGAGATTTGAAAATCTACAAAAATCGCCCACCGCCCACCACGAAAGCTCTTATCGCCCACTAGTGGGCGGTACGGACCAGGTTGTTGACCCGTGATTTAAGCGAACCAGAAGATACTATTGAAAAATCACGATCCTCAGTATTGAAATATTGATGAAAAATATAAATTAGATGAACAAGTATATCTTGTCGTTCATATAGTCTGAAATATTATTATCAACTACGGTAGTACTCAAATATTAAATTAAGTATTTTTTAAGTGGACAAATATTTACTATATTCGTAAGAGGTATGTACCTTTAGGTTTTAACCGGCGGATCAACTCAGTGTCATCAATAGCGTACTGAAAATATATTCTGTTTTATTGGATAATAGAGGGTCCGCCATCTAACGTTTTTTTTCAACTAGTGCTTATTTCGTGAATGGTAACACTTAACTCATGTCTGATTTAACAGATAATTAGTTTTATCCCTCCGGTAAACGAATATGGTTGTGTGTACGCTTGAACAATGCTGAAAAAATATCGCGACATTACTTTGAAAATCAGGCCATATTTCTTCGAAAATGAGCAAGGAGTGGCCGTTGCAGTCAATGGCGATCATTATCGGGCCATTTTTGTTCTTAAAAATTGAAGAAGAGGATATTGACAATATTTAGTGTCAACAGGACGGCGCTACGTGCCACACAGCCGAAGCTACACTCGATGTTTTGCGCCCAATTTTCAAAAAAAAAAAATTATGTGGCGGACCCTTTATTTTCTAGTTTGATAAATTCTCATATTCTTTACATAAACACATTTCCAATGTTATGTTGCACAGGGAAATGTGTGTTTTGCATATGTGTATGTCGAATGTTCGCTTCGGGCATTTTTATTGAATAAACATGAGCGTGTTTCAAGGATTTTAATCAAAAACAGCCCCCAGCTAAAAGAATATGTTCAACACAATTCTATTTTGATACAATACTAGAATATAATTCAATAATTAAAATACAAACGGACTTGCGTGTTCAGAAATATCATGTTCATAATTTACTTATGTTTATGAATTGTAGATTTTCATTAACTGATTAAACACTATTTTGTTTACATTCACTTTAATATTGTAGTTTGTTTCGCCTTTTTTAAATTTATTCTTTCAACTCGTATTTCATCGACATTTAAGTTCCACTAACCAATAACACAATATTTGCATTCTTAAGAAACACTTATTATTGTGTAAAGAGAAATCTTTCGTTATTTGAGTAATGGACTTTGATAAGCAACATTAAATGTGGGTTGTATATAAAATAAAATATAAAATAACGTTATATGTCTAATAGACAATAAACAACTTTCGACATGATGCCCAAATGTTTCCGCAAGTATTGAAAAGGCATTGTTGTGATGAGGTGCACATATCCAGCGGATAAGAAAATTCTGCTAAATTACGCTGCAGAGTTTTTTACACAATATGTTTGTTTTAAAATATTCTAGTCAGCTTATATAATATGCCTCGGACACTACAGATGACTTTTCTTCAAGCGTCCAGGTTCTCGTCCTGCAGAACTGAAGCATATTGTCATCACAAGCTGACGTCATCAGGAGCTATAATCCACACTTCATGCCATGTCATACCTGCCTTCCGCAGCTCCGTTGAGTACATTATGTGTATAGTTCACCATGGAGCTTGAAAAAAGGCAGCTATATTTTATACTTATCTGAGTCATCTGTAGTATGTGTCCAAACCAGATGCACCTCTTGACCTACCGTTGTATAGAAGGCTGCCTTCTCACCTTATCATTCCTCCCAGAGTCAAACCTCCGTATCCCCAGTATTGTTCGCAGGCATCTGCTTCAGACATATTTATATACATTATATAACTTCGTTGGCTTTTGGTGATTCACAATCGTTAAGAAGAATGGGGACGATACAAGCGCAGTATAGACGGTATAAAATATATAAGCTTGAAGGGTTGAACAAAATTAATAAAATTACACAGGAACTGACTGCGAATACTGCGAATCTAAAATGTAAATCTTGGCATGACGACCTCTTAACAGAATAAATGATAACGCTCTCAGTGCTCTGCCATTTGGTGGATCTCTCTGCTGTGTCTCGCTATCTCTGAGCTATCTCAGCTGCCATCTTCCTCGAAGAGGATCGTCTCCACGCTCTTGCCAAGCTCCTGTTCTCGTTATCTTGCTGGCCCGCGGTATCTTTAGCGCTGTGTTATTTTGTTTTTGTATTATTCTGTGCAATCGCTGACTTTCGCACACTTTTATTATTAGCTATAAGATTTTTTTAAAATGCATTTCTATATTTTAATTAAGATGGTAGATAAAAACTCGCTGTAGAACCAGCATATCACATTCGCTTCCCTGACTTTAGCAAATGGACTTCATTAAATGTTGACATAAAACTCTTTATAATTTTAACGGTATGGCCTCTTTATAGGAGACTGCAGTTTCAACTAACTCATATCCTTCCTCAATCTATCACTAACAAGTTGTCTATTGAACACGTAATAACAAGGTAAATAAATAAATATTTATTATTTACAATGGATATCAAAGTGAGACTTTAGAGAGAGGTTTACAACATGTGTTAATTATCTATTAGTGATGTTATTTATAATTTAAAATGGATGATAGACTTAAGACATCAAAAATATACATTTTATTGAGTTTTTATATTATCAGTTGTTCAATCGTATATTGAATAAAAACATAAAAATAATTACTAATTTTTTTTGCACGTTTTTCGTGTTACATGTTGACGTATTTGGAGGTACAACATGGATATTGCTGAATGTATAATTTAATATTCTTTGCAAGCCTTTGCATAAAAAAAATATTTCGAGTTACGACCTCCTTTTAGTACCACATGTCCTAACTGTACCCAAGCTGGAGCAGTTCATTTATGCCTCCCACAACGCTGGCAAAAGTGAATAGCTCTCCTTCATAACCTACAACCCTGATCGCGTTTCATAAGAATATATCCACCCTGCGCTGGGCGAAGGATAAAGGACCTAACCCATTGACGTAACTTGTAATTTGCATGAAAGAATAAGAAGAAAATTATGATTAAAAAATAAAAAATATTTTACGATCAATAGTTCTTATTGCATATCCGTTATTTAATGTAACTTAATCAAATACCGGCGGGTATAACTCAGTGGTAAAAGTGTTTGTTTTGCAAGCCGAAGGTCGTGGGTTTGATCCTCAAAGGAGAATAAAAAAAAAGATTACTGAGGTCTAAAATACCGGTTGGTGTGAATTTGATCCCTTACCCGTAAAATGACAGTCATAGCATATTAATCCAAATTGGTGGTCCCGTGAAGACCACCCATTCATAGTAAATTCCTGTAATAATAAGGATTATGCGTGAATGTCGGGCTGTATTCTATGACGCCGGCGGATCAACACTTTACATACAGTGCTTAACCATATGTAATATGGTAAGCTTTATAGAATCCACAGATGACACTTCAGCATCACTATCACATTTGTCGCTATTTTTTTTATGTGAGAGATAGAAGAGCATAAAGAACAGTTATATTTTCTCCTAGCTGCCAAAATGGTTGTCTCGAATGACGTAAATAATATGTTCTGCGGAGCTTTGAGGTGACTTGATCTATTACAAAATCCTTAATATGGAACAATCCCTAATAACAAACAACTTTGTTATAACCTTGCTCATATAGGAATGGTGGAATGAACGTAGTTAGGAAATATTTTAAAAATCGAACACTTTTTTTAAATTCAAAAAATTATGCCCACGTTATCACTGTGCCATCTCAACGACCACAAAATAGCATTATCAGCCACGTTGAGAACATGATTTAAATAAATTTCAAATAAGTTTATATAACATTAAATGTTTAAAAAACTTTATATATATTGTAGTATATGGGTTAAGAAAAAACACATTTAGAGTCAATTTCAAGTAATGTAATATTATATGAATTTGAAAAAAATTCCAACGTATTCACACGGTAGTTGGGTAATATTTTTAAAGTGAATTTTTCTTCTGTCAAAAAGCTTCAAATAAGATTATTTTTTTTCAATAAACTTGCGCAAATAAGTTTCTTGAAATTTTACTACTTCATTTCAAATTTTTCAGCGTCTGCGTTTCCTCCTTCCTACGATCTGGATCTCTTCAAGAAACAGATAAATACACACTTGAAATGATATTGTGGCTTTTGGGCTTAGCCGTGTGTGGCGAATTTCTTTTTTCTGATATTTCGACCGCCATTGCAGGGGTCTTCTTCAGGTTTGATGACTTTGAAATGAAAGTCATCAACCCTGAAAAAGATCCCTGCAATGGCGGTCGAAATCTCAGAAACCAGGTGTGCTAACCCTGAAAACCTAAGTTATTTGCAATCTCCCCAACCCACACACAAACACGAACACGACACACGTTTCCCGCATGCAGCGTCCAGCCTCCCTGGCTGACCGTCATAGATTGCACTGGTCTTGACCAGGTGTGCTCTCCTGCATGCGATTACATAAAAAAAAATACTGTATAAAAACTTTTCATTTCTACGCCGTAGCTACGCCGGAGACCGATCCATGACGTAAGCTTCTTATATGAAAAGTTTCCTTTCTCTGCGGCCCGCGGTGGCGGTTAGCGAGGGGCTCAACAAAATGTGTAACAAAATAACAGAGGAAACATTACACTTACCACGCTAAGTGAAGTTAATGAAATTAAACTTTAGAAAAGTTAAACCACACTTTTTCCGAACGGAAAATTACAAGATCAAATAAGATATCTTTGTGAAAAATCTACATATGAGGCAATACTTTTAAGCTTGTTTTTTTTTATTTTATACAAAAAAATATTATACGTTGTTAAATTCGATACAGCGTATTACTGGCTCACAAAACGTCATCAAATTCTTTTATGTGCTGCTTCCAAATACGGAAAAATTTAAAGGTCTGTAATCACTTATTAATTAATCGTTTCATTTAGGTTTCTGATATCATAAGTGGTTCTAAACGAAATATTGTAGTATGTGTTTTATATATTATTGTGTATATATTTTTTTGAAAAAAAGTTCGAACCTAAGGTTGAAGAAAGTTTGCCAGACACGGCTAAGCCCAAAAGCCACAATATCAAATCTCGCCGTGAAAACCTAAGAAGTTATTTAAGTTCAAACATTCATTTCTGCAATTCCAAGGTGTTATTCCTAATAGACTTCCGTGTTTGAAACATATTTTGACGTTTTCAATCAACTTTTCATTTATTTCAAGCATTTTTCTTGTTGTTTATATTCTTTACCATTTGAACTGCTATTGTGTTGTAACACAGATCACACTGAGCACAGTTTATACATTTCAACACTATAAAGTAAATTACACATATTTAAATTTATTTATTAACTGGCTTTAGCTCCACCCATCCCCATTCCTTACTTTCCTACATACCGTCCTATTGCTAATATACTTTGATGATTTCTTATGAAGTTCCATTCATCAATATGTTTATATGCGTTAGGAACTGATCAACCATCGATGGTTAAGCTGCATTATGCCAGCCAGCAAATTAATAAGCAGTGCACAGTATGATCTATCGTAAAAATAAAGTATGAAGTATAATTTTGTATTTATTTAAAGCTGTAAAGTGTTAAGAGTTTACCTGTGGTGGCGATACTTTGCCTATCATCTTTGAGGTATTGAATACTCAATCCTGTAGTCCTTCAATCCGTTTCAATATCAACGCCTATATTTTTTTCCTCGACGTTTGTAATTGTTAGTAATTAAAAATAATGAAAGAATCTAGTATAATAGTCTTTTTTCAGGTTGGGCGTCAGTGAATTTATAACAGCAAAGTCAAATTGCTGGGAATCAATCATTTTCCACTGATGCCGACTTTTTCAGGCGAAATGGAAATCCTGAAAAATGTTTTATTCATGAAAATTTGTCGCGCCGATCAAATCGTTGGAAGCGACTGCGATTCTACGTTCCATCGATAACTCACAGCTAATGATAATTTATCTCCTAAAGAAAGGGGTGGATGCGCAACATTGGTCAAACAAATTATTCAATTTATTTCACGTAATCACTAGCAGCATTTGGAAAACTAAAGTACATTTTTAAAGCGAAAATTCCGCAATGCCTTAAAACTAAGGCGTTTAACCAATGCGTCCTCCCTGTATTAACTTATGGCGCAGAGACGTGGAATCTGACAGCAAGTCTTACCCATAAAATAAAAGTCACCCAGCGTGCTATGGAGAGATCCATGCTCGGAGTGTCGCTAAAAGATAGAATCCGAAACGAGGAAATACGCAGAAGAACTCAAGTAGTGGATGCTACCCAACGAATAGGCACACTCAAGTGGCAATGGGCAGGTCATATCTGTCGAAGAGACGACGGTCGATGGGGAAGAAAAGTATTGGAATGGCGCCCAAGAACTGGCAAACGAAGCATTGGCCGACCCCCTACAAGATGGACTGACGATATAAGAAGAATAGCGGGAGTGACCTGGATGCGGAAGGCGGAGGATCGAAGAGGATGGAGACTCATGCGGGAGGCCTACGTTCAACAGTGGACGGACACAGGCTGATGATGAATCACTAGTTAAGTTATTTTTGGAAAATTAGTATTACGCCACGCCCATGCCCAAAAAAAAATGCCCAAACGCAATACTATGTTAAAAGCATCGGTTCTTATACGATCATCAATCTTAGATAATTGCAATAGCACGAGGAAAGTAGATGATGAGTAACCGGTTTTCGGTCATAGCTCAAAGGTCAAAGCGTTTGCTTTGCAAGCCAAAGGTCGTGGGCTCGATCCCCGACGGAGATTAAAAAAGAATAAAAAAGGATTTTTAATCGATTTCTGAGCTCTAAAATACCCCCGGTTGATGTGAATTTGATCCATTAAAATGTCAGTTATAGCCTATTAATTAAAATTGGTGATAGACGAAAGTCGTCCCGTGAAGACCACCCATTCATAGTAAATTCCTGTAATAATAAAGGATGATGCGTGAATCTCGGGCTGTAGTCTATGACGTTGGCGGATCAACACTCCACATGCAGCGTTTAGCCATATACACCATGGTAAGCGTCATAGAATTCCACAGATGAAACTTCCGAATTACTATCACTATCTGTCGGTATTCTCCTGTATGAATTTACATAAAAAAAACCATTTGGAAATACCGCAGTTAATAGTTGTGTTGGGCCAAGAGTTGGTAAAGAGTGCTTTAAGACGAAATGGTTCTGATGTCGGTAATCCAAGCGTACTTTACGTATAAGAGTTGTTGAAAGTGAAACTGATGTTTTTAGTAGGTAAATAAACAGTACTCAACGTAATCAATATTAAAATAACATAAAAAACGGATGTAATTTTATCTTTCTATGTAATTTAGATATCAGAGTGAATGCTTGGAATATACATAATATATGTGTGTCATAGAAAGCCTCCCAGATAGTGTAGTGTTTGTATGCGTGTGAAGATTGATAATTTTCTTTGCGAGTAGATTAAGATTGTATGAAATGAATAACACATATACTGAGTAATACGGAATGCATTTGACAGCACGACTATTGTATAAAAAAAGATTTAGATCTATTGTGTGACGTGCGTTCTAAGTCGACATAATATGTCAACCCTGTAAGGATGCTCGGGATGAATTCAGAGGGCTGAACTCATCCCGAGTTCAGAGGGGTGATATTTTATAGGTGCAAGTGAGATCAATTTTGACTGCTTAGGAAAGCCATATCTAAAATATCATCGAATACTTGTTTTAAAACATTTTAAGGTATCTGAACTTTTGTGTTTCAGAGACGGCAGATTAGACGTTGGGTGTCGGCTTAGTAACCCGATACTACATAAATAATTATCCATTATTAAGTTATTTCAACTATACTAGTACTTGTAAGTTAAATTATTAATTTACGAGTATTGCTGAAAGAGATAAATTTAACCCGAGAGGGAGGCAGCCATATGTACCTTCCTGTGATGTTTTGCTGCGATGAAAATTGAGTTTTATCTCGGAATAAACTAAACTAGAAAAGTTTTCGCTCAAAGTGTAAATAAAATAAATCAAAAAGTTTATCCTGTCCTAATATAAGCAAACATTATGCTGGTATTCATTTTATTAGCTAAGGCATCCCGCGCTTTTCAGAGGTTGAATATTCTATAAATCCAATTTGAATTCGTAACCGAATACATTGGAATTATTAGTTTAACTGATTGTATTCAAAACAACCTTTCAACTATCACTTATTTAAAAATACACACAACGAAACATGTTTTTCCAACGATAACAGTACATCGCAAACGCGGTTTTCATTAGATCACCAAGTTTAAGCAACATTTGACGCGGACCACAGCATGGATAGGTTACCGCCTGTTGTTAACGGCGTGTCGCTTTGGAACGAATATGAGAGGATTAAAAAAACGCCAATCTTTTTTTCTTTCTTTTTAAAAAGCAAAACACAAACGCCAAAGCTTAAACTCAGACTTATTTAAGTATTTTTTTTTAATCTTGATGAGTAAAAGATATACATAACACTTATCTCCATTCATTCATAAAGACTTTAATTTCCCACTAATTAGAAGCCATTGATCGTCAAATTTAAAATTTATTCGCTTGTATTCCAATCTGAATTGGGACGACACATTGAATCTTAGCTTGACAGTTTCTGTGAAGTGATTTTGGTTTTAATATAAATGAAAAAGAAAGGTTTTTGGGAACCCAAGGTTCCAGCGCTTGAAGTTTAAGAAACTTAGTAATCAAAGGATTAAGAGTGAAATTGGCAAAAGAACAATTACACCACTGGACTTTAAAGTTACAGCTAAGGTTCCCCAAATGTGATAAATTGGTCCTAGGCCTGGATTTTATTGTTCTGGAAAAGGTAAATGGCATGACTTTTGACACTTTTGTATATTTATTCAAAAATACTCTGGAAGCGTTTGCTTTTTGCTTACCTCATTTCTACAAACGGGGCATTTTTAAACTCATCATGTTTGTATCGGGTAAATAATATTCTGAAAAATTGACAATGGTTTGGATGTTTATTTAAGTTTGGAACCACTGAAGTACAGGATTAATAAACCAGTATTCGTTACAATCTGGTGTTTTACGTTTGTTGGGAAAAGCTGTTACAGATTGTGGAAAGCGAAGTGTATCATTCGTCGGCACATTTTTAAATAAAATATTATTTCAAGTCAGAAAGTTTAGAAAGTTAGTTAGAAAGTTATTTATTCGAACACAGATCCCAATTATAAGTTGCCGATGTCTTAAAAGCTGAACTCAACTTCGAATTATTCTGTTATCAGATACCAATGAGCTATAACTTGTCGTTGAACATGTTTTAATATTTTGAGTTACACTTTTTAAAATGAAACCAGTCACCAGTGTTAGGAGACGCGAATTTTATGCGAGTAGAAGCGTAAAATAAAAAATAAAACATTTCAATAATATTTATTACTTTTAAATCAATCATAAATCTATATCCGCTATGGATCCTGTATCTTTCAACGGTTGTTCTCTTCCAAAAGCAAGCTCCATCAACATGCTTGGATTATCAATCTCGAATAATGCCAAATATTACGAGTCAATTAAGCATAAAGCTGATTTCGCTTCCAAAAAACTAGGTGTATTATATAGATCACGTCGTATTTCAACGATAAAAAACTTCTTCTTCTATATAAAGGACAAATCCGACCTGTCCTTGAATACGGCAGTCACCTTTGGATTGAAGCCCCAAAATACCTTCTAAACTTAATTGACTCAGTTCAAAGAAGAGCAATTTGTTTGATAAACAATGAAACTTACGTCTAACCTGCAATCGATGGAACACAGGCGTAAGATTGGTTCTCTTAGTCTTTTCTACTGTTATTATCACGGTCGCTGCTCTTCGGAACTTAAGTAACTAATTCCTCCTGCACCCACCCACAACTGACAAACTCGTCTTAGCCTCCTGAACATCCATACACGGTTAATATATGTCGACCTGAACTGACGAAGAGAACTGGCAGTTTCCAAAGCTCCTTCCTTAATGCCACCGTTAAGCTATGTTCTAACTATGTTGAATGCTTTTCCAGCGTATGTGTTTTCTTCTTCCTACAATCTTGATCTCTTCAAGAAACAGATAAATATACACTTGCAATCTCCCCAACCCACACACAAACACGAACACAACACACGTTTCCCGCATGCAGCGTCCAGCCTCCCTGGCTGAGCGTCATAGAGTGCACTGGTCTTGACCGGGTGTGCTCTCCCCACGCAGCCGTAACGCGAACCTTACTTCCCAAAAGGTGTGGACCGACTGCCGTGCGGGGTCGCCGGCGCTACGATCTCGCTCAGCGCCGCTGGTGGCAAAACTATGTAACTAGCCCCAATGTGGACACATACATAAAGGTATGGCAAGCGACAAAAATACAAGACAAAAGATTGTTTATCGAGGTTTTGGGTACCAGTTAGCAAGGGCTACATCGTTCTGATGTCAGTACAAAATGTGTTTAGTAAAACATTGGAATGTGTTTTTGTGTCCTTTTATTGCTCAGGATAGACCTGATGGGTTCCGAAACATGTACAGTCACTTAAATATAAATGTCAAAATTACTCCAAGTTAAGGAGACTACAAAGTACCATTCATTTAATAAAATTGTATTATATTCCTTTAATGTGAGTCACTTTGATGGATTTTTTTTATACATCAATATGTCTTCAACATATACTATTTGAACGAAAAACTCTACGCTAATCATATTAATAAAAGCTTAAAATATATCCTTTTAAATGTGACATGAATGCTTAAAATATTAAAAAGAACTAACGAAAATTAAAAATTGCCAATTTAATATAACGAAACATCAGCCACACCAATTCTGTAACCTTCATTGAAAGATTTTCTGCCCGAAATGTCTTTCGTTTTTTATTAGAGCTACCGTTTCATCGCCGCCTAAACCATCTAACTCTGAACTGTCCTCGCCGTCTGTTGGGTTATTTATCGATGCGGCAGTACATTTTACATAACGTTGAGCAGGGATTGCCAACTTTCTTCAAAATGTAATATAAGTCTTGTGTACCAAGAGTATAGCATTAAGTGTCGCAGCATCAGTTGTACGTTATTGCGTCGAGCTTAGTCAAATATACACTTAGCTACCTTACGACTCAGCAATAGTTTTATAAAATAAACTAACACCATAGAATACAGCTCCAATTCTCGAACCAACATCTATGATTCTTTTATCAGCAAAATCTTTGGGAAGCAAAACAGTAAACCAATACTGCAATTTTTTACGTGACAATGAATGACTGACTATCACTGAATCCTGGAAGATATTAAACACCATAAATATAATACATCATATATATATATTACTACTCAGTAACTTACAAATAATACTCAGTAACTAACACCTACCACTCAGCAAGATACACTTAGTACCCAGAAATTTACACTTACCACTCAGCAACATAGCACCAGAATTTTTCATTTGCCATGCAAAATATTGACCTCCCATCTGGTTTCGACCCAGCAGTATTATCTATAATCGACAAATTTCAATGAGAATAACGCTAACAGGTGAAGAAAATTGTTTCCGTATTATATGAGTGTACAGCGTGCTTCGTTTTAAGTTGTATACTGATAGACCAACCCCATAAGACATCATTTTTCTGAACCTCACCCTGACTTAAATATGACATAATGTCTCTTCGACTCCGCCGAGTATGCATTGCATAAAATATCCAAATTTCTTTGGCACAGGAGCCTAAATCATGAAAATGCATTAGTCTGAGGTTTATGTAAGTATTTTTTGCCATCTTTCAAAGGATTAGCACCAAAAGCACAGAAATTAAATATCGTCGTTTTAAAGTGTACTTAATGTGAGTAGATGGTATTTAGAAATGACTTTATTCTTGCACTTATTTTAATCAATATGCTTTGACTAGTGTCTTATACGAATACGAAAGTACTCTCACACGGATAAGTAGTAATTCACTATGAGTGCTATTTCAAATATTAAGTAGATAAATATTTCATACCTTTTTTAAGCGTGATTCTCACTGAGCACTGCTTATTCACTCTGTGGAAGACCGCAGTTTCACCTGCAATAAAAGCTTTATAAGTTCCCAAAGTGTATAAGCATAGTGATGTTTAAGTAGTTTAGATAATATAGGAGGTATTTTGAAGGACGATTGAAGGCAAACCGTCATTTTCCAGCAAGTAATCAAATATTCTTCTCTTTAGCCTCGCCATTTCCCATCATCTGGGGTCGGCTCTCCTTGTGCACATTCGCCATATCTGTCTGTTCTGCGTTGCATTCTCGGTCAAACCCAGAGTTTTCAGATCCTTGCTTACAGTTTCAGTCCAGGTTGCCTGTGGTCTTCCAGGTCTTCTTCTCAGCGTGGGTATGTTGAGGGCTCTCTTCACCATTTGGTCCTCATCTCTCCGTATCACATGTTCATACCATCTTAGGCGATTTTCTCTTACCTTTTCAGGTATGGCGAAATGAGCCCCGAATATGCTCATTCCAAATTCTATCCACTCCAATCACAACGCGCTCTTTTTGATAAGTATTTAAATAAATTTACAAACTATTTTCAGCTAGTAAAATTATTAATCATCGTCAGGGATCGAACCCTCAACCTCTTACATTATATTCGAGTGCGTCAACTCGTTGACAATACACGTGCTTTTCTTGGTAGTAATAAGAGTCATCTAAGCAGAAGAAGGTTTACGTTTCGTAAATGTTGAAAGGATCCAACTAATCAGGAGGCAATCGGGTAACTTTATGCTTCTCTTCACCCTTTACATTTCCAGCTCATAACTTTCCCATGTATGAACGAGCAACCTCAGTCATTTGATGTCATCATCTAGCCACTAATTACAATAAAAAATGAGTAAGTATTTTTTTTTGTCATCTTCCATATAATTCATATCTTAAACATAATTAGTTGTGCACAACGAAGCTTTGCCGAGCATCTTGCTTTGCATAGTTCTAAACAATCTCTGTAATGAGAAGTCGACTTGTAATAATATACCGTGACAAGCATTTTTAAGATAAGATGTTAACTTCGCACCAATCGCATACGTAAATCCATGACCTGTTACATTGCAGGAAAAAATCTTTACCTTATGGATCAATTTAGAATTTTGTGACAAATTATTTTCATACAATACTCGTACGTAGAAATATGAATTAAATGAATGAAAAATGTTTCAGGGTCGAGTTGACCCAGACCTTTTCTGAAAGGGTGCGGACGCACAGAAGCAACACAGCGAAGTTCACAATTTTATTGTGACAAGTGTCTGTGGGGCTTGTAGCGTTAAATTCTGACCTTATATCAGTGGTTTGCAACCTTTTTATCCTGCAAAGCTCTATTCAGTACAATTTTGTGTGGCCAGATATATATATGCTTAAATTGATATTTTTTTCACACACAACATCCATATACTCGATTTATGTTAAAAGCACTGGTTTTCATTCTAACGCCACCGATGAAGATCATAACCGGTTGAGATCAGTGGGCTCTATGACACTCAGTCAGGACAATTAGAGACTGCATACCGGTACCGTGTGTAGTGTTTATGTGGGTTGAGATAACGTAAGTATATTTTACATGTTTCTTGGAGATTTAGAACATATATGTATAAACACAGTTACTTTTTTCTTTTCTTTGGAGTTCTTGTCTTGGAAGACCATTAAAAACTAGCATTCAATCGTCAAAACTGCAGTCGCATTATAGGCTTATTTTTAAAGGTAGCTAAGTATTTAAAAAACTCACAAGTGCACATATTGATGCACTAAAAAACAAGCTCTTTCTGGATTCGTGTATTCCTGTATTCATCTTCCATATCAGCTCCCCAACTGAAGCAAATTTCCATTGGTTTCCATAAAGATCAGCCTCATCTCATGTGGTTCTGAATCGAGCAGCTCAACCTTGGGCGACTATATTTCACTCAGAGAATTCAGTCTTTCATGATGTTTAAATTTCGAAACACAAAAAAATAATAATAAATTTCTTGGCTCTGTGATATCCTTAGACGCCAAAACTGAATCTGATGTGGAGCATAGAATAAACACAGGATGGCTGAAATGGAGGTCTCTCTCCTGGGGTTTTGTGTGACAGCAAGATTCTAGTTAGGATCAATGGTAAAATCTACAAAACTGTTGTAAGGCCAGCTATGCTCTACGGATCGGAGTGTTGAACCCCGCTGAAACGTGACTTGGATAGGATTCATGTGGCAGAGATGAAGATGCTGAGGTGGGCGGGCGGTGTGACTAGAGTGGATAGAGTTCGAAATGAGCATATTCGGGGCTCATTTCGGGTGGCCCCCATACCTGAAAAAATAAGGGAAAACCGCCTAAGATGGTATGGGCATGTGACACGGAGAGACGAAGACCACATGGTGAAGAGATCCCTCAACATACACACGCTGAGAAGAAGACCTGGAAGACCACAGGCAGCCTGGACTGCAACAATGATCTGAAAACCCTGGGTTTGACCGAGAATGCAACGAAGGACAGACAGATATGGCGAATGTGCACAAGGAGAGCCGACCCCAGATGATAGGAAATGGCTAGGATAAAGAAGAAGAAGAAAAAATAAACTATAGATTATGTTCTTATTTTCATGCTGTTTTTCTTCAATTTGAATCAAGCCAAAATACATTTGGTTCTCTTTCGCTGAACTAACTCAACCCTCCAGCACTCGTAGGAGATTTCAGTCGAGATAAAGGCCGGTGAAAAATGGCCGGCCAACAACTAATCTTGTTAAGGGAGAAGTTTAGGAATATGATTCAATTTGGAGGACAAAGCTTACATTAAATATTTACTCTATTTTTTAAACATTATTGAATCATGCTTTGTTTATTTATACTAGTATTACCTCATTGCTATGGTCATCCCTTTTAGACAATTATTTTTAGATAATTATTTATTTATTTCCTTCAATAACATTACAAAATATTTTAACATCTTAAGTCTTACCGCTTAGCAGCTTAATACAAAGTATAATAATTATTATCAAGCATTTTCATCCCATATCCGTTTTATATCTGAATCATATGGTTATCACATATTGCCGTCATTTAGTTTTGTCAGTTAACATAATTTATTCTTATTTTAAGACATATCTGCACCCGAAGGTCCACCTGCGAACGTAAATGATTCCCGATAGCCTCTAGGATAGAATATCGATGACTTGAAGAAACGGCAGGTGTATTTTTGACTAATTTCTCAATCGAATTTTTTAAAAGAGATCTGATGATTCGCCTAGCCCTCACGAGGCCTGGACCATATGGTCCAAATGAGTGGCTTAACCTGAACTCCAGTTTTCTACGTTGTACTATTATTCATTTAGATTATAGATGAATGACAGGTGCGAATCTAATACTGCCGGATCGGACGAATTTTTTTTTTTCGTGTGTTCATTGATCACAGTAAGGCGAGGCAAATGTTTCTTTTGGGCAAGCACTTTTTGATTTATACTTTGATCGTATTTGTGTATAATATGACGCATGTCATTCTTGATGATACTTAACAGATATTTTGTTGTATGTGTAGCTAATCCACAACGGCATTCACGATTTGTCTATTGTTAAGAAGGCTAAATATGACTTTCCACGATTTTAATCCCTTTCACGGGTTTTATCTCTAGAAATTGTGTGCAGGTACCGACTGAACTTTTCTAAATGATCACAATCCGTACGAGCACATCGGTATTTCAACGATAAACACCTTGAATACGGCAGTCACCTTTGGATTGGAGCCCCAAAATACCTTCTAACCTTAATTGACTCAGTTCAAAGAAGAGCAATTCGTTTGATAAACAATGACACTCTTACGTCTAAACTGCAATCAATAGAACACAGGCGTAAGATTGGTTCTCTTAGTCTTTTCTACCGTTATTACCGCCGTCGCTGCTCTTGGGAACAAAAGAACTAATTCCTCCTGCACCCATTCAGCAACCGACAAACTCGTCTTACTTTTACCGAACATCCATACACGGTTAATATATGTCGAACAATAACTGGCAGTTTCCAAATCTCCTTCCTTAATGCCACCGGTAAGCTATGTAATGCTCTTCCAGCGTCTGTGTTTCCTCCTTCCTACAATTTGGATCTCTACAAGAAACAGATAAATATACATTCAACGCCAATCCAACAAAAAAACGGCACGAACGGACCTTTGAAAGCAAACAGGTATTTACCGCATGCCAGCTATGCCCAGACCGACCTGCGATGAAACCAGTATTTATATCATTGTTATTATCGTACGACAGATGTCGCCATAGTATATATTCAAAGTATGTATATATATATTTTTTTAATATTATTATTCTATCAGTATTCATTTATTCACAAGCTTAATATAATCTAGTCAATGATCTATAAAAGTAGATTAGAATATTGAAATAATAAAATAATATTCTAATAAAAATTAAAAAAATTAATTAGATAAATATACATTTGCAATCTCCCCAACCCACATACAAACACGAACACAGCAAACGTTTCCCGCATGCAGCGTCCAGCCTCAATTGCAAGTGAGCCCCAAGATATATAAAACTCTCAATATTCTGACAAAGGATTTTAAAAACAAAGACATAAAATGTTATTTCTGTCATCAGAACTTTGAAAGGGCTAGTCATAAAGACGTCCATCTTTGTTATGAAGTCTTTGAGGAGTTATCTGGGGTCTGTGGGGCGGCCTAATGAAACTCTTCGGGCTGAAACTTTTGATTGAATTAATTCCCTCTTGAGACAAACGCATTAAGCGGCCCCAGTTTTGGCCTGTAGTAATGGCATTATGATAATTCGCAAACATTAAATTTGAATTTGGAGGGTTCATAAAGCGAGATTATTAAAAAATACTATATTGATAGCCGAGTGTAGCTTAGAGGTATAGCACTCGCTTATCACGCGAAAAGTCATGAAAATATTACATAAAAAATCTCAATCCTATAGGTGGAAGCGATCGGTAAATCATCTTCTTCTTCGCGTCAGCGACGTCAAATTATTTCTGCTCAGTATCTGGCTACATCGATAGCCCGTGTGTTGCCTAGCATTAGGTCTTGAAGTGTGCAGCTTGTTGGACACATGGAGCAGGATCCTAGGTGGTGAGGCGGTCTGCAGGTCTCCGCAGTCACACAATAGTGTCTCTCCCTGCCGAAGAATTCTCCACCGCTCGAGGTTGTTCTTTGTTCTACCAACTCTTAATTTGTTCAGGGATTTCCAGGTCCACCATTCAAGGTTGTTGCCAGTTGGGAGGCCTTCCTTTGGAGTAATGAAATCCTCTGATGCGATATGTTGCCAGAGCTGGAGTCTCTCATTTGCAGGGTTGGATATGAGAAGTTGTGTGGATCTCAGAAAGCTTCAACCCAGCGACGAAAGATCGGTAAATGAACAGCGTTGTGTATAAAATAGAACATAAGTGCATAATTTGTTGTTAGAATTTCAGCGTCTACTGTTTCTTTTTTTTTCGATAATGACGATAGAAATGCTATTGAGAATGGTATTTGCTGTAGATTTGTATGTGTACATCAATTTTTTATAAAAAGTAAAGGATTCAATCTGCTTATTTTTAATAATAAAATATGTATTTCTGAAATTTTTCTCTTTTTTTTTTAAAGAGAAACAATGAAAAATTGAAAAAGTAATTAATTTTAATATTTGTTCGTAAAAATTAATAAAGACATTAATATAAATCGTTAATATTTTTGTACATCACATCCAGGTTAGTTTGCCAGTGGGTATAGCCCAACGGTCAAAGCGTTTGCTTTGCAGTACATTGGTCGTGGGTTCGATGCCCGACGGAGATTAAAAAAAAAAAATTAATCGATTTCCGAGCTCTGAAATATCCCCGGTTGGTGTGAATTTGATCCCTCACCCGTAAAATGGCAGTCATGGCCTATCAATTAAAATTGGTGGTAGACGAAAGTCATCCCATAAAGACCACCCATTCATAGTGAGTTTCTGTAATAATAAGGATGTCGTGCATGTCTATGACATTGGCGGATCAACACTCCACATGCAGCGCTTAGCCATATGCACCATGGTAAGCGTCATAGAATTCAGAACGTCAGAATCACTATCACCATCTGTCGGTATTCTCTTGTATGTGCTTAAATTAAAAAAAAAAAAAAACATGCAGCGCTTAGCCTTATGTAATATGGTAAGTGCGATAGTATCTACTGATGAGATTTCTGCATCTCTTTCACCGTCTGTCAGTATAAGACTGCATGCGTCAACGTAATAAAAATGTAAGAGCAATAGATGTTGAACTTTCAATTTATTTTACTCGACAATCAATCCTTCCATGTCAAAAACCTTATAATACATAATATTCAATTAAATTAAATTCAATTCAATTCAATAATTTCCTTTAATAACATTACAAAATACTGTGGCGTTGTAAATGTATTGAAACATGTAGTGTCAATGACCTCACATTGAGAACTAGTGTCGAGATACTCACGAATATAGTTGGACTTGCAACAACAAAAACCATGTCATAAGTATATCATGTTTGACACACAAATAACACGGCATTATTGTTACAAAATCAAACATCCAAAAACATTTCGTATGAGTCAACACCAGCACTGAATCTGAAGCAATATTACACTAAATGTCAATATCTTTACTCAAGTTGGTTTCAATAACTGTTCACTGCGATTCTTTCATCTTACACGTATCCAGGGTTGAACGATGGTCCTTTCAGGCCACACTTCAGGCTCCATGAGAGACTCCAGCGAAGACGCGATGACCCCGACTTTGAAAGAAGTTGACAGCGTCCGTCTGCTGACAATTCTCCAAATATTCTTTACAAATCGTTCTCTTTCGTCGCTCAGACGTTATTATTTAACCGTCCCCCCTGGGGGGATACGCTAGGTAAGTAAATGCTCGGACCCAAGCCCCCGTATCTTTGTCATCAATATTACAGACCTCTATAAATAAAGCTTGCGTTAAACAAACCGATTTTCGTACAAAAGAAGCCTAAACTCGCATCAGGAATATTTATGGACGGGAAGCCTGCAGTGACGTCACCAAGAATATATTTTATTTACAGGAGAATACCGACAAATGGTGGTGGAGAAATCTCATCTATAGATTATAATATAACGCTTACCATTTTGCATGTTGCTAAACGCTAGTGTAGAATATGATAATGCGCCAACGTCGTAGATTACAGCCCGGTATTTACGCATCATCTGTACATTTCAAAAGAAAATTAAAAGTTATTTAGAAATTATTCCACATATTTTTATTAAAGGATGAAATAACATTAAGGTTATCAACTGACAATACTTGGTGAAACTGCATAATTATAATTTGAATATGAAAAAGGTAAGAAGCAAAGGTTGAAGTGACCAAAAGCACTAACTTGCTATTGATTCTTACAAATATATTTTCGTATGAGTACATGTTATCGTTTGTGAAGACAACAAGTGAAAACGCGTGATACTCTTGTGTGATGTGGAAAAAAAGTAAGCATAAACAATTTACAAGGATTGTAATAAACGTAGATTTTTGTAGACTTGCTTTAACCCTTTATTTACTGAAGGGAATTATAAGTCCCTTACCACAAATACTTATTCGTATAAAAAAAAACAGTAAAGTAAATACATTATTTCATAATTCAGTAAATAAAGGTTGACGAAAATTTTATTATTTATTATTATCTAATATATATATAAAACGGAAGAAAATCAATTGAAAAAAGTTCACAAGAAAATACAAGAAAACGCAGGTAAAAATAAAATATAAAAAGACACAGAAGAGTTTATTTATTTCAAATAAACAAGAATAACGAAATACAGCTAATAAATGGCAGGAAATACATAATATAATTGATATTAAATAAGTAATAACAGTATTGACTTTTATGCTCAGTAATCGTCGGACTTATGATGGTGAAGAATGAACCTCTCATTTTTACAACAAATCAAAAGTTTATAACGTATGCTTATAAATATTATTTTAAATAATAAGTTACGCCCTTGTCGCCTCCCCTCCCGCATCAATGGTGATCATTATTTCTTGTTCCTACAAAGGTTCCAACAGGGAAGCATCTTTTATTCGCAACTAAAGTACTCATTAGGAACGATTGTGGCCGACTGTACGCGTGGAAATGCCCTTTTGTAGGATTCCCAAATTAGCGTAATCAATATGTATTCATGCGACCAACAGCCACACAATTATATCATTCATATTCTTCCATATCCATTGCCTAGTTTTAAAATAATGCCACCAAAAACTCGGTATTAAGCTCAGCTACCATGTGTAGCCACTAAGTCATTCAGAAGCTTCACTGAGTAAAGTCTATACTATACGATAATCCGGAACGACGAGAGACCGAGTTTTGAACAAAAGACCACTGTTGTGTTTTTTAAAAATTAATATTGGGGTGATCTATGTGACTGTCCAAACTCCTAGACCATTAAGTTCTAAGAGACTTCTCAACACAAATACCAGTATTAAAACTTGAGCATGTCCTCTCCGCTAACATCATATGCATCAAAGCATATGGTCATCACGAACTTCTGTATTTTTGCGTGTGTTGTTGGTTCCTTATTGGATTGGCCGGCATTGTAAATAACCGTTTCCAGGGTGCACCACGCGGAGGTTCCTTTTTGCTCCCCCTGATGACCTAGCCCCTGGACACAACCAGGGGTAGAATATATAGAGGTCCCTTAACAGACTTCGGACCGGAGTATGCAATACGAAGACACAAATGAAAGCCTGGCAGTTTTACAGCGGTTCGACTGAATGTGACTGCGGCGTGGAGCAGACCATGTCACACCTTTTGTAGTGTGCACTGAGTCCGAGTAGCTGCACACAAGAAGACCTGATGATGGCCGGGAGTAACGCCATCGACGTCGCTTTCTTCTGGGCAGACAGGATATGACCCTGTTGTATCTGACACAATTATATAAATATATATCATATATATAATCGTGTCGGAAACAACAGGGTCAGATCCTGTCTGCCCAGAAGTGGGCGACGTCGATGGCGTTACTTCTGGCCATCATCAGGTCTTCCTGGGTGCAGCTATTCGGGCACAGCGCACACTCCAGAAGGTGTGACAGGGTCTGCTCCACGCCGCAGTCACATTCAGTCGGTCCGCTGTAAAACTGCCAGGCCCCTGTTTGTGTCCTTGTCTTGCATACTCCGGTCCGAAGTCTGTTATGGACCTCCATATATTCCACCCTTGGTCATGTCCAGGGGCTAGGTCCTCTTTCGGGGCAATCCAAGTATTCCCCTCAGTTGCGCTTCTCCACATGTTCAGCCGCAGGGTGGCCTCAGGTATCACCAGTTCCGTTGTCGACTGTAGGAAACTTCTTCTTGATTTGAGCCGTGTGGTTATCTTTTGATAACCAAACATAGGGTGGAGTGCGTCGTGGGTTGCTTTGGTGAGCTCCTTCTTGGTAGTAACTTTTCGCCGTATGTTTGGTGGGGTGATGCCCGAGAGTTGATATAGCTTTGATATTGGGGTAGGTTTTATGCATCCCGTAAACACCCGGCACGTTTCATTCAGAACAATATCCACTTTCTTGGTATGGGCACACCTCGCCAATACAGGCGCGGCATACTCGCCAGCAGAGAAACAGAGAGCTAGAGCACTTGTGCGGATCAGGTTTGGTTGGGCTCCCCACTTCGTACCTGCCACTTTTCTGAGTAGGTTGTTTCTGGTGGACACCTTTTGCTTAACAGACTGACAGTGTTTCTGATAAGTGAGGGTCCTATCCAATATATATCATGAACTGACCCCATGAAAGTCAATTTTATAGGCCTTTGTTTGTTTGTTTGGCGGTATTCAATGCAACAGTATGATAATGTGGTCTGTTATAAAATAAAAATGTCAGTAATATATTCAATACTGGTACAATTTTTTTTTAATGACTGAATAATTAACTCATAAAATTAAAACCTAACCTAACCTATTATTGATAATCATTCATTAATTATTCCCTGCAAATTTATTATTTTTCTATTGTCGATTGAAATTTTTCTTTTGCCGAATGATTATTTCTTACTTATCTTTTTAGGTATTTACTTCATTGACCGTTTGCTAAATAATAACTGCTCATTAATTTAATTAAATACAGCCAAAAAATATAGTTGCAAATTTTATATATCCTCGCTTAATACATAGTCGTATATTTCATTTCAATGAATACATTTTTAAAAATTTATTCCTAGAATATGAAAATGGCCATTTGACTTGGCTGAAACATGTTGTCAAAAAGATATATTGTGAAATAAATTCTAAAAATCTTTTATTTCGATATATTAT
Organism: Glossosoma conforme; assembly: GCA_022606575.1. NCBI lineage: Eukaryota > Metazoa > Arthropoda > Insecta > Trichoptera > Glossosomatidae > Glossosoma > Glossosoma conforme. The sequence goes on from JAGTXR010000149.1 coordinate 134,550, forward strand.
GGAATTCCACCAAGAAATATCGATCGAAAAAATCAAAATAATTCAATTAAAACTTCCGTTGCAGTACATGGGGATTATGTATTGACTTACAAATAGTATTAATTAAATAGTTCGATAAATCAAGGCACACTCAAGTGGCAATGGGCAGGACATGTCTGCCGAAGAGACGACGGTCGATGGGGAAGAAAAGTATTGGAATGGCGCCCAAGAACTGGCAAACGAAGCATTGGCTGACTCCCTGCAAGTTGGATTGATGACATAAGGAGAATATCGAGAGTGACCTGGATGCGAAAGGCAGAGAATCGATGATGATAGAGTCATGCGGGAGGCTTACGTTCAAGAGTGCATGTATACAGGCTGATGATCATGATGATGATGAAATAGTTGGATTAAATAAACTTTATATTAGTAAAAAAATATTTTGAGTCAACATTTTACAATTTCTATTTACCTTTAAAATAACGCTTTCATCAAAAAATTTTAAATAGTTATAAATTAATATTAACTTTTTGAATTTCTATTAACGGAGCTCTTAGGGAATAATTAATTCGTTATTAATTTAAAAGCCTTTTTAGAAATTCGTTCAATATTGTAATGCCTTTATAAAATTAATTATTGTGAAGCATCGGATTAATCAAGCCTCCTTGAAAAAGTTTTAATTACGTTCCCACCTCAATACGTCACATATTCTTTCATGACTAGCGGCAGTAGAACATTATCAGCGCGGTTATCGTTAAATCATAGAAATTATGCAACATTCTACGCAGACCAGAACATGGAGGGGCAATGCCTGTTGCTAACCGCATGTCGCTGGTCTAGTTATTCATCCAATGTCCTCAAAAAGAAAAAATCATCCAAAAATATGCTTTGAACCTTTCCTGAAGGTAGACGGGAATCATAGACTACAATATATGCTCCCAGGTGGACCTTCATGTGCATGATGTTTTGGGATGAATAATAACAATGTCATCTGATAGAACTGAGTGCCGGCAATTAGTAATGACCATATTTTAAAGATATAAATGAATAAATATAGGAAGCAAAAATATACAAAATAGTATACAATTCTTGAAGATTGTTGATTATATAAATAAATAAAAATAAAAATAAATCAATCAGTACGCATAAATTTGATTTCGAACCCTTTTGACGGCTGCATTGGCTTTTGATGAGGACGTCAAAGGCGCTGTATGGTCACATGGTCAGCACTTTATTTTGATCGAATTAATTTTGCGAGTCTCAGATATTGCGCATGGAATTAAAAGACGCTCCAACGTTCCTAAAGCGGAAAATAGGCTCCTTCTACAGGCCACACCATTCTCAGCGACGTAAAATGGACATATAGTGGAGGTCAAACGTTTAAGTCTGTGGGACTAGGCGAAGACTTATTTTAGACAGCCTTGATGCTGAACTACCAAACAGACGAGGCGAAACCAAAAGATGGTTATATTTCTATTTAGTCACATGAAAATTGGACATTTGTTTTGATAAATAATGATTATCATATCCGCTAACGAGTGATTGATAGAGTTACCTTCGGGGACAGTACACTGTTAATTAAATTCATGATTTTTCGATTCTTTAATTACAGTTAATGCATTCGAGTGCGCCGATGATACGAAAATATGGAAATTAATTGAATCAAAACATTCGGAATAATTATACATCGATCAAAAATTCTAGAATTTTGTAAATGATATGATAGAAATTTAAATATTAATCTATTTTTCATGTACATTTACGAAATTAAATTGTTTTTAGTAGCTTAGAATATATTTAAATATTTGAATACTTATTATAGCATTAAAATATTATACCAATATTCAGTAACTGAAACAAATAGAAATTTACAGCAAACATTATGTAATTCTACTCACTAACACATAGGAGAAAAATTGATGGCAGACGCTGCGTTGCAAAGGTTCTTGGTTCGAATACTACCATCAATTGACTTTTAAGTAAAAAAGAATACAGGATCTCTATCACAAAATATTTAATCCTCAACTCAGTAGACTGCTTTAAAATAAATGTATGTGTCGAAAAGTACGATTATTACATGGGAACATAAAGTACAGCCGCCTATTCTTCATCGATAAGCCATCCCGGAAAAGAGTCTATTTGGTGGGTCTTTGGAAAGATAAATGTGAACTTGGAATATGCTTAGTACAGGCATAATTTCTAATATCTGAAGTCACTGCTTTAAGTCTTATTTTGCCCATACGCTCCATCATGGGACCAAATATATTAGATCATGTAGATGTTCTAATTTCTTCACAATTAGTATGTTTATCTAAGATATGTGTTTGTTATTACATTACCCGACCTCGGGGTCTATCGCACATAATAGTGATACTCAACATTTTTGAAGCAACGTTAAACTTTTGATTAAAATTCAGTTAACTGTAATGGCCAAAAATTTCAGGTAATTATTTCTACCCTTTAGAGTAAATAGTTTAGGCCTCGGTAACGTCAGGCTAATTATTCGACCGCCTTATCTGTCTATTCGACTGATATGTCCTACCCATTGTCACTTGAGTGTGCCTATTAGTTGGGTAGCCTTTTATTTATTTATTTTTATGTAAGCACATACAGGAGAATACCGACAGATGGTGATAATAATTCTGAATTCTCATCTGTGGAATTATATGACGCTTACCATGGTGCATATATAGTTAAGCGCTATCAACACTCCATGTGGAGTGTTGATCCGCCAACGTCTTACAATACAGCCCGAGATTCACGCATCATCCTTTATTATTAAAGGTCTTTAAGAAATGGGTGCATTAATAGGGTATGACTGGCATTTTACCTGTGGGGAATCAAATTTACGCCAACCGGGGTATTTTAGAGCTCAGAAATCTATTAAAAATACTTTTTTTTAATCTCCGTCGTTGATCGAACGCAGGACCTTTGGCTTGCAAAACGCTTTGACCATTGAGCTATACCTGTTGGCAAAAATATAGAAGCCTGCACCGTTTCAAATGTGGAACGGGAATGAGAAGAGAATTAAGCAATTTAAAATGTTTTCTGGTGATTCGCAAGCCATCAGCTTAGATCCACTGGTCCATAAGAGATGAGGACAGTTTGCGGGTAGAGGTCTAATGGGGAAAGAACCCACAACGGCTTAGCTGAGGAAAACTTGGGAATGCCAATGAGGACATTTGCGGAACGATTCCGTGAACTTGACCCTTGAATATGATGAGAATCTTAAATAAACGTGGCTTTATTATTGAGACCCCGAAACACTATTATTTCGCTGTAGAATATTGTACTTTGCGGTTTTATATTTTTAAATTGAAATGCAATAATAGTATGAAGTAAATATTTAGAATATATTTCAATACTCTAATATTTTATAGCTAATTGAAGATCATTTACTCACTCTTTAATTTTAAGGAAGAAGGTCGATAATATATTTTTATTTATTTATTACACAGAAGAGATGTTCCAAGGATACAAAGGATAATAAAATATAAAAATAACATTAAAGAAGAATTAGATGACACGTGTCAAAGATCATAGCGATCTACGAGAACAATACCATCGACAAAAGAGGAAAAGTATGTACGAAAAGGATCGAGATGTGCTGGTAGGCCATTTAGGAGCGCCATTGCCGTTGTACCAAATTGAGTGCTTGAAGCTCCACAAACATCAATTATGATCAAAAACAATGGAAAAGATATACACTAATATTAAACAATTGATATGTATGTACGAATTCACGGCAAGCATCATCTTATATGATATTTATCTCAATCGGAGAAAAAATAAACGGCGGAAAGTAAGATTCGACCCACGAACAGTTTGCAAATCAAAACGCTTCCGCTCTCTGAATCTAAATATTAAAACAAATTATATTATTGATTCGCATTGTTTTATAGACGGCGCTTATATTTTTATAATTACAATTTAGACTCTCAAGCTGCCTGTATTGTGTTGTCACTTGGCACTAGACGTGAGTTCGTAGACACTTAATATGTCAATACTTATAACGGGTCCGCAATCTAACGTTTTTTTTCAACTAGTGCTTATTTCGTGAATGGTAACACTTACGGTATGTTTGATTTGACAGATAATTAGTTTTATCCTTCCGCTAAACGAGCAGTCAATGGCGATCCTTATCGGGCCATTTTTGTTCACAAAAAATTGAATAGGAGGATATTTTTTTTTAAAGGCACTCGAGCCCCATTTCAAAAAAAAAAAGTTATTTGACGGACCCGTTATTATTGATTCGCATTGTTTTATAGACGGCGCATATATTTTGTTATTACAATTTAGAATCTCAAGCGGCCTGTATTGTGTTGTCACTTGGCACTAGACGTGAGTTCGTAGACACTTAATATGTCAATACTTAACAAACTTGACATTACACAAATGCATTGACACTTTGAGATAATTCGTCGACCCTTGCGCAATTTTTTTGTCATTTATATGCAATTAAATTCCTATTATTTAAAATGTATATAAATATTTTAATCATCATCAGCCTGTGTCCGCCCACTGTTGAACGTAATCCTCCCGCATGAGTCTCCATCCTCTACGATCCTCCGCCTTTCGCATCCAGGTCACTCCCGCTATTCTTCTTTTTTTTTTTTTAAAGGCCCTGGGCTGGTTTTGTAGCCTCTTGGGAGCACTTACCAAGGCATTGTTTTCAGAGTACGTTCTCGTTGTACAAGTAATGGACTTTGGTGAGCAACACCAAACGTGGGTGTAAAAGTTAGCAGTTAAGACGTTAAAATTTGGACTTTTTGACTTATTCGCCGAAGGTCGCCGCGTATACAGAAAATGCATGGTAGTTGGGCTCCGTAGACATGAGGTCGATATATCCAACCGGTCCAGGCTTCTGTTGCATTACGCTAAAGAGCCTTTGCCTACTTAAATCTAATATTGTGCAATGCTACAGAACGTGTTCAGCGTCCTGCAAGGGGCTACCACATGGGCAGTCTGGACTATCAACGATATTCTTCTTATATCGTCAGTCCATCTTGTAGGGGGTCGGCCAATGCTTCGTTTGCCAGTTCTTGGGCGCCAATCCAATACTTTTCTTCCCCATCGACCGTCGTCTCTTCGACAGATATGTCCTGCCCATTGCCACTTGAGTGTGCCTATTCGTTGGGTAGCATCCACTACTTGAGTTCTTCTGCGTATTTCCTCGTTTCGGATTCTATATTTTAGCGACACTCCGAGCATGGATCCCTCCATAGCGCGCTGGGTGACTTTTATTTTATGGGTAAGACTTGCTGTCAGATTTGACGTCTCTGCACTATAAGTTAATACAGGGAGGATGCATTGGTTAAACGCCTTAGTTTTAAGCCATTGCGAAATTTGCGCTTTAAAAATGTTCTAATAAAGGAAATTTTTTAATAAAGGAAACGAAAAATAAATAAAACGAGAGCTGAATTTATAATTCTGGTTAATCTATTTATAATCCCTGTGTCTCAAATTTAATCCGATGAAAAAAAGTTTTTTTTTGACCAAGTGACACTAAGACGACTCATATGATTTAACCAATACTTTTAACTTTTAAATTAATGTCAACTTACACAACTAAAAAGCAGCACTTTTTACAAGCGCGTGTTCCATTCCAACTAAGGATTGGATGCCGAAGAGATGTTTAAATAGAGAATAGATTCTAACATTTCATACAGAACATCCTACCCGAGAGGAAAAGCAAACATTTCTAGTCGTTTCTGTCGCTGGCAGAAATATCTCTTTGACTCTGGAGCACAAAAGAAGGACCAATATAAATATATAAGTTACTTTACACGCAGGAGGGCGGATTACGGAGTTCAGTCTTGTGGAAATATTGAGTTCACACGCACCTCTGGCGATCTATAGAAATGTTAGACATCAATGCAACTTTAAGTCCGTCTACAGGCTGTCCATATCGTAACCAATGACAACAGTTTATTTTTAATTTTTATAAAAAATAAGAATCAAAATCCCATATAATTAAATTTTTTACGACTTTAATATTTTTTTTACGCCTATGTTCAGTTAGTATTTTGTCATGCCAAAATAATGTAATAATTTCTATCCCAAAATAATAATAAAAACAGCAGTTCGTCAAGTAAATAATGAAAAACTTGCATCTAACGTAGATTCCTTAGAACACAAACGTAAGATCGGTTCACTTAATATTTTCTACGTTATCAAATCAAGGAATTGATTCCACCCGCACGCGCCCACAACCAAAAAGACTCGTATTACTTGCTGATTATTGATATACTATTAATATACTTGTACGTCGATTAAAAACTGTTGGATTTACAATTCAAAATTTATTCTTAAATGTTAACGTTTATGTTCCTCCTTCATACAAATTGGATGCACAAAAGTCAGAAAATATTAAATTTATTCAAGAGTTAACGTTGTGATCATACAATTATAAACGTTTATTTTATAACAGGGTGTGTTTTTTTCGAACAACGATATCTATTTTCGTACTATTTTTTATTCGTCTACCAAGAATCTATCACAAAGGAAATTTCGTTGTATTAAAAAATCTGTCTGAATATTTTCACTGCAGTAAACATTCCCCACTCCGTCACCTCCATCACTACACCCTTTTCTATTTACCATCTTCTCTTTTCTACCTCCTAACCCCGTTTTCCATCGTATTTTCCCCATTTCGTACCCACCTCTCACTCCCTCTGACAGTATTTCCGTTTCCCTTCATTTTCCGGAACGCAGCCTTCGTACTCAAAAGGCTACCCCACAATGCAAAATATTATATAAACGCTACCCGACAAAGCAAACTTTCGACATTCCGAACACACCGACACGTTTATTTTTCTAATCCAATACCCATTTGTACAAAAATCCCACCCGCCGCGAGAATCGGGACCAAAAAATACAAACGAGTACTTGTGTAGTACATTAGTAGGGGATTTTAGATACGAAGTGACACTTGAAATATTTCACATACGAAGATTTTTTTCATGAAAACACACAGAAAATACTGAAAATAAAGATTATTTTTTTTTACTTGTATTTAATGATTATTACAATTTTTAGAATGTCTGTTATTTACATACGGAGTGGAGTATTGGTACGCCAACGTCATTAAATCGCATCCACAGCTGCGAATGAGTTGTGTTCACGGAATGACTTTCAACTAAAATTTGAAGTCTTCGTAATATGTGTGCGCAAAAGTGTTGTAAGTCGAGAAATTGAAAAAAAAAATACAAACTTATTCGTGTATTTCAATTCACATTGTTGTGAATTAATAAAAAAAAAATTCCAACATAAATTTGAACAATAAATATAGCATTTTACGCAACATGAAGATGTCATTTTCATCGGTTTTCAAGCAACACTACAAACCATAAGCAAATAAGTGAACAATAGAACAGCACATACAGAGTGATTATTTTAGATAGATTGTTTTTACAGTACTTGATTTTTTTACTCTTTCTAATACTTTATTTAGCCTAGCCATTTCCCATCATCTGGGGTCGGCTCTCCTTGTGCACGTTCGCCATGTCTGTCTGTCCTGCGTTGCATTCTCGGTCAAACCCAGAGTTTTCAGATCCTTGCTTACAGTTGCAGTCCAGGTTGCCTGTGGTCTTCCAGGTCTTCTTCTCAGCGTGGTTATGTTGAGGGCTCTCTTAACCATGTGGTCCTCATCTCTCCGTGTCACATGCCCATACCATCTTAGGCGGTTTCCCCTTATCTTTTCAGGTATGGGGCCACCCGAAATGAACCCTGAATATGCCCATTTCGAACTCTGTCTACTCTAGTCACATCACCCGCCCACGTCAGCATCTTCATCTCTGCTACATGTATCCTATCCAAGTCACGTTTCAGCGGGGTCCAACACTCCGATCCGTAAAACATAGCTGGCCTTACAGCAGTTTTGTAGATTTTACCTTTGCTCCTAACTGGAATCTTGCTGTCACACAAAACCCCAGAGAGAGACCTCCATTTCAGCCATCCTGTGTTTATTCTATGCTCCACGTCGGATTCAGTTTTGGGGGTCTAAGGATATCACAGAGCCGAGATATTTAAAAGTATTAACCTCTTTTACGGGTGTATTCTGTAGGAGGAGTTGTGTGTTAACCGCAGTGCAACCAGAATTGAAATTGAAGTACATCAACTCGGTTTTACTTCTACTTATTCGCAGTCCACTACTCTCTCTGTCCATTCCTCCATCATTTACTGAATACTTCATTTTCACTGATTAGAGCAATATCGTCAGCATATAAAATATTCCAAGGGACTGGTTTTTATATATATCTGATGACATAGTCTATGCAGAGGTTAAAAAGCAATGGACTCAGGGGTGAACCCTGGTGAACACCGGTCCACCAGTTTTACACTTTCTAACTACATACCTCTTTTAAATTACATAATATTTCAGTACTATTAACATGAATCCTAGTCATTTATGTATTGATTTAACTCGTATATTATGTGGGAGACTGAGAGTCTCAAAAGTAGTATAGTTTAGGTCCTACATCTAACATCTAGTATTGTTTCACATAGTTGAAATTAGGCATTTTTGGCACCAATCGTGATTTCACTTTTCTGGGGCCCAAATGGTCGCTCAAAATGGTTTTCACTGATCTTTCCGATATTTCAACTCTCTTTTGGACTGTCAATTGACGATTTTGAAGCACCAATGGTTTGGTTGACGTGTAGCTCATCAGTTGATGACCTTCATGACCGTGCCTCGTCTTCAACGCTTTCTCGACCCTCTTTGAACATTTTGTACCTGCAACATTTTCAACGTTTCCGCACCAGAAATTTTATCTCACACACAAAATATAATGAAACTGCGGTTTTAAATAATTTTAGACATAAAAACGAAGAAACAACTTTTAGCTTTACAAATGGACGGGTATCTCAAATACTAATTAATATTTTGTAGTGTATTTTTTCGCCAACATGAAAATAAAAAGATTAATATGAATTGCTTAGCCGCAAAATTTAAATCCAAAATTCCCGGTATTTTTATCTTACAGTAGTAAACCTAATCCCGATTTCCGTCCGGGAAAGCCTCTATTGTGCGACTGTCTTGACTTGCAGGCCGCCTCACACCTAAGATCCTGCTCCATGTGCCCAACAAGCTGCACACCTCAAGACCTAATGCTAGGCAACAGACTGGTTATCGATGTTACCAGATACTGGGCAGAAATAATTTGACGTCGCTGACACGAAGATGAAGATTAGCGACTAGATGATAACATCAGATAAATGAGATTGCTCGCTTATACATGAGAAAGTTATGATCTGGAAATGTAAAGGGTGAAGAGAAGCATAAAGTTACCCGATTACCACCTGATTAGTTGGATCCTTTCAACATTTACAAAACGTTATCCTTCTTCTGCTTAGATGACTCTTATTACTACCAAGAGTAGCACGTGTATTGCCAAGAGTTCATGCACTTATATATCATGTAAGAGCTTGAGGGTTCGATCCCTGACGATGACAATTAACAATTGTAAAATTATTTGACGTCGCTGACACGAAGAATATTTCCGATAATAAAATATACTTCTCCCCATACTCGCATTTTATACAACATTTATAATGATACCCTCCTCTTATTTAGGAAATCGATTCACTTAATGAAGAATGCAGGATCAAGTTCACAATATAAAGAACTAGTTTTTTCTTTCAGTATACGCGTTTATTTGTCAATAACGTCGCCCGTTATAGGGACGGCCTTAGGCGCTCTCATAACGGAGTGGCAGGCGCGTTCCAACTGACAGCGCGCTCTGTTCTCTGGCGCCGCCAAATCATTGCGGCAGACCAGCGAAGTAAATATGACAGTGGCCAACATGAAATGGACCAACTGTCATAACAAACAAGATGGCGCATGCAAACGCCGTGCAACATTATACAATTAAAAACATTGTGCATGTCAAGTGAGCGATCAAAATAAGAGACAAAAGATCGTTTTTCGAGGCTTTACGACATCAGCCTAAAGGAGTTATATCAAGCTGATATAAATAAATATCATTATTTACGTAAACCATCCACAATCGTACTAGGCATGTTATTCCTTACAGGTGGTTACAGTCGTTAATCAGCCCACTGAGCTAATCACATTAGTCGCGGTATAAAGGGTTACCCCCGCGCCCCTGCACCCCTGTGCCACGCGAATTCACCTCTCACGCTCCGCTGGGCCTCAAAGGGTTACTGACAGAACGCTGCAAAGGGATAATAATGACATGTAAAAATGATACACGGCCGTATCATGATACTTTATAATATAATAAGAAGCGATTTATTTTGTTGCGTATACAGGAATTTGTTTTTGGCATATTTTTTTTTGTATAGAGAGTTAACAATAGCATCCATTGTATAGGTTTTGCTTCAAAGAAGAACGCATATTTTTACTCGCATTTTTGAAAATGTTCGCGTACACACTCGCCGAATCTACAGCGCCTGTATCGTCCCTATTTTTCTTAACGGCAACTTAAGAGACAATGTAACCGTATAATGGAACTTAAGACCAGATGATTGACATTGTGATTTTATGCGATATAATGATTATAATTTAAAAAATAACAAATTAAAAATATAAGTTTTGATTCACATTTATTTTAAGCGATTACATGTTTCGGCCTCCCTAGAGACCACCTTCAATAATGACTAAATTAAAAACTGGCAAATTTAATTAAAAGCTTAATCATTATTGAAGATGATCTTCAGGGAGGCCGAAACATGTAATCCTTTAAAATAAATGTGAATCAAAACTAAATATTAAAAAAAAAAAATTTTTATTAAAAGTAATTTAGAATTTTAATTATGCAGTTTCACCAAGTATTGTCAGTTGATAACGTTAATGTTATTAAAATGATTTTTTGACGTATTGATATTTATTTTTTGCCTCAAGTAAACATGTAATAAAGTTATATTCTAACATATTAATATCGTCTTACCTTCTTAAAAAAATAATGGATAATGGACCTTTCTGGTTTATATATACGTATATATCATATAGTATTGACAGTATTGAACTAATGTAATATGCTCTAAAAGAAGTGACTCTTGTTATATCTGTCTGCTACACATAAGAGCTATAAAGGGTATCTGCAAAGGAGATTGAATGTTTCCCTTAAGGATTTAAAACTAACAAAAAGTCCCTTTTCACCTAATCTATAATTCAAGGGCTACAAAGTCTACAATATACTTCTTGAGCTTTATAAAAGGCAAGTTCTACGTTGGAGCTTTAGATACATATGGCTTAACTTTTTTAGCAAGCTCATTAAATTTTAAAACTCAATACAATCGAACAAGCATTGGGTTGACTGTATAATACTGAATTTCATTATTATGAAAATAACTTTTGATTTTAACGTTTAGTTTATAATTAGTATTTTTAATGTAAAAACTATTTTAGACCTTCGATGAATTTATCTTTTTTAAATTTAATCGTTGCGGTGTGTGCGGCAATTTTACACCTCCGTGTTTTAAATTTATTTTTCATTCATTTTTTTCACATAACTAAACGTTAAAGAAAGCGATCTTGTATACCTTGCCAATTACATACAAGGTTGGACCATACAAAGAGACAAAGATGAAAAGATGAAATATATTCCCAGCTAACCTTCACTAAGGTATTATGCACTTTACCTGAGTGTGGAGACAGCTGGGTGACTGTGATTGGGAGCATGTTGATGGAGCTGACATTACATTGTGCTTGCAGCGCCCTCGACAGCAGTCTATAGGTGGGTGCTGCTGCGCGAGGGCAACTAAAGTTACCACTTCCTGGGTGACTGTGATCTTAAGCATTTTCTTCTTCTTCTTCGTCTCAGCGACGTCAAATTATTTTTTCCCAGTATCTGGCTACATCGATAGCTCGTGTGCTGCCCAGCATTAGGTCCTGAGATGTGCAGCTTGTTGGGCACATGGAGCAGGATCTTAGGTGTGAGGCGGTCTGCAGGTCTCCATAGTCGAACAATAGTTTCACTCCCTGCCAAAGCATTCCCCACCGGTCGAGGTTGTCCTTTGTTTTACCAATTCCAGTTCTTAATCTGTTCAGGGATTTCCAGGTCCGCCAGTCAAGGTTTTTACCAGTTGGGAGGCCTTCCTTTGGAGTAATGAGATTCTCGGATACGATTTGTTGCCAGGGCTGGAGTCTCTCATTTTAAGGACCGGATGTGAGAAGTTGTGTAGATCTCAGAAAGCTGCTTTGCGACTTCAATCTTCGTGTTGGAGGTATCTGTTTATACAAGCATAATGCTAAGCATGTTGATGGAGCTGACATTATTCTGTTCTTGCAGCGCCCTCGACAGCAGTCTCTGGGTGGGGTGCTACGGCGCGAGGGCAACTGGAGGTGCCTCCTCCTCAGCGCCCTCTTGGCTGGTTGCTTGGCCGCTGCTGCTTGGTGCAGACTTGCCCAGGTCCAGAGGGTGTTCATCAACTTCTCTGTGTAAGTCATCAAGTCTTTTGCCACACTTATTAAAACTCAAACCAGCACGCAACTCATTTACAATACAATTAATTCGTTTTCTCTTAGTTCTTCACCTTACTGTCCTTCAAATCTTTTGTCGCATTGTTATACGAGTATATGAATATAAAAGAAGCTGCTGTATTTTTTTTCATGTTTAACTTTGAATCAGACTTATCTTATATAAGTAAAACTACGTAATAGTAATATTTGCATTCTTCAGTACATATTTTATATTTATAGAGCGGATTAGACCATGAAAAGTTTTGGTTTTATAACCAATACTATCCATAAGAATATGATGATTTTTAGTGATTGTTAATATAACCTTCGTATAAGACGCTTCTTTTGAGGACCAATTAGTCCAGATATCGTCAGATAGATCTGTAAATTTTTTAATCACCCGATCTACTTTAAAAAGGCTGATGAAAGTGTACCATGCATACTTCAGATGGCTACTTTTTTAACTGTTCGTCATTATGCATCGACTTTTTTGTCCGATTTATTTCTCGCCTTTTTCACACATATTTTTTTTATTTATCAACAAACTAACGATTTCAAGATTTTTAAACTCCTCTATTCACATTAACACTTTCATAATAGTGATCTAATTGACTTCCCTTACATTATAATCAAAACGTATACATTTTCGCTGTATGGCGCTAAGCTTTTAGTGTCTTTTATGCCTTTTTGCTTACATTCGGTACTATCACCTTCACGGATAAGCTGCTACGTGACCAAAAGCGAACCGTAGGAACTTTAAAATTGAAATTACTCGTATGAATTTTGTAGCAAATAACTCAAGTACTTGAGGTTTCCTTCAAAGGGTACAAATTCACTGGAGAGATTTAACGCCCTTTATAGAAGTAATCCCTTAAACCCAACTCTAGATTAATAATACATGATGAGAGGCAACCAATTCTGAAACATTTAATTTAAAATATCCTCACCCAAGATCTGGTATAAAATCTAAGCTGTATTAAATCTTGAGTGCTGATCTACGCAGATGTTCTTTTTTATTATGGATATCAAATGCAAAAAACAACAGTCAGACATTATATACAACCACTTAGTTTTAATTAATAATCACTCTACCGGCTTCGGTGACATGGCACCATCGTCAGGAGCTACTTACAAACTAAACTTAAATACAGAACAGTTAATTAAAGACATTTGTAGACGAAACAGTTAAGCAGCGAATTTTCAGTAAACATATTAAGCATCGGGCTATACGTTAAATGTAATTGATTATTAAGGATTTTCGTGTTATTATTATTAGCTTTTTATTTCCAGCGATACTAGATTATCAAGTTTTTTACTTTTATTATTCTTATGAATAATATCTACGTCAGTGTCTGGATTACAATTACAATTATAATTATTACTTTTAAGAGTTAGGCGAATTCTAGAAAATTAATATTTTTTAATTTATCAATTAAATATACATATACTATACATAAAATTATTTTCAACGCGTCAATTCAAGCAGAAAAATAACGGCAGAAGTGGGATGCGAACCGCGGACCTTGGAAACCAACTATGCCCAGGTATTCATACCGCTCAGCCAACTGGGCTATTGCTATGCCTGGACCGACTCACGTTGAAACTAGTATTTATGTCATTGTTATCATCGTATGATAGATGGCGCTATAGTATATATTCAAAGTATGTATATTTTTATTTTTTATTATTCAATCAGTCATCATTTATTCACAAGCTTAATATTATAACTTTCCGACAGTCTATTTATTTTAGTAAGTACCACTCGGGTTTCGAACCAAACTATAGACTCAATAGATGAGAAACGACAACTTATAGGTCCGACCCGGACTTTGTAACCAATCATTTACCTGTGTTACTGATGAATAATTTTACCTTCTTGATATTGTCTCAAGGATACATTATTATATGACATTATTTTATTAGAATTTTGAAATAATAAAATAATATTCTAATAAATATTTAAAAAATCCATATATTTTTTAATTTGTTTTATTATATCTAAATGTCTTCAGAGAGACTTGCAAATTATAAATTGTTTGCTTCAGTTATTCAATTTAATCATTTTTCTCCATTCCCGTGACGCAATACGAAAGAATAATTGTTCGAATTAAATATTTCAATAATTCAAATACGGCATGAATTAATTGTCTCTTGAAACGTTTCAATTATGACCAAGTCCGCGCTTAATATTCCAGTCTCATTCATTTCTTTTGCAAATTATTTTTTTAATGACTTTTTGTGTATCTCTTATACAAAAATGTAATTTAATTTTAATGACAAATAAGATTAATCATTTGTTATTTAAAATTGATTTCAAATTTATATTTCAATCGTTTGTATGGCAAACGAAAAGTTTTAATACAATTATAAACTTCAGAATTAAAATCGAATATTGCAATCTTCAAGCAAAAACGTTTATCAAAGCTATAAATATTTAAAAAATAAAAAATAGTCACATTTCAAAGGAAATTTCTACTCGATTTAACTATACATATAATATACTCGACGGAGTTGTGGGAGATGAATGAGAAGAGGAACATGGCGGCTGACATAGCTTTGTGGAGGCAGCTCGTAATCATCATATGCTTCAGTTAGAGAATCGGACATGGTGATTATGATAAGCCCAAATAAAAGTGCTTTCCTACAATACCAAAGGTTGTGAATTCGATGCCTGACGTAGGTAAAAAGTAAAAAATATTACCTTTAATTTACAAGTACATTGTTTTTTACATTAACATATTTAAAACTACACTTTGTAGTTTGTAGAAGCTCCTTACCTATAATAGCATATTAATCAAATCGATGGTAGATGAGAGTCAACTTTTTACACCTATCTATATTAGAGGCCGGGTGGCATACTCCAATGGTAAAAGAGTTTGTTTGTCATTTAGACACCGTTGGTTCAAAACCCGAAGCTTAAATTTTTAAAATTAATTTTATCTAATCTACGCCATATATAGGGTCCGCCATCTAACGTTTTTTTTTCAACTTGTGCTTATTTCGTGAATGGTAACACTTAGCTCATGTCTGATTTGACAGATAATTAGTTTTATCCTTCCGCTGAACGAATATGGTTGTGTATATGCTTGAACAACGCTGAGAAATATTGCGACATTACTTTGAAAATCAGGCCATTTTTCTTCGAAAATGAGCAAGGAGTGGCCGTTACAGTCAATAGCGTTAGTTATCGGGCCATTTTCGTGCACAAAAATAGAAAAAGAGGATATTGGCAACATTTGGTTTCAACAAGACGGCGCTACGTGCCACACAACCGAAGCTACACTCGATGTTTTGCGCCCCATTTTCAAAAAAAAAAGTTATTTGGCGGACCCGTTATATGCCCTCGGTATGGTTGAGCTACCCTTTAAGGACAAAAAAATCCAGGCCTCGGGATCGTTGGCTTAATTCTCCGATATTCTTGTAAAAAAACGTGATAAATGAACACCCTAACACTTCTCTAATACTACAGATGCAGTTTATGCAAATTCGTGATTCGAGACCGCGCAATTTCATCGTTGGTATTCGAGGTTAGGATGCCAAAAACCGCCAAATCGCTGCCATACATTCGTAATGTTTCGATTCCTAGTTCCATGATGGCTTTTTCGTGAAGGATTCGATCGTTTTGGTCGCGAGTATCTACAGAATCAAAAGCAAAGACAGAATTACTGATTTATAAACACTTTTTTTTAGAATTAGCATACATAATTCAAAGTAATAAGTGTAGTATGTTATTCTGTTAATTAGATTGTGTGTAAGTACAAAAATAAATAAATAAATACCTTGAATGTCGGATTAAATCCTTGACCATTCTAGAGTTCGTGCAAACGGATCGCTTTGGCAGATCGTAAAGAGACTTGTCAATGTTGTCGCTGGAGGTGTCTCAGCACGTTGAACAACATTTGAAGTCGTGAAATATACCCAATGGCCATTCTCCAGATGCACCGCCAAATGCACAACAGCAGTATGAAGTTCGTGATAAGGGATTGCGAATATACGCCAAATCGCTTTGTACCAAACTTGAAAGCGCGCAATTTCATGGTTGGTATTCGAGGTTAGGATGCCAAAAACCACCAAATCACTGCCTTACATTCGTAATGTTTCAATCCCTAGTTCCATGATGGCTTTTTCGTGAAAGATTCGATCGTTTTGGTCGCAAATATCGGCACAATAAGCTAACAGAAACTCGAAAGTTCTTGAAACAAAACGTCAACCGATAGACTTCAAAATATCTATGTAACCATAGACAATAATAATATCAGTTGTCAGATTCCTTGCCTTTTGTTATAACATTTTTTTACAAATAAAAGATTAAACTGATATTTTAACTCATATTTATTTTGTTTTTGACTTTTTTTCCTGTCTTTTGTTTTTTTTTGTTTCAAAATATTCCGTACCTTACGTAGGTACCTACTTACAATACCTACTTTTGCGTCATTTTTAGTTATGGCGTTGGCTATAGCAACACTTTCTTCAACTGACATCTGTCAAATGACAATAGTCTTGTTTGAAAACATGCTTACGTAAATGTTCAATATTTTTTCTTAATCAAATCAATTTTGAGTATCTTTTATTTTTTTTTAGGGTTCTAAGCTACCTTTCCATCAATTTTCAGCCAAGTCGGTTCAGCAGTTTTTGAGTTAAATAATAAAAAATAAAAATAACACAATAGAATAAGAAGATGCCTTTCCATTTGCTTTTTTGTTATAACATTTTTAACAAATAAAAGATTAAATTGATATTTTCACTAATATTTATTTTGTTTTTGTCTTTTTTCCTGCCTTTTGTTTTTTTTTGTTTCTAAATATTCCGTACCTTACGTAGGTACCTACTTACAATACTTACTATTGCGTCATTTTTAGTTATGTTGCTGACTATGGCAACACTTTCTCAACTGACAGCTGTCAAGTTACAATAGTCTTGTATGAAAACATATTTACGTAAATGTTCAATATTTTTTCTTAATCAAATCAATTTTGAGTATACCATGGACGTTTTTGGGTTCAAAGCTACCTTTCCACCAATTTTCAGCCAAGTTGGTTAGGCCGTTCTTGAGTTATAAAAACAAATATGACCCGACTTTCTTTTATATATATAGATATGAAACGGTATTTTGCAGAGTTTAAATATTTTTAGTATGAAGCGGATATAGTATAAAAAAATATTTACTTAAATTTAAGATGCGTGGCAGATGGTCTGTATTTTAATGGCTTTGACATTGCACTTAGAAATCTAAAATAAAAGCATCGTTTCCCTATCATCAGACAATATTTATCCATCAACGTCGATCGGTATTACCCTACATCTCTGTTAGAATAAAATAAACAATGAAACACGGAATGCGAAATATTTCCAATTGCCTGAAACGTTGAAATGTAGAAGGCGAGACAGGTTTCAGGCGCTTACAAGCCTGAAGGGAGGTTGACGTGATGTTCTGTGAAGGTTTAGCGATACGATTGCCTGTCGATAATATCAATAAATAAATATTTTTTGTTTTTAAATCCTGGATACAAAAAACACATCTTCATAAGTCTAATTGAAATGGCTATAACCTTCTTTGCAATAAGAAACATCGGACTTGTAAAAAAATATTGATAAGTTTATTTTTTTACTTCTAAAAACATTGAACCTAGTGTTCAAAACGTTATTTTGAACATAATTATTTTGTATTTAACATCTAAAAATCTTTAAAGTAATTATTATAATCAAACTCTCTATCTCAGATGGAATCTGTCGATTAATACAGTTGGGTACGACACAGGGCATTGACCATCACAATATTTTGCCACTCTATGTAAATTGACGGGATCAAGGTCCAAAACAACAGGTACCTAGGAATTAGACCTAGTACCTAAGTACCAAGTACTTAGACCTAGTACCTAAGAAGTAGACTAAGATATAAAAAGGGGTTTATTATTAAATAAATTAGTATAAATTCAACTCCGGTCTTTGGATTTATCCCCAGCCGGAACCTTGGTATTCCTGCATCATCATGTAAGCTGATGCCGTCAATTCGGGACCGCGACCTCGGTTCCGGGACACCTAGATTAAAGTCCAAACTTGATGTGATTTTTTTTTTATCTTAATGCTTTGATAAAACTCAAACCCATCTTGTGATTTCAACTACAAAAATATCATATGGATTTTTTTTTTTAATTTTTATTAGAATATTATATATATATATATATATATATATATATATATATATATATATATATATATATATATATATATATATATATATATTATATAATATTCTAATAAAAATTAAAAAAATTCAGTCTATAGTTTGGTTCGAGACCCGAGTGGTACTTACAAAAATAAATAGACTGTCGGAAAGTAATAATATTAAGCTTGTGAATAAATGAAGACTGATTGAATAATAAAAAATAAAAATATACATACTTTCAATATATACTATAGCGACATCTATCATACGATGATAACAATGACATGAATACTAGTTTCAACGTGAGTCGGTCCAGGCACAGTAATAGCCCAGTCGGCTGAGCGGTATGAATACCTGGGCATAGGTTTCCAAGGTCCGCGGTTCGCATCCCGCTTCTGCCGTTATTTTTGTGTTTGGATTGACGCGTTGAAAAAAGAATTTTATGTATAGTATATGTATATTTAATTATTAACAAAAATATCAATTTATATTATTTTAATGTAGTACTATAAATATGTTCCGAGAATATTTTACAAAATCAGCCTTAAAATAAAACTTAATATGCAATATTATTGAAGGCATTTTATTTTAAATTATTATATGAGGAATTGAGGATTTATCGATATTAAAATGATCATGTCCTTAGTAATATAAACATACCTGTATACATATTTTATTTTGTAAGCTAAATTTAAATTACTACAACAATATATTTAGTGGGATTTTTGTGTTATGTTTTTAATGCTTTTAATTATGACCGCAGATCGGATCTATTCCACGTACCAATGGTTACGACCCCCATTAGGTAAGCCAGCAAAGCAACACTTTACCTCTAAGCTCCGCTTGAAGCTTCCGCAAACAATTATTTAAAAAATGTATATTTTCACTTTTTTACCCCTTTAAGCCCCGTATAATATAGTTTGTATATAACCTTGATTCAATTAATTTTACCTACGTATAGAACCCTCTATATTTATACTATTTTTAGTAACAGGCGAACTCGATCATTTTTTGAGTGTTAAGTTGGTCGGCCTAATTATCTAACATCATAATAATAATATTAAAATAATTGACAACAATATTTTACATTAAAACATTAATCAAAACAGCTGTTTCATATTTTACGCTCTGATAATCCTGATAACAGAACATTGGAACTTGGAGTTTCTTCTTCGTAGTGGATTCCGGTGGATTTTTGCAGCAACAGAATCTTGCATCTCGATCTCCATTCCTTTCGATCCTCCGCAACCCTCTTCAGCTCAGCATAAGAGCTACAATTCATGTCCTTAAACACTTGCTGCAAATACTCTCGTCTAGGGCGCCCTCTACAGTTTCTACCCTCAACCATCCCCTTCACAATGTCGCGAAGAAGACCATCGTGGCGCACGATGTGACCGATTCATTGCACTCGCTTCTCTGAGATGGTTCTTATTAGGTGCCTATCTTCCTTGATTATCCTGAAAACCTCATTATTCGTGACGTGGTCTCTCCTCTGAGAATTCTTTTTTATGACCACATCTCAAATGCCTCGAGTCTTTTTTTAGCACTTTCAGATAAGCACAATGCCTCAAAGCCGTACATCAAGATGCTCCAAATAAATGTTTTGGCAAGTTGCTTGCGGAGCCTTAAATTAATATTCTTTGACTTAAGAATTTTTGCTTTTTTATTAAAAGCTAGCCTTGCTTGATGTATGCGACTGTTGACTTATATTTTTGCTCTTCACTTGGAGCTAATGTTGAGTCTAATGCGATTATACTTATTATATATCCCTGATTCGTTTTGTGATGGCCATATGCTTCAAATTAGGTGGTAATTTGACAAAGAAATTTAAGAATATGTTTCTAATCATAATCTGTAATTTTTCTTCTTCCATCATCAAAGAATGATTCCCAATACCTGGCAACATTTACTGTACATTTATTACACTAATTTCGGGTGGTTGTTTTTTTTTAAATTTAAATATTAAATGATCGGGCTAATCAGCTGACTTCATTTATGTATTTTAATAATAACACACATTAAGGACAGCACCAGCAATGGATTATTGATCTCTAATAAATTATATAATGTTGAATCAGGTCAGCTGGACGCTATGAGTAGTAAAGATGTTGTAAAACCGTGTGCTAATTACATTTGAGGGGATAGCAAGAGCTCATCTGATTCTTTTAGAGATTTATATAAGAATATTAGAGAAATTGAAAAAAAAAATTTTTTTAATCGATTTATGAGTTTTAAAATACCTCCTGGTGTGATTTTGATCCCTCACCCGTAAAATGCCAGTCTTAGCCTATTAATTAAAATTGCTGGTAGACAAAAGTCGTCCCGTTAAGACCACCTATTCATAGTAAATTTCTGTAATAATTAAGGATGATGCGTTAATCTCGAGCTATAATTTAAGACGTTGTCGGATCAACGCTCCACATGCAGCGCTTAGCCATTTGCAACATGGTAAGCGTCATAGAATTCCACAGATTAGACTTCGGAATTACTATCACCATCTGTCGGTCATCTCCTGTATGTGTTTACATAAAAAAAGAGGAAAAAAAAACACAGCTTCTTGGAAAAAAAATCAAAACCTGCCTTTGAATTAAGGAAGGAGTTGGAACATAAATATAACAATCATGAATCAAAAAAAAGCGTTTCTTTCAAATCAAAAATAATATATCAATATATACCATTTAGGCCGTGTCACGTTTTATTTCATTTTTAACTTCTAGCTATTTAATTATTTTTAAATTATATTTATAAATATTCTATTTACTAAAATAATATAAATATATACTAACAAAATTATAAATGTACAAATATTACATTCCCTGTCTCAAAAATAGTTATTTGTTGTAAATATCCTGTAAAGTAATGCCTAATGTATTTGATGTAATGAACCATATTAAATCGACAATCGTAATTTCAATGTATCTTTTAATTATACCAGATATCTTGTTTCCCAGTGTATTCCTCAGTAGCTGCTTAATAAGTAAAATACTTTTTCAATAATTGTTCCAGTAGAATTAATATTGACATATTTTTGTAACAAACATATACAAAAATATCTCTTATCTATCTTTATTTCATATCTTGTTATTGCATTAATTTGTTAACACATAGTTTCATCAGTTTCCATTGTCTCTGCCTTATCCTGCACCAAAATCTTTATAGAGTACTCACTTGTACTATGTAATTACCTAACGGTTTTAAGGTGGAAGCACTCACGATTAAAAAGAAGGCTGCTAAAGTATCAGATATTTCTTATTAAGCATTTCGAAGTAATTTGTAATTATTTTTGCACTCTCAGGATAATAAAGTCTTAAAAATGGGGGTAACCCAGAACATTTACTTGGTGTTATTTTTATACTTTTAATATTATTTTCTTGGCTTAATGCAAAATAAACCTTTATTTTTATCTTCTGCTGCAACTTTGCATATTTTTTAATATTTTTATATTCGCAGACACATTTTTTTGCTTAGCTCATACTAAAAATATAAATTATATTGTATCGATTTGAATTTTGAAAAAAAAATTGAAAAGTTTCGCTGTATTGAGTTAAATATTTACAAATTTAACTAAAAAAAAAACAATTTAGATAGTTAAACAAAGACAGCATATTTAATTGTGGCAAAATGACTATTACGAATATCAAATCTTCTTCGTAGTATCAATACGGTGGATTGGTTTGCAGCAACAGAATCTTGCATCTCGATCTCCATTCCTCTCGGTCTTCCGCAACCCCTTTCAGCTCAGCATAAGCACTACAATTCATGTCCTCATAATATCAAATAACTAAGTCTTAAAAGCTACCTGAATGAGCATTACAAATTTCATGAGTGTTTAACTATTATAAAAATACAATATTAAAACATGATACTATGTATACTTGTGACTCATTTCAAACACGTGGAAAGAGACACAACTGTATAGATCGTATATAGGTTTTTCTCTTTCCAATATTTCAGCCATCATCGAATTTCAGAGCTCATGTAGAATTTCCCCAAAAATAATTCCGTAAATTTCTTTAATATCTAGTTCATTAATTATCCAAGGTAATTAAAATTTCTGATAATAGTTTTCTTATTAAAAATTTAAAATATTATTTACCGTAATATTTTTATATTTTTGTAGAGATAACATAGACCAATGTTTTTTTCGAGACCTGGTCTCATGTCATTCTGAAATATCAGCAGCTGCGAAATATATTTGGCGAAGCTTTAGGATGCGTAGCACATTTGGAACACAACTAAGCATCAGCTAGTATATCGTATAGTAGTCCTGATAGAAGCTTGCAGTGTCTTATATAGTAAATAGTAAACAGGGCATAATGATGTTCATAAATGCACTCACAAAATTTAAGTTTTCAGTTTTTTTCTTTAATTAATAAAATTTAATAATTCATTTTTTTATCGCCATTGTATACTTGCTAAGCTTGCTTAAAGCTTTTGCGCAAAACTTTTCAATTACAAAATGCATTATGCACGACCAAGTGCAATCAATCATACAGTGTATGCAATCGCAAAATAAATTTCCAGCACTTCTTAGATTGGACGAGCAAAAGTATGTTTTTTCCATTTTTTTTTAATTTGTATTATATATATATATATATATATATATATATTATATTAGGTACAAATACTTAATTCTTTTTACTAAAAGATTTTTTATTGACAATTCTTTGAATAGCCGCATTTTTTGAATATCTTCTCTTAAATAAATTATGTAGCTAAAACTGATTGACATTACACAGTTCTATCAGCTGCTATTATCGTTGCCTGGTCCCCAAGTTACATCAGGATCAGGATTTTCATTAAGTAAATACTATATATAGTCCTCAACAAAGTATGTGCTGTGGCATGGAGCAGACCCTGTCACACCTTCTGGAGTGTGTGCTGTGTCCGAGTAGCTGCACCCAGGAAGACCTGGTGATGGCCGGGAGTAACGCCATCGACGTCGCCCACATCTGGGCAGACTGGATCTGACCCTATTGTTTCCGACACGATTATATAACGAATAATGTGAATCCCAGGTGATAGCCTGGAAGCTTAAAGATGTTGTAAAAACAGTTTCTCTGTCCATGTTGAATATTGCAATACTTCAGTGATCAGCAAAAACAGGTGCTTTTAAAGTAATATGGTGATTGGTCAAAATATATATTTGTGTGTATATTTTTGTCCAAATATTCATTTATTTATGCTTCAGGTCAGTTTTCCTTGACACTACATATGTAACTAACTATTCAGTAAATGCACTATAAACAGTGTGGTATTTTGGCCACTTGTAAACTATTCAGACGTTTCGCTTCATGAAATTTTAGTGCAGCATAGTCGGCCACACATCGCGACATACATTCATACTATAAAATAGCTTTCTAGGTCAGAATGTACTCATTGCAGGTCAGCATCAATTACTGTAGTACCTCAAGAGTGACAATAAAACTATGATACATAAATTAAATATCGTATCTACTTTTAAGCATCGGGCTAATCATCCGATCTCTTAAAAAAACGATTTACAAATCACACAAAAATATGCCTCCGAAACTTTAGCCGCGCTTGTTCCAAGTACTCGGACTTCTGCCCTAGGGCCATATATGTTCCCAAGTCCTTCAGATGCAGAGATGTTTTGCGACAAAGAATGGATAGTGGCATCTGACAGAACTGAGTGGCGGCAATTTGTGATCTTCTTCTTCTTCGTGTCAGCGACGTCAAATTATTTTTTCCCAATATCTGGCAACATCGATAGCTCGTGTGTTGCCCAGCATTAGGTCCTGAGATGTGCAACTTGTTGGGCACATGGAGCAGCATCGTAGGTGTGAGGCGGTCTGCAGGTCTCCACAGTCGCACAATAGTGTCTCTCCCTGCCGAAGTATTCCCCACCGCTCGAGGTTGTCCTTTGTTCTACCAACTCCGGTTCTTAATCTGTTTAGGGATTTCCAGGTCGGCCAGTCAAGGCTCTTGCCAGTTGGGAGGCCTTCCTTTGGAGTAATGAAATCCTCTGGTGCGATTTGTTGCCAGAGTTGGAGTCTCTCATTTTCAGGGCCGGATGTGAGAGGTTGTGTGGATTTCAGAAAGCTGCTTCGAGACTTCAATCTTGGTGTTGGGGGTATCTGATTGATGATAATTTGTGATTATTGGTATGTGAAGAAGTACTGTCAAGTTAAATATCTCAAAGGAATTTTAAATTTAGCCAGGAATGCATTATCACAGTTAAATATTAAAGTAAAACATTACATTTACTTTATATTATTTTTTGATAGTTTGTAAGTGTTACGTTTTTTTAACCATATTAAAAATATTTATCGCTTATATTCCTTTAATCAATCTCTTCTAAAATAAGAATTTAAAATTAACATGTGACATATATTTAAAAGTAGTGGTCGATATTTGGAACCTAAGATACAACCTACGCACAAATACTTACCAAATACGTGCAAGTGCAAGTAAGACGCTATGTAAGATTTTGTATGAAACCACTGACTTTTAATTTATTAAGCACTCTGCCGGTTTCGGTGACATGTCACCATCGTCAGGAGCTACTTAAAACTAAACTAAAATACAAAACAATTAATTAAGGTTACATAGAGAAGTGGAGGGAAAAATAGAAGTGTTAGAGACATCCGTGGACGGAATGGCCTTTTACAGCTAATTTATTGGAAACATAAAGAACCGGGCAAAACGTTAAAAGTAATTGATTATTATGGATTTTGCTATTATTATTGATAGCTTATTTTATTTCTAATCATTCAAAATTATCAAATTTCTTACTTTTATTATTATGTATAAGAATCATTAGTTACGTTTATACTTAAACGATAAGCTTTCACAGTATTATTATAAACATATACAAACACATTACACTTATGAAATTTGTAGCGGCAAACAGTATCTTATAGCATCACTCCTAACACCCAAAACGTCTCAAGCTCCTCAAACACAACCACCCGAATTGCGTTCATGTAACTTTCGCCTGCAAATGTCAATAAGGGTCACGTTACTTCGCGGCTGACCTGCCGGGGTGGTGTGTCTTTGATGCAATCACCGCGGCCACTTCCGGTGGCAAGATGGCGGCCGGAAGTTCCTCGGTTTTGAAATACAGCCTGAGTGCCGGGAAAATGTTATTTGAATTTAATTATGAAAACCTACTCTATGGGCAACACTGCGCTGTCAAATTTAACATGAAATTATTTGGATAAATGTATCGAAATCGATGATGGACATGTGTCGTCACTTTAATCACTTATTACTTCAAAAAACCTTTTTAAACATTAAAAAAAATAGTTTTAAAAAACTTCGTACAAAGCTAAGTTTAATTAAATCCCATTATGCATTACGTCTATAGTTTTATCTTCCAATATCTTTCCTCAACTATTATTTACGTATCACAAAACTTCATTCAGTAAGCGATCAGTATATAAAACGTGTGCCGGCTCTTGGGCGCCATTCTAACGTCTCTCTGCAATATCATACGTCGTACGGCATTGCCTAATAAACTGTATCGGTTATTTCTAAATTGTACGCTTCTCGATATATTTTAAAGGCTTTTCATAATGATCTATCTATAGCATGTTGGGAATTTCTTTTTTTAGTGGGTAGGACCTGGTATTACCTCCTAGGTTTTACATCAATGCGTCGTAAGTCAATATTAAAAAGATGCATTGCTTAAAAGGCTTGCTTTTAAAGCAATAGTGAATTTCGGTTATTAAATTTATTATTGATAATTATTTTTATTTGTATTTATTTAAAACTAAATATTCAACAAAGTACTGCATAACATGTGTATTGGTTGATAACATATTTGTCACAATATCATAAAAAAGAATCAAATGTTATGTTACCATTAAATCAAGGAATAAATCAATTTATTGTTTATTGTTCAACGTTTTTGAATAACGTTTGAATTAGATGTTGTTGACGCTTTTAATATTATTATATATTGACGTTAAAAAAAATACAAAATCATTTTATAATCGATCACTGATGAAAAGTGTCTACAGACATCAATCTACGTGGTGCATTATTATAACGCGTCATGAATTATTTATTTATTTTTATGAAAATGACTTAAATAATTTATTCATGGGGCGTTTTGTTTTCTTACATTTTATCATTACGAAATTTCCCCGGAGGAAAAAGTTAATTAACGGCCCGAGAATAAATTAAATCGAGAGTCGGCTCCTGAAGGAAAAAAATCTCGAGATTTTCATTAAGCAGGGAATTGAAAAATTTCCGACCTCTTCGCCTCAGGTCAGGTACAAATACGGAATCACATTAGTATTTTAAAAGAAGGCAGAAATAAAGGTTGAGAAACTGAACTGCTCGATAGTCACGCGAAAGATTTTAGATTCGATAACTGCGAAGCTTAATATAGTTATTATTTGTAATGACTAAGGTCCTAAAAATGAAAGACTCTGGCAACAAATCGCGTCAGAAGATTACAGTACTCCAAAGGAAAGCCTACCAACTGACAAGAACCTTGACTGGCGAACCTGGAAATCCCTAAGCAGATTTAGAACCGGAGTTGTTAAAACAAAGGACAACTTCGAGCGGTGGGGAATGTTTCGGCAGGAAGAATCTCTGTTGTGCGACTGTGGAAACCTGCAGACTGCCTCACACTTAAGATCTTGCCACATGTGCTGAACTAACTGCACATCCCAACACCTAATCCTGGGCAACATATGGGTTATTGATTTTGCCACTATTGGGCGGAAACAATTTGATGTCGCTGACACGAAAAAGATGAACAAATTCAGCGTAATTCTCAAAAATGACAACTTAGGAGGCAGAAATGTTTGTGATAACCGTATACTCCAGCTAAGAATTGAATATAGAAAATTGATGACGATCGATGATGATAATGTATGACCACACTCAAATATTAATAATTATTTTTTGTTGCTGCAATCATAAATCTGTCGCTCGGTATAATTTAAATTTACAGAGATTACAGAACAGTTTGAAATTTAAAACGAAATTTATGATCTCGGACGGGCAACTTTGTTTATTACTCTCAGATAAAAAACGTATATTCTCGTATTCTTTGCTGTGACAAACGACAAAACACAATAAAGATTAACACAGCTTTTGTATTAGCGAGTTTACGTCACTAATTCAAACTTTGGAGAAGTAATACATATAAAGCGGTCCGACTCTAGAATTATGTCGTTAAATTTATCGGGCTGGTGGCAAGTTAGTCTTAAAGGTAGAAGCGACATATTCGCAATTTATTCGAAATTGCCATCGTATTTGCATGATTGCCTATCGTTATCAACATTTTAGTCTGTTATTACTATGTACTAGAATGTGAGTGGTGAGTCGTCGAAGATAAAATTCCAAAATTATTTTTATTATTGCACGCAACTACAGTGTTATAATTACAATATTTACTGACAGTACAAAATAACTGAAAAGATTAGGGAAAACCGCCTAAGATGGTATGTGCATGTGACACGGAGAGATGAGGACCACACGGTGAAGAGAGCCCTCAACATACCCACGCTGAGAAGAAGACCTGGAAGACCACAGGCAACCTGGACTGCAACTGTAAGCAAGGATCTGAAAACCCTGGGCTTGACCGAGAATGCAACGCAGGACAGACAGACACGGCGAATGTGTACAAGGAGAGCCGACCCCTGATGATGGGAAATGGCTAAGATAAAGAAGAGATTGACAGTACAAGAAAACTGCATTAGAACCGATAAGTCAAATGTAAAAAATATATTTATGTAGAATACTGGAAGTACGATGGCTCGGAGAATTTCGAGGTAAGAGAGCGGAAAAAAAGCCATACAGTTGGTCAAAAAAGAGAGGGTGGACCTGGCTGGGACATATACTACGGATGTCACTTGAGGGCATAAACTACAACTGCTTTCTATTCAAGCTCCCGGGCTAACGCCGTACCGGAAGGCCGTCGGGTATTATACATAAAATGTATTTGGCGGAGCTGCGGAATTATAAAATTTGTAAATGAAAAAAAAAAACTATACAACTATATTTTACATTCTATATTACACATACTATATACTATATTATACTAATTGTAATAGTTTTTTCTTTTATAGTCTTTCTTACAACCATCTTTTTGTTACAACCACTTTTCCTATGTCCTATGTCTCCTTTACGTCATTCAGCAAGATGATATATTTTTTGACAAGGAGATTGCCTTTTAAAGCATTTCTAAGATGAAAAATTCGTTTTTGAGTTTCTTAGATATCGATCCAACAATCTTCCGCAAAGTAATTTGAGTATTTGATCACTAAGCCGTAGCCTCTACTAAAATATTGCTAGTGTACGATTTCCCTCTAAGTACGCTAACCCTCTCTTTATTCACTTTGTCATAAATTTGACTGTGTCACATAGTTTAACAACAGATTATATCACAGTTTGTGTTTATACATTGCGTGGGTTGAGACATTAATTAGCAACTGTCATCTGGACAACGAACAAAGTTCCGGAATTTAAGCGGTGCAAGTAGGTGGCTGTAGTATCTATTATGCTGAGAGATCTCCAGGGCAGACCAGGCGATCCTGAAAACGTTACCAGTACTTCTAAACATGTGTGAATAGATCTTAATATTATTCCATCGTTATCATTTTATCACTTTGGTGGAGCATAAACAGTTGTTCGCAGAAAACCTCTCCCGGACTTATCAGTTACTAACTAAAAGTATTCTTAATGGGCGTACCATCAAGGAACTTAATTTTCATGCAGATTTAATATTAAGAAATGTAGTGAAGTGCGGTTTTAAAAAATCCTACTTCCTCTATACTTTACGTGAAAAAAATATCTATGTTTTATCTTTCAGCAGCTATGACCCTTGCTTGGACAAAATGTATTAGGCTTGATGATTAGGCAACTGTAATATCTGGAGCTTATTTGGGCGTTTGTTAATCACCGGTATGATCAGCGTCTCCATAAATGAGATAATGTTACGGCAGGGAGAGTCACTGTTGTGTGACTGTGGAGACCTGCAAGCCGCCTCACACTTAAGATCCTACACCAAGTGCCCTACTGGGTGCACATTCCAAGACCTAATACTGGGCAGCACACAGGTCATCGATGTTGCCAAATATTTGGCGGAAGCAATTTGATGTCGCTGTCATGAAAAAGAGGAAGAAGAACGTCTCTATTATGGCATAATATAGATTATAGAGGATGGTTGAGGGACGAAATTATAGGAGGCTGTTTTTAAAAATAAATAAAAAATAGAGGAACGTAGAAGATAGAACAAAATGCAAGATTTTACTGCATACTTGCGAAGACAAAGTTCATTAGATTTTTTGAAAAGATTAAGTGAATAGCCTGATGCTCTCGATATCTAGACTTTTTCATTAT
This sequence comes from Glossosoma conforme, assembly GCA_022606575.1. Lineage (NCBI taxonomy): Eukaryota > Metazoa > Arthropoda > Insecta > Trichoptera > Glossosomatidae > Glossosoma > Glossosoma conforme. The sequence goes on from JAGTXR010000149.1 coordinate 164,444, forward strand.
GAGAAGCGATTTATTTTAGATGCAAGTAATTTTATTATAGTATCATAATTTTCTAGAATATCGCTTGAGAACCACTTCTAAATAAATAAGATAAATGAATCGCATCGATATGGTGACAGTTTTCTTGCGTGAGAATGAATTTCGTAAAGTATTTTGTATTTAACGTTGTACTTCAAAATACATAGCATGCATAAACGTATGTATACTGTTCACTGTTGTAGAGTTCACGTAAACACGTACATGCGGATACCGCCAAAAGTTCGTGAATGAATATATTCTTATATTGAAATAATTTAAATATATCATACTAATATATGACTTCTAAGTTCATTGTGTCACTAGCTTAATGGAGGTAAAAAGCTAACATAGTTTTCAGATAATCGATAGTGTTGTTAATGGAGATTCATGTGCGACGTCAATTGATAGACAAATACTAATGATATTCCAAAGTCATTCGATTACAGCTAGACCACTTAAGTCTTTACCTTTTTTCGTAAATAAATAATTAATAAAGAATATTTTTTATTAATGTGCCATGCCTCATCCTCGGGAGATTTTTGCATCCGAATATTTATCTTGAAACATACATGATTTCCGATGACCCCAAGGTAGGTATAGCTCAGTGGTTAAAGCGTTTGCTTGGCAAGACGAAAGTCGTGAGTTGGATCCCCGACGGAGATTAATAAATAAAAAAAAGATTTCTGAACTCTAATATACCTCCGGTTGGTGTGAATTTCATCCCTCACCCGTAAAATGCTAGTCATATCCTATTAATCAAAATCGGTGGTAGACGAAAGTTGTCCCGTGAAAACCACTCATTCATAGTTGATTCCTATAATAATGAGGATCATGGGACAATGTCGGGCTGTAGCTATGTTTTTTTTATCGCGTTTTAGAATTCACAGATGAAAACTTCAGAATCACTATCACCATCTATCGGTATTCTCTTGTATGTGTTAAGATGTAAAAAAACGTGGTTCCCGATGACCCTTAAGGCAAAAGCCTGAGGATTTTCTGTCATTAGAGTCAGCAGTTGTTGACATACTTTAAGTGATTTGTTAATCAGATTTTAAAGGAGGTTGGATGATGATGGTAGCCCCAAACAACTCCAGATAAGTACACCCGTGCTCGTAGCCATCCATTGTTTTTGATCCCAGTTGATGCTTGTAGAGCATTAAGTACTCAATTTGGTACAACGGCAATGGCACTCCTAAATGGCCAGCCAGCACACCTCGATCTTTTTCTTACATCCTTTTCCTCTTTTGTCGATGGTATTGTTCTCCTAGATCTTTAGATCTTTGACACGTGACATCTTCTTCTTCTTTTATGTTATTTTTATCTTTTATTATACTTTTGTATGTATTTTATATTCTATGCTCTCTTTCTTCTTATTTTGTAAGCTTCTTTCTTGGAATTTCTGTTCTGTAATAATAAATAAATAAACAACTCAGCATAACAAGTGTATTAAGTGAATATTGTGACTAATACGCGCAAGATGGACGCATGACAGTCGTGATCGTAACCACTGTGCCACTATTCTTAGAAACAGCGTTTATATACATGTGTTCACTACAAAGAGTTTTCTATAAAGAACATGGATCAGTCTTGAATGAAATAATTAATGGCGCAACTTTCTTCAGTTGGCAGCGCTGAAACACTCGCGTCAGTTTCAAGTAAAAGGAATTGTTGGAATACTTTTTCAGGAAAACGCGTGACGTGTAAAGGTACTCCTTTGTATATTATATTACTTATTTAATAAGTATTTTTTGTTCGTCTTCTTCCATATGTGTTCTGTAGATGGAATACATATTTGTACCTTAATATTTCATCATCAATTTCTTTCAGATAATAAGGTTTTTGCCACGTCCAAAGCTCTGCGATTTATATAAATCTAAAAGCAAGCTCCATCAACATGCTTCAATTATCAATCTCGAAAAATGTCAAATATTACGTGTCAATTAAGTATAAAGCCGGTCTCGCTTCCAAAAAACTAGGTGTATTTTATAGATCACATCGGTATTTCAACGATAAACAACTTCTTCTTCGTTATAAAGGACAAATCCGACCTATCCTTGAATACGGCAGTCACCTTTGAATTGAAGCACCAAAATACCTTATAAACTTAATTGACTCAGTGTAAAGAAAAGAAAGTTGTTTGATAAACAATGACACTCTTACGTCTAACCTGCAATCAGTGGAACACAGGCGTAAGATTGGTTCTTTTAGTCTTTTCTACCATTATCACCACGGTCGCTGCTCTTCGGAACTTAAAGAACTAATTCCTCCTGCACCCACCCACAACCGACAAACTCATCTTACACTTGCCGAACATCCATACACGGTTAATATATGTCGAGCAAGAACTGGCAGTTTCCAAAGCTTCTTCCTTAATGCCACCGGTAAGCTATGGAATGCTCTCTGAGCGTCTGTGTTTCCTCCTTCGTACAATCTGAATCTCTTCAAGAAACAGATAAAAATACACACACAAACACGAACACAACACACGTTTCCCGCTTGCAGCGTCCAGCCTCCTTGGCTGAGCGTCATAGAGTGCACTGATCTCGACCGGGTGTGCTCTCCTGCATGAGTTAACATAAAAAAAAAATTAAAGACATCTCAATATACCTTAGATTAAAAAAACAGCTGCGATTTTATTCGAGACAATTATAGATTATAAATATAATTAGAAATGTTGAAAAAGCTTGTCTGAATATAATTAAGTATGTCCGTCTTTATAGTTCGGGAGATAAAAAAGAAATAAGCAAACAACCGGGCGTTTTCTTTACAAATTAAACTTGTAGTAGTTGAAGTGTGAGTGTTTTAAAATTAAAACGTCGCAAGTTTAAATTAAAACAAACTACATTTCTCCAAACAACCATCTCTGAGAATAAATATGATTATATTATTTCATAGAAATTCTCTTGGATTTGTAAGATTTACGATGGCCGAGTAATTTCAGTTTTCAGTAGCAAATTTATGGGTAAATTTCACAAATAATTGCGAAACAAACGGTTCGTGGCTGAGTGTCCATTGTTTGAATAATTATATTTGTATTCAAAGCACGTGATATTATTATGTAAATATTGTTCGTTATAGTAGTTTTTCGTTCTTTAATATATATTTTTTCCTATATATTTATATCATAGCTCCTTTAGGTTGATGCCGTAAAGCCTCGAAAAACGATATTTTGTCTCTTATTTTTGTTCGCTCGCCTGACATGCACACCTAATGTTAATTGTATTAATTAATATTAATTGTATAATGTTGCACGGCGTTTGCGTGCGCCATCTTGTTTGTTATGACAGTTGGTTCATTTCATGTTGGCCACTGTCATATTTACTTCCCTTGTCTGCCGCGATGATTTGGCGGCGTCAGATGTCAGAGCGCGCTGTCAGTCAGAACGCGCGGGCAGTTGATAGTTGAAGTTTGACTCGCGACCGTAATAGCGCGCGCGCTTAAAGGCGTTCGCTTTAACGGGCGACGTATATCTGAAACAAAAACCAGTTCTTTATTTTATTTTATTTTATTAACGGTCTAGGGCCTAGGCCAATACATACGGTTTTAAAGTAGAAAATAAAATGGTAAAACAGAACAAATATTTTAGATAAGACAATACATTTAGACAAAACATGAACATGAGTAAATAAATAGATCTAGCACATTAGTAGAGGGATCTGCGAAATGCTGGAAGGTCCACACCGAAAAAGTCCAAGTCACTAGAGGAGTTAACCAGTCTACACATTCTTAACAGGAGAATAGAAACCGTAGTTGGTCTTGGATTTCCTATTTTATATTGTGAACCTGATCCTGCATCCTTCATCCAGTAAAGCGATATAAGAGAGGAGGATATCAATATTGATAATATAAAATAAAAATTAACACTTTTCTTTCATTTGAGTATTTTCATGAAATAAACAGCTTAGACGCAGAGAACATGAAATATAAAATAATGAAAACCCTAGAAAAAGTTTACTTAATTAAACATCATTAGCAATATATTTATTCATATATTTTTTTATAAGTTTATTAGCATTTGAGAGCTTAGGGTGTGTGTGTGTGTGTGTGTGTGTGTGTGTGTGTCCCTCCCTACAAAAATGTGTTACACCACTTATAAGTACAACGCAGCTCAGTTATCTCTTAACTAGAGAAGGATTGAGAAAGACTACAAGTTAGTCGAAACTGCAGTCTCCTAATAGAGAACTTTTGTTACGTGATCCATGTAAAAACAAGGTAAATAAATAAATAAATATTTATAATTTATTATGGATCTCAAAGTGAATGCTCAAAACATTGAAAATACTTGCAAGTCACTTCGTAAGGATAATAAAGCCTCTAATGTTGTACTAGTAAGCCTACACCACTTGGTTTGCTTGTCCTGCTCCGGCCCGCGGCGTCCCGCCCATCACTCCATATAACGAGCTTCCGTTACGCTGTTTACCTGACACTACTCCAGGAGACGAGGTGATGTTGATCTACGTTGCAGGGACAAACTAACACCGCGGATTATATATTTTGTATTCGTAGAACGCAGTTTTGTGGTTTCTTATATATGTATATTTTTATTTATTCATTCACTGGTTTCGGTGACACCATCCTCAGGACGCCTTAAAAATTATGTTGTTGTTTACAAATATTATTATTGTATTCTTTAAATACTATTTATTTTCTTCCATCCTCCAAATGATATTTTCTTCCTATAATACGGCTCGCCCAACCAATAATATGCGATACATCAAGCGGTAACCAATCATAATACTATCTGCGATTAATATTGCTTAACTTAATCGATTAATGAAGAAGAAGAAGACGCATAATACAACACTTTTGTCTTCTCACTTCATTTTTTTAGGTTAACATTTACTGGAAAAAACTTAATAGATTTTGATGTAGTAATCTCATCTCTGGATTTTATACCACTTGCAACCACATTTTTATAAATTAATAGACTTTAACTGGCATCTTACGGGTAAAGAGCAAATTCATAACAACCGCGGTATTTATAGCTAAGAAATTGATTGAAAAAGATTTTCATATTAATGTCCATGACTTTCGGTTTGGTAAGCAAACACTACCACTAATCCATACTCGCCGGTGAATGTGCATCCATGTGCCAGCTGGTGTTCTACTATGGACCACTTTAGGTCCTCAAAGTTATCCTTACTACTCATCTGAACCTCCTCGTCTAATGCTGTTAAATTGAGAATACTTTAACCTGGCTATTTATTTATTTTTTATGTAAACGCATGCAGGAGAGCACAACCGGTCAAGACCAGTGCACTCTATGACGCTCAGCCAGGGAGGCTGGACGCTGCATTCGGGAAACGTGTGTTGTGTTCGTGTTTGTGTGTGGGTTGGGGAGATTGCAAGTGTATATCTGTTTCTTGAAGAGATCCAGATTTTAGGAAGGAGGAAACACAGACGCTGGAAGAGTATTCCATAGCTTACCGGTGGCATTAAGGAAGAAACTTTGGAAGCTGCCAGTTCTTGGTCGACATATATTAACCGTGTATGGATGTTCAGCAAGTGTAAGTCGAGTTTGTCGGCTGTGGGTGGGTGTAGGAGGAATCAGTTCTTTAAGTTCCGAAGAGCAGCGACCGTGGTAATAACGGTAGAAAAGACTTAGAGAACCAACCTTACGTCTGTGTTCCATTGATTGTAGATTAGACGTAAGGGTGTCATTGTTTATCAAACGAATTGCTCTTCTTTGAACTGAGTCAATTAAGTTTAGAAGGTATTTTGGGGCTCCAATCCAAAGGTGACTGCCAAGGATAGGTCGGATTTGTCCTTTATATAGAAGAAGAAGTTGTTTATCGTTGAAATACCGACGTGATCTATATAATACACCTAGTTTTTTGGAAGCGAGACCGGCTTTACACTTAATTGACTCGTAATATTTGACATTATTCGATATTGATAATCCAAGCATGTTGATGAAGCTTGCTTTCGGAAGAGAACAACCGTTGAAAGATACAGGATCCATAGCAGTCTTCTTGGTGGCGAAAGTACATGATTGGGTTTTTGAAATGTTGAAACTGACGAGATTGAGGTCGCCCCATCGTGAAACCCTTTCAAGAGACATGTTCATCTTCTCCACCAGAGATTCCCTAGCAGCTGTATTAACTAGAGAGCTGATTTTTATTCCAGATGTGACATTTTTGTGTATTTTTTTAATACTGAATCCACTTCTGCCTCTACTAGCGTAGTCCCCTTATACTGATCCGCATGATATTGACTTTTAATCAAATAAAAACAGCGACTCCACGTTTTCTTATCGGGCCTCTGTTTTTTTTTTCCTGTTTTTTTTGTATTTTTTTTTCTCTGGCTCGATCCAATGGGAAAGAAAACAAACTTTGTAGCCGAGGGGCGTACAGTTAAAGAGCTCACCTACCATGAGACAGGTCACGGATTTTCAACCGAACAAGTTTAAAATTTAAAGTAATTTGTATTTGAAAGCACAATTGTCCATTAAAACATGTTATAGGCTTGTTCTTCGTAGTATCAATCCGGTGGACTGGTTTGCAGCAACAGAATCTTGCATCTCGATCTCCATTCCTCTCAGTCCTCCGCAACCCTTTTCAGCTCAGCATAAGGACTACAATTCATGTCCTCGAATACTTGCTGCAAATACTCCCGTCTAGGGCGCCCTCTACAGTTTCTACCCTCAACCATTCCCTCCACAATATCGTGAAGACCATCGTGGCGCATGATGTGACCAATCCAACGGGCTCGCCTCTCTGAGATGGTTCTTATAAGGTGCCTATCTTCCTTGATTGTTATAGGCTATAAATGAAATAATTATAGCACATCCATTAAATATATATATATTTTTTTAATTTTACATTAATTTTAATTAAAAAATTAATAAATTAAAAATATTTAGTTTCGATTGACATTTATTTTAACTGATTACATGTTTCGGCCTCCCTGGAGACCATCTTCACTAATGAAGAAACATGTAATCAGTTAAAATAAATGTGAATCGAAACTAAATATTTTTAATTTATTATTTTTTAAATTAAAATTAATGTAAAATTATAATTATGCAGTTTCACCAAGTATTGTCAGTTGATAACCTTAATATTATTTTGTGCGTTTTTTAACAGCCAGATTAGGAATTGTGCCTTTGGGTTGAGACTCGTGTGGTGAATTTTTTCACTTCTCTGTTATTTCAACCGCCGTTGCAGGGATCATCTTCAGGGTTGATGATTTGACATAATCGAAGTTTAGAATAAATTCACCACACACGGCTCAACCAAAAGCTAAAATAGCATTCATAATTGTTTTCCAGTGCATTACAGAAAAAAAAATATTTTTAAATAATATCCATCTCACCTTGGATAAAACAAAATCGTACCCTCACATTTTTATTTGCCTCGATAATGGCTACTCGACGCACTCGAAACATATTGTCCCCTAATAAAAAAATGTAGAAAATTTTAATTTATTTTTATTTAATTTAAAATGCTTAGTGAATTAATTGCACATTTGTATTCCATTGGCCGTCCGTCGGTACTTTCTTCTATGTGCTTACATAAAAAATAAATATAAAAACAAACTCCGTCACAAAATGGCGCGACCCTCATTAGCGTAAAGCGAATATCGAATTACTACTAAGCTCACTTTGATATAAACACCTTCATCGCAATTTATTTTTACTTAAAAAATTTAAAACTGACATTGTTTTAATCTCGTAAATATTTTTTTCTCCTTAACTAAAACAAACATAATTAACTAATTAAATTCGCGATTTTCCGGCGAAAAAGTTTAAAGTATCACAGAGTGTTTTTTTTTACATTATTTTTCATTAAATTCTTAATATACCTTTTTTTAAATTGATCCATAAAGATAAATGAGGGTGATCCGCAAAATAAGTTTCCCACGATTCTGTAGTGTACCTCGGTTCCCCCACTCCAAATCCCTTCTCTGGCGAGCTGCCTGCGGAGCTCAGTCTTGGCTTGGCAGCCATACGTAATGGATCTCCCCCTCGCTTCGCCCGCCAGGTGTGAGCTGCGCTGTATTACACAAACTACTACAACTTCAATCGTCTGTTCCTGGTGTGGAAAGAAGGAATATAGGAAAGAAAAATATTGCATATTTATAAATATTAAGGTTTCCTTTTTTAATGTGGCACCATTGGAGTAATAGGTAATTACAAATTTTCCTGAATCTACGGGATTATAAACTCAACCCAGAAATGGGAAAACGTTAACCGATTGCGTCACCGTTTCGCAGAATCGGACCCAATTCATTTATATTTTGTAATTAAGGATGCTTAATAGCGTGAACCGCTAGATTACCATATGAAGTGTCAGGTTGTGGGTTTAAAGTGTTAAATACACACACAAATAACGTGTAAAAGTAAATTTGATACGAATTTATTTTTCCACGAAAAAAAGTATATGCGTGTAAAACCATTTTATCTCTCCCTATATTATTTTGTAGTAAACATTATACTGTCAAATAATAAAATGAGAATCCAGCTTTATAAGGGTTTTAAAAAGAGATGCCGACTTAAAATATCAGAAATAGGATGGTCTGACTTGTTAATGTGAGGAATGTAGAGGAAAAGTTGCAGATAATATTCATCCATTAAATATTTATTTATTTACGTTATTTTTACATGGATCACGATGAGTATGAGCTCTGTTTATAAGACTCGTACACAAAATTACAAATTTTCTTTCTATTTTTATTAAATGCTGAAACAGTTGGTTTAATTTCTGAGTTTATATGGACAGATATACACTTCCAGGTTTTTGCAAGCAATTAAAGAATAAGTTTAACCAATTTTTTCCGATTTCTCAATTATTATTGATAGTTGCTTATAAAATATAATTTATTCAATTTTCGTGATTTCACAGTTGCTACTGAATTTTTTTTGTCCCCCTTTTAGTTGTAAATAAAATATAATTAATTTGGTTTTCGCGATTACACAGGCTCTACTGATACTTTAATATATTGACATCCCCGTTACTGAAACAACGACTTCAAGTCACCTCTGTATAGTCATCAAAACGCGTGGTCAAGAGATGAGGAGCGGATAAGAATCTCAAACAACTTTTTGAGAAATACATTTAAATATTTTTACGACAAACGGTATTCTGCCCGGTGCAACAAACAATGACGTGGCCCACACCCCGGGCAGACTTGCACTGGCTCCGCGCACGCAGAGACGGCCCAGCGCCGAAACTAATACAGTGGTGATTTACGAAACTAGTTCCGCCAATGACAAGACGAATAAAACTCAAATAAACAAAATTGCGACACATGCGTGTCAGACGAGTGATCAAAAATAAAAGATGAAGGATTGTATATCGAGGCTTTTCGGCACCAGCCTGCAAGAGCTATATCGAGGTTATATCAATTGATATCCTCCTCTCATAGTTAGATATCGATTAACTGGATGAAGGATGCGGGATCAGCTCCACCATGCAAACAACTTATTTTCGTTTCACATATTACCACGGTTTATTTGTCAAAAACTCAAGCTTGAAAAGACCGTTGCGGCGCGCTCTGACATCTCGGCGGTGCCAACTGTCGCTGCAGAAAAAATCGAATTCAAGATGAATGTGATATCAACAGGAAATGAGCCCACTGTTTTAACAAATATTTTGGCTACATTTACAAACATTTGATGTGCATGTCAGGCGAGCGAACAAAATACAAGACAAAAGATCGTTTTTCGAGGCTTTACGGCATCAGCCTAAAAGAGTTTTATATCAAGCTGAAGCGACTTTTAAACAACAATTACGAATATATCAATGCAATGGTTACATTCTGCTTACCTCTTAAACCATTGACCTTATTTTTTTTCCTTTTAGTAAGCACGAAGAGAAAAATATGTCTTTATTCACCGTCTAATTGACCACAAACATGTTCAGCATAATACCCTCCACTGCTTGTTCCCTCCAAGAAGGCACTCCAAAGTTTACCCCCTCCCGTTCAGCAACATTATACCCCCTTTTCCCCTTACTTCACATACTTTACTTCAATTACCCTAATTAGCCTCCCCTGGATAACACTTTCTAGTCGGTTGTTGTCCAAGCCGTGCCTGTTATTTTTCTAATAAAACAATGATGTGTGAATGTTTGATAAACAATGACACCCTTACGTCTAACCTACAATCAATGGAACACAGACGTAAGATTGGTTCTCTTAGTCTTTTCTACCGTTATTACCACGGTCGCTGCTCTTCGGAACTTAAAGAACTAATTCCTCCTGCACCCACTCACAGCCGACAAACTCGTCTTACACTTGCCGAACATCCATACACGGTTAATATATGTCGACCAAGAACTGGCAGCTTCCAAAGTTCCTTCCTTAATGCCACCGGTAAACTATGGAATGCTCTTCCAGCGTCTGTGTTTCCTCCTTCCTACAATCTGGATCTCTTCAAGAAACAGATAAATGTACACTTGCAATCTCCCCAACCCACACACAAATACGAACACAACACACGTTTCCCGCATGCAGCATCCAGCCTCCCTGGCTGAGCGTCATAGAGTGCACTGGTCTTGACCGGTTGTGCTCTCCTGCATGCGTTTACATAAAAAAAAAATGTATAATGTTTGTAGTGGAACGTCGAAATGCAATTAAATATAAATCTAAAAAATGTTACCAATTTACAAGCTGATATTGTGGCTTTTGGGTTTAGCCGTGTGTGGCGAACTTCTGTCAACCAATATTTCGACCGCCATTGCAGGGGTCTTCTTCAGAATTGCTTATTTATTTGAGATTTTATTGTGAGTTTGTGTCAGATTATTTTTTTACGAGCGTTATTGATATCTTCATAGCAACTACATACTCAAGTTTCATTGGTCCGGAGAAACGTGGGTATGTTCTGAGAATACGGTAGGTATGTTCTGAGAATTGTACCTCCACGAACGTCATGTTGGACTGTGGTCGTCCTTGCTTGTCTGTACAGGTTTAAGAGTATGTGCTAGAGGTGGAAGCCATGCTGTTTTGAGAATCAAGCCGTCATCCCTGTTGATGTTGATGGTATGTCTTTTGATTTCACAGCTCAATCACAAATAAATAATCAATCCTGAAGAAGATCCCTGCAATGGTGGTCGAAATATTGGTTGACATAAATTCACCACGGCTAAACCCAAAAGCCAAAATATCAAATCTGGCCGTGAAAACCTAAGAAGTTAATTTACAAGCTCTTTAATTGTTTGTAAAAGTCAATAAATACCCCTGATTGTTATGAAATTGTATCATGATCATCATCAAGCCATGTCCACTTCCCTAACTGGAGCATATGGCATTCAGGAACTGCCGCCACAAAGCTCTGTCAGCTGCCATTGTATTTGCCTAATTCAAAGTCAGCTACGCCTCCCGCAGCTCCGCCAAGTACATTATATATATATTTTCCGATATCGCTGCTGGACGGTGCGAGCCGGCGGATTGAAGAAAGGGCAGTTATAGTTTATGCTCTCCTGCGACATTTTTAATAAATTTCATAGCAAAATACACCTTCGCTTTTTGATCGACTGCAGTATGGAAGGTTGCGTTGTCTGCTCTCTCACCTCGTCATTCCTCACAAAGTAAAATCCCTTGTATTCTACGCAGGCATCTGCTCTTAAATTCAATTTTACGGCTGCATTGGCTCTTGATGAGATGTCAAGATTCACAGCCGTAAAGAAGAACAGGGAGAAAATAGAGCATGGAAGAATAGAATCACCTTACTTAAATTACATATCATATTAACATCCTCCTCTCTTTCAAAAAAGGATGTTATTACATCGCGTGAAGGCAGACTTAAAACTTTACAAACTTCCGGCCAAGCGGGATGACATGCCGCTGTGGCCGTAATGCGTCCTTCTCTTGCTAAGGGGTGGGGACCGACGACCGATCTCCGCGCTCGGTCTCGGTTTTCGCTCGTGCCACGAGCGGTGGTGTTTCTAACTACCACACCCGTTAGCGGATCCGTACAAAATGACAACATGGCGTACATAAATGCACGACAAGTGACCAGGAATAAGAGACGAAAGATTGTATATCTAAGTTTTCAGTAACAGTCGGCAAGGACTACATCATGCTAATGTCAATAGTCTATTTATCAAAATGGGTGGTAAACGAAAGTAGTCTTACTTCACATTCACACTCTTCATATAGTCATCCATAAAGTCATCCTTAAAATGGCATGCATCATAACAGATCGATCATTATTCTCCTGTATGTGTTAACATGTTAAATACACGATAGTCTAATAGCCAAAGATAGATAAATATACCGAATAACATTATCTGCATCTTTCTCTTGAGTGCATTCTGTGCATTTGAATTAGTTTAGTGGAGGCGGGATGCAAGAGTTTGCCGAGCCCCGCGGTTAAGTGAATTAACCTCTTTGTGCTACCACTTCCGAAAATGTTCCGCAGGCATTATGCGGAAGTACCGCTTCACTGAAGCGTTCATCGTTTTGTGCAACTTTCCTTTGCCTCGTACATACTTCAACTAACTTTATAGAGTACTTCGCGAGGAACTTCGTCGAGAGTGTAGAGCTCCAGCATGACACTCAATTAGGAACAATGTGAATGTCTTTTTTTTCATAAATAATGAATATTTATTATTTACCTTGTTTTTACATGAATCACGTTGAGTATGGCCTCTGTTTAGGTGACTTCAGTTTTGACTAACTCGTAGACTTCCTCAATACGTCACTGGCAAGAGACAACTGAGCTGCATGATACTTTCGTAAGTGGTAGAACACATTTATGTCGGAAAACATTTATGCCTCCCTTCTATGCGAGCATTGTGACTTTTAGGTTGAGCCGTGTTTGACAATTTTTTTTCTCACCGATATTTTCTTTGTTGGATTCATTATTAGATATCTTCCTTCGACAACGGTCAATATATCGGTGATTATAAGAAATACACCACACCTACTCAGCTCAAAAACCACATTTTCAAATATATCCCTGAAAACCTACGAAATTATTTGATGTGTAAAAGGTAGACAAAAAAATATATTTAAAAGTCATTACTTTATGAGTTTAAATATCATTATTATTATTATTATATTAGTATTTGTATAGCGCTCTTTTATGACCGAATGATCATTCCAAAAGCGCTTCTTTGCCTCTCTGAGTAAAAAGGTGGGTCTTGAGTCTGCTTCTGAAGGATGCCTCTGCTTTAAGCTCTCTTATGCTTTCCGGAAGTGAGTTCCAGGCCATTGGCGCAGCGTAACTGAAAGCCCGATTGCCAAAGACCGTGCTAGGACTACCTCCCGTCAGCTGCAGGGTGCTTCTATTTGTTCTAGCCGATCTGAGTGTCTCTCCACGCGCGCTTATTTCTGAAGGCTTAATAAGTTCTGTCAGATAGCCCGGTGCAGTTCCGTTGAGTGCCTTGTAAGCTAAGAGGCATAATTTATACTGGATCCTAGCCGAAACTCTCAACCAGTGCAGTCGGTGTAGTATTGGAGTAATGTGACAGAATTTGGGCGCGTTGTAGACTAGTCATTGTAGAACAGATTACACAGATTAAAATTCATCATCATCGTCATCATCATGTCTGCTCCCTAACTAGAGCATAAAGCAGAATATGCTCCCGCCGGGTCCACCTTCGCTTCTTGATTGACTGTATCATGGAAGGCTGCCTCATCCACTCTCGCACTTCGTCTTTCTTCACAAATTGAAACCATTGCATCATCAGTATTCTACGCAGGTATCTGCTCTCAAATCCCATCATACGGCTGCATTGGGTGGCCTACTTTGGATGCCGTAGGAGAGCGTAAAATAAAGCTGTCTTTTCTTCAAACCAGGAAGCTTTACAAAGAATTTACTCACGAGTGGTAGGAGCTGACATAAAATGAGGCGAAGACTATGGCTTCTTTTTGCTTTTGACGAACATGTTCTGCAGTTAGAGGAGTGAACATAGTGATGATGATGATGATAATAACAACCTTTATCAGGTAGTTACAGATATTGTTCACACAATACATTAGCGGCGTATAAATAATGTTTTATTTACCCTGTCAATGTCATCCGCGCCCGATGTGGCCCCGTTTAATTCAAATAAAAGGTTTTTTATGTCCTCTATACGCCGAGGCTGGGACCACTTTTTTGTTTGCTAATGTTTTGTAGAACAGACGACAATATATCACTCATAAACATGCAAACATTTCTTGTTCATCTTTTACTTGCTCGCGATTCTCGTTTATAAACATGAGTATAGTCAAGCCTTCAATAACACAAGCTTTTCTCGATTTGTTACGAAATTTTTCCTGTAGCATTTACGGCGATTTTTCATATATTAACATCCCTTCCGTGTCGCTATTTTCAATTTTATTTAATTTTTTTCCTTGCAGAAACATTACAAATTTTATGCACTCAATTCATTTCTGAAGTACAATAATAATTAAATAAAAAATACAATATATACAAACATAGGTACTCATGATTAAGTACTAAGAACAATGCAGTAAAGACAAGCAACAGAAGGTCCCAATGCTCATCAAACAGACGACGCCAACCAATTATTCCTCCAAAGAAACTCTTGGAGGTCATGTCTGAATTGGGCCTCTCTTACGTAAAATATATCAACATCCGAGGCGATTTGGTTAAACAGTCTGATCAATCTCCCAAGAGGCATAGTCTCTGGCAGGTTTGTGTTACTCTTTGGGAGAGCGAACAATCTGTGCTTCCTTTATAAACATGAGTATAGTCAAACCTTCGATTATTATTATATTAGTATTTGTATAGCGCTCTTTTATGACCGAATGATCATTCCAAAAGCGCTTCTTTGCCTCTCTGAGTATAAAGGTGGGTCTTGAGTCTGCTAACGATAACAATAATCGATAACGATAACAAGCTTTTCTTGATTTGTAAAGGAAACTTTTCCTGTAGCATTCGCGGCAATTTTTCATCTATATATAAACATCCCTTCCGTTTCGTTATTTTAGGTTGAACTGCTTTTTATTATGGTATGGACTGAATGGTTCAGAAGCATCGGACTTATCATATGATTTTTTGAATTGTTTTAAAAGGCCTATCTGTAGTTCATCGATATAAATGGCTTCGGCCATTGCCGCTTTGCCACCTCGTAAATAATAAAATCGAATATTTTTTATGTAAGCACATACAGGAGAATACCGACAGATGGTGATAGTGATTCTGAAGTTTTTTCATTTGTGGATTCTATGATGCTTACCATGTTACATATGGTTAAGCACTGTATGTGGAGTGTTGATCAACAGATGTCATTGACTACAGCCCGATATTCACGCACCATCCTTATTATTACAGGAGCTTACTATGAATGGGTGGAGCTATGAACGGGATAACTATCGTCTACCTCCTATTTTTATTAATGGGCTATGACTGGCATTTTACGGGTGAGGGATCAAATTCTCCGTGGGTATTTCAGGGCTCATAGATTGATTGATTTTTTTTAACCTTCGTCGGGGACCAAATGCACAACGTTCGGCTTGCCAAGCCATCATTTTAACCATTGAGATATACCCACCAGCAAAAACCTAAGACCCACGATGAGATATACATGTTTTTTTTTAAATTGATAAATATTTTTTATCTTATTTTATTATTGAGTACTGTTTATTCACTTACCAGAGCAGTGGTATCGCCTTCAATTCGTCAGTTCGCAACGCGCATAAACATCTTACTACCCCATATTCTTTCCATATCTGGAGCATACAAATTGCATTGCAATTTCACTAAGTATTCGGTGGAGCTGTGGGAGGCAGAGCTGACATGAGATGAGGCGAAAACCGTGACAGAATTTTCTGGCGATAATTTGGATGACCATATGCTTCAGTTAGCATTGCTGACATACTGATGGTGATACTAAAAATCTACAACTGAATTATACGAGTAATATTATTTAATTTTACTTTAATATTGGCATTACCCTTCAGCAAATATGTAAAATATCTATTATATTTAAATATCATATATAACTGCCGTGTTTGCAATTTTAAAATTAATTCAGCATCATCGGCGTGCTGAAAAATATATTCAGCAAAAGCTTGTGAAACTGCTTGTGTTTCAGAAGGTCGTGGGTCTGTATTCAGATGGAAGTATCGCCAATCTTCAAGCTCGTCTGAGGTTTTCATATTAAATGAAGCAATCTAAGTTTGTGGGCGAATGTGTCTTTTGTGGGCTTTAGACCCGTAACGTTAGTCAAATGAATAATTATTTAGACCCTATTTTCGTACTTGCGAAATAATTAATTTTAGTTGCTTATAGTTTTATAAAAACTTGGATTAGGCGGCATTGCACCTTTTTTGACAAAGTTATCTTCAAAAGCGTCGGAGTAATCGAATGATCTTGTTTAAAATAGAGATTTTAGATAACGAGCTGACGTCAATTTACACTGAGCCTACCTCGTTCTAAGATATTTCTACGCCCTATGGTCCACTTAGGAACATTTATGGTTCCCGACGGCCTCCAGGGTAAAAGCTCAAGGATTTGAAAGGACGGCAAATTTAGTCTAGGCATACAATGGGTGATTTGTAAATCGTTTTTTAAAGTAGATTGAAAAATAAGCCCAAAACTCCACAACTCTGGATCTTTTGGTTCTAAAAAGCGACTTAACGCAAGATCAGGTGCACTGAAATTTATTTCGTACTCTTCTTTTTCATAGTATCAATCCGGTGGATTGGTTTGCAGCAACAGAATCTTGCATCTCGATCTGCATTCCTCTCGGTCCTCCGCAACCCTCTTCAGCTCAGCATAAGAGCTACAATTCATGTCCTAGAACACTTGCTGCAAATACTCCCATCTAGGGCGCCCTCTACAGTTTCTACCCTCAACCATCCCCTCCACAATGTCGTGAAGAAGACCATCGTGGGGAATGATGACCGATTCATCAGGCTCGCCTCTCTGAGATGGTTTTTATTAGGTGCCTATCTTCCTTGATTATCCTGATAGCCTCATTGTTTGTGACTTGGTCTCTCCAGGAAATTAGTAATTTATAGTATATATTATTCAAACCCCCAGGTTCTCGTCGTGGAGGGCCGTCGAAAACATTGAAAATATATATTACAAGAACTGAGCAAATACTCTTGATGATAACTAATTTGTATAGGCTACCGTTTCCTCCTCATAGAAAGTAGATTTAGGAGAATGCTTACATTGTAAGTTTCATAAATTATTGTGATTTTTATATAATTATACTTTTGATGTTGGACATACGTGCGATTCAATTAAAAACCGGTTTGTGAATGCCGGACTATCGTCTGATGATATCGGTGGATAAAGAATTTACATGGGACCCGAGTGGTACTTACTCAATAAATAGACTGTCAGTTACTAATAATATATAAAGCTTGTGAATAAATGCTGACTGACTGAATAATGAAAATAATAATAAACATATTCCGAATATATAATACAGAGACATCTATCGTTATACGATGTTAACAATGGTATAAATACATCAGATTTCGCGTATCTGCCCAGGCAGAGAATGGTCGTGTGGACTGCGCGGTGTGTTGAATACAGCAAAGGTGCAAGGCTTGAGGTTCGAATCCCGCGTCTGCCGATATGTTTTTGAATGAATTGATGCGTATAAAATTTGATGTAAAATTGTATGTGTGTATTTAATTACTAATTTACATGCAGTTCTTAGCTGTCCTTCAAATTACAAGCGTCATAGAGTCACAAATGATGTTTTCCATCACTGTCATTTAGTTGTATTTCTTTTGGTCTAAAATAGACGTATTACGAGTATTTCATCATCGTTACGGGAGTAGATGTATTTACATATTTTCTGTATACGTGAAAGTTCCCAGAGTTATGAATATATTTCCATATTATTCGTAATGTAATTTTCATAGCATCCTCACCGCGCTTAAGCCGTATTCAAGAATCTCAGTCGCAATATATTACAGTTCACTTGCAGAGAGCTACCGCTGAAAACAGGTGAGCCATTTGTTAACGGGCAAAGAAAAGTTTTA
This sequence comes from Glossosoma conforme, assembly GCA_022606575.1. Taxonomy (NCBI): domain Eukaryota; kingdom Metazoa; phylum Arthropoda; class Insecta; order Trichoptera; family Glossosomatidae; genus Glossosoma; species Glossosoma conforme. The sequence continues at coordinate 182,360 of JAGTXR010000149.1, forward strand.
TAAGCGGCAAATCTAGCAAATTATTTAGAATGCGAATTTAACAGAGTTGACAAACGCATGAGCGAGTACTAAGCTATTTATATTTACAGTAGTAAATATATTACGTGCGACACTGTATACTGGAACAAATGCTGAAGGAAAAATGCCACAAATTACGACTTACATATCTGTCACTTGCCATGATGTTTACTTCCATTCATGTCATCTGTATCTCTGGTCAGTAAATGCAATTTTAAGTTCCGGACGATAACAAAAGAAATTGATAAGACAGCTGTTGTATCTGAGGCATATTTAAACGTTTTTGTAAGCACATGAGTAAATTGAGCGATGTTTCAGAGGTAAATTATACCTTTTTTTTACTTTAAACAGGTAAAAAAAAAAACAATGTTTTCAGCATTCACTTTGAGATCCATTATAAATAATAAATATTTATTTATTTACCTTGTTTTTACGTGGATCACGTAAGATTATTTTACATGGATCACGTATCTTACGTGATCCATGTAAAAACAAGGTAAGACAATATTACGTGATCGATGTAAAAACAAGGTATATAAATAAATATTTATTATTTATAGTGGATCTCAAAGTGAGTGAAAACAGAAAACAGAAAACAGCAACAAGCCATTTTTTTAAATGACAATTGATAGAAATAACTTCTTAATTTTATTTTTTTATTCATAATCAAATACTGTGGCTCCTATGACCTCGTATGTAAATTCTATAATCCCATTAATTTATAATTCATTGAAAAGGTTGTATGGAGAGAGTCCTTTATCTTTCACACCACTGTAGTCCGTTGACTTGTCTTCTCTTTCTACAATCCTTGATACTAACTCAAAGATTATTGTTAGTTCTACATGTTGCGTTAAACTTTACTTGGAATTGGAACAATAATATTTGTATGTTTTCTATCACACATTTCTTTAATCAAAAGAACTATAAATTATAAAAATATATTAAATTGTAAATATTATTTATTTTATACCCAAATGCAAGGAGGCTGATCTAAAATATAATTGATGTATAACGTTGCAAAGTTGTATGACACATATACTTGTACATACATATAACTGAGAGAAACTCCCATTAATTTATTTAAAAGTATGCAAATTTTCGCCCGTTTTAAAAGGCGGCTAATTACAATTTATTAAGCTTCATGTGTTTTATTTCACCGGCGAGACAGTATTAAATTTCAGCACTAAGCCCTGACAGTGCCCTCTGACAATAAAATACCAACATAAATTCTGTGCAATGTATGCGAGGGCCTGAGATCAAAACCGTGCATCATAAAAGTGACAATTTGCATAACACCTGATTAAAATATATATATTTTGGCTAAAATTTACGTGATATTATGTAGGTACTGTTTATAAATATTCATCATATTACAGAGACACTATTTTAGTAAACTCTTTTGCATTAAATTAAAGTAACATTTCCAATTATCACCCTGTGTCCGTCCATTGTTGAACGTAGGCCCCCCGCATGAGACTCCATCCTCTTCGATCCTCCGCCTTCCGCATCTCATGTCCTGCCCATTGCCACTTGAGTTTGCCTATTCGTTGGGTAGCATCCACTACTTGAGTTCTTCTGCGTATTTCCTCGTTTCGGATTATATCTTTTGGCGACACCCCGAGCATGGATCTCTCCATAGCACGCTGGGTGACTTTTATTTTATGGGTAAGACTTGCTGTCAGATTCCACGTCTCTGCTCCATAAATTAATACAGGGAGGATGCATCGGCGCAAAGACATTGCGAAATTTTCGCTTTAAAAATATACTTTAGTTTTCCAAATGCTGCCCATCCTAGTTATATACGCCTGTCGATTTCTTTTGAGAAGTTACTTCGCTATAGTTGTATTACTTGTACCAGATAGGTATATTCGTTAGTCACTGTCGACTTAATATTTTTCTATTTGCGATTAATAAAATTTAAATACATATTTAATACAACGTTTATATATGTAGACAAATAAAAGAGGTATTTTATCGGTTTTGCAATGTCCCAGGTCGTGCCTGAACCCGAATCTCCACCGAGCACACAGCATGTGTAGCCTTCCAGGGCGAGAGCTAGGCTAAAAACAATATTAGAGGCCTATTAAAGTGTTGAACAATCAAATAACCATCCCAACCCTCTCAAAGCAAGGATAATTTGTCTCTTAAGGACGGCTGAATTTTAACTTCCTACATTTAGTGATTATTTGAACATCGTCTATCAAAAAGCTTTAGTTCAGTTTCAGTAAAATTTTCCAGTACAACTTTATTCTTCGCTTGCTTAGAACCTATCTCAATCATTATACACATGTTTTTTATTGTTTGAAAGTTTTGCAACATTTTTGAGAGTAACAGTTTTTAATTAATAATAAGACTACCTTGCAAGAGGTCGCCGGCTTGATCCCGGGCGAAGCTTTAATAAAAAGTGTTTATCGATTATTTTATCGTTCGTCTATTAATACCAAGGTTGGTGTGAATTTGATCTCTTGTCTGTTAACTCTAGTCAGGTTTAAAGGCCAAATCATTTCTAAGGAGAGCCGAAAGATCCAAGATATCAAGAGGTTAAAGCGCTTGACTTGGATGCAAGAAATTGTGGATTATATCCACGCCCAACATATCAGTAAAGTTTTTTTTTTTTTCTTTTTTTTTTTGATTAGTGGCAAACTAATCTTTCACCCGTAAAATGACTATAAAAGCTTACCCATCTAAATTAAGTAGACTTTATTAATTAACAATGATTCTCCCTAAAATTGTGTAATGATAACATTATATTATTATAATAATTAACACACCGCACACAGTTATTTGGTTTTGTCTCAAAATAGTTGGCATTTTAAAATCCACTTTAGTATTATTTTTTATGTATCAACGAGTACATAGATTACCGCCCGGCTTTAGTTTAGTTTCAGCAAAGTTGTCCAATATTATTGTATTTGTCTTCGATTGCCTCGAACTTTGTCTGAAATACATTGCACCTTAGATGTTTACCATCCAGCTACGTGCACCAGTGCACGTGCAAAGTTCCCTAACTCAGACATAGAACCTCCGGGTCCTGAAAGCGATAGAAGAAAACTTTACAAATGAAAAACTGCAACCAGAGACGCAAACCAATCACAACTAGAAAACTTGGATAGAAAATACTACAAGTGTTGAAACTTCGCAGTTGGAAACCGCATAAATCATTGAAATTCAACAAGAAATGTTTTTGTAAAATGTTGTACGATATTACTTTTTTACTTCTTATATTCTTTACAATTTAATCAATTCACTTTTGTACTTTTCTCATTTTTTCTTCTTCTTATAAGCTACAGTAGCTTTACATTTTCCGTTAGAGATTTATTCAGCTACCATGATTCTTGCCCCGGCGTTAAGCCGAATCTTGCGAAACATCCATATACACCAAAATGTTAAAATGTGTCGACCATGAACTGAGGTTTCAAAAAAATATTCTTAATTGCCATGAGTTAGCTTTAAAATGGTCATCCATTATTTTTGTTACATATTTCATACACAATACACGTTTCCTGCATGCAGTGTCTATTCGTCTTGACTGAGCGTCATAGAGTCGACTTGTTGTGCTCTCCTGCATGTGTTTATATAAAAAAAGTCAGAAAGACCCGCTAACAATGTTATACATACAGTTACTGACGGGTTTCTAGGACGACGAGAGCCCGGGTCCTTAATCAATCATATAATATACAGTAACTTACATGTTTTTTATTTATTTATTTTTTATTTATTTCTGTGTTAATTGCTGACATTTGTGGGATCAATATATTAAATATCAAAGTGTATATATAGTTCACTTTATATAAAATGTATAAATATAAAGTGGAACCGTAAAACATTCTTAAGTGAAACATTGATGTTACAATGCTTACGGGTTAGGTTAGGTAAGACGAAAGTGCGTTTTCATTTATTTGGTTTTATATTTAGAAAATTGCTTTTAGTACATACGATTATCTAAGTATTATAACTCGTATTATATACAATATACTACGAGTTATATACGGTACGTCAAGGGTTCATTGCTAATGGGGTCAAGCTTAGTCATTTTGCTCTATGTGGACTTAAAAAAACCTAGCTTTGAAAAATGTCTGACCTTTAGATATAAGGATGAAAGCTTTAAAATTGATAAACAAAACAAATAGAGAACCTCCTTCCCAAGTCAAATGAAGAAGGAAAAACACAAAGCACAGAGAAAGAATTGTATTTATAATTATTTATTTTTTATCTACTACTCAATAATGATTGAGAAAACAAATGCCTGCATAGAATACTCGGGGTACGATTGTTTGACTTTGCGAGGAACGACGAGGTGAGTGAGCGGACGAAATAACTTTCATACGACCTGGGGTAGCTTATGCTAAAGATGCCGCAGTAAAACATAAACTATATCTGCCTTTTCTTCGAACCTCCCAGCTCGTGCTGTCTTCGAAGCCCGTCGGGAACAATACATACAATGTACTCGCAAGAGACAGAGATGACATAGGATGAAGTGAAAACTCGAGACTATGGAGTTTTTACTTCTTGAAGTGAAAACTCCATAGTCTCACACGGCCGTTCGTGAATATTCCACTTAGGACAGTGGATATGGTAATGATAATGATGATGATCATGATAAAGTATTGAACACTTTCTGTTTTACTTAAGATCTTGTAATGATTTTTTCGACCTTCAGTAACTCTGACCTAAACATTAAGTACATTAAGTAAATTGAATTTTATCGATAGCTGACCCTACCATCACGCTGAATATGAATAATACGAGTAAATTTTTACGAGATTCCAGGTAACCACCATTCATTAATCAAAAACGAATTATTCATGAAACAATGGTTTAGAAAATCATCATCATCATCATCATCACCAGCCTGTGTCCGTCCACTGTTAAACGTAGGCCTCCCGCATGTGTCTCCATCCTCTTCGATCCTCCGCCTTCCGCATCCAGGTCACTCCCGCTATTCTTCTTATATCGTCAGTCCATCTTGTAGGGGGTCAGCCAATGCTTCGTTTGCCAGTTCTTGGGCGCCATTCCAATACTTTTCTTCCCTATCGACCGTCGTCTCTTCGACAGATATGTCCTGCCCATTGCCACTTGAGTGTGCCTATTCGTTGGGTAGCATCCACTACTTGAGTTCTTCTGCGTATTTCCTCGTTTCGGATTCTATCTTTTAGGGACACTCCGAGCATGGATCTCTCCATAGCACGCTGGGTGACTTTTATTTTATGGGTAAGACTTGCTGTCAGATTCCACGTCTCTGCGCCATAAGTTAATACAGGGAGGATGCATTGGTTAAACGCCTTAGTTTTAAGGCATTGCGGAGTTTTCGCTTTAAAAATGTACTTTAGTTTTCCAAATGCTGCCCATCCCAGTTGTATGCGCCTGTCGATTTCTTTTGAGAAGTTATTTCGCCCTAGTTGTATTACTTGTCCCAGATAGGTATAGTCGTTTACAACCTCTATTTCTGTTCCTCCAATGGAAATAGGATCGAAGGTCTGTGAAATATGACTATTAATCATGGCTTTTGTTTTATCCATGTTCATTTTCAGACCAATTTTGTTCGACGCTTCATTGAGGTCGTAGAGCATGTCTTGGAGCTTGTCAGGTGATTCGGCTATTAGCACTATGTCATCTGCAAATTGGAGGTGAGAAATGTACTCTCCGTTCATATTTATTCCACATTTTGTCCAGGATAGCAGTTTAGAAAATATCGAAATATAATTGACGCAAAAACTCCAAACGTATTCCTGAAACATTGCTTCAGCAACATATAAGATTATTGCTTAACTGACAACTATACAAAGCAACATTTTTATTTCGTGTAATCCACGTTTCGTATTTATTATTCTTTTGATAATGATCCAAACCAAATTGAAAGCACGACTCTTAGATTGACTACCGAAATTTAATTCTTTGAATGCAATTAATACTTGAACAGGTAATCGCATGTGAGAACTTAGATTCATTAGTTGGGTTCTACCACCCTTTAATACCAAATGGTCCAAGTCTTAAGAGCGTCAAGTTTATCATTTAATTTTCATAAAAAAGGTTAATTACAAACGCACAAATATGCCTGGGTTATTTTATCGAGTGCTTAGTAAATATTTAAAATATTTGGTCAACGGTTTTTCGCTTGAAGAGATTATTTAATATGAAGCATGGATAATTTCAGCTGACAGAACTAAACCATGTCTAATAATACAATGTATTCAACCACATCATCTTGGATGTGGTTGAATACATGTGGATATATTCCACGCAAGGAGGCCCAGTTCAGACACGAGCTCCACGATAATTTTTAGTAATACGAGTTTGTTTAATGAGCATTGGGACTTTCTGTTGCTTGTCTTTAATTTTTTCTTAAGTTTGTAATCGTTAGTAGCTTAATTTTTATTTTGCTTCTTTTTGTATTATCTTATTTCAAAATGGTATTTAATAATAAATTAAATATTTTTTTTATTATTAAAGAAAAGTTTTCTAAAATAGTATTCTTACTCTTCCATTTAGAATTCTGAAATTTTAGGCGTATATTTAAAAGGTCAACCCTTACTTAAGGAGGTAGGTCCCAAATATACAATTTATATGTTTATATGTGTATGTTGTAAATAGTCGGCCTTGTTTTCCTTGACCCCTAGGTAGAAACCTTTTACTGGCGAGACGCTTACCTCATGCTTGGCATTAGCATAATGTCATAACTTTGGTATCTCCCCGGGGAGACTCTCCCTGCTAACAACGATGACGAGCCTCGTGTACCACCATGTTGTATAACACTGTGCAGTCTAACACCCAAGTAACTTGATTTTAGTGGCTCATCACTAGATACTATGAATCTTAATATTTTAAAACGTCGTTACTTTCTGCACGTATCAGACAATATAGATACTAACATCAGATTTCAACTTTTAGAACATACTTGGTTAGGTTAGGTTAGGTGTACAATATATGACTCTTCGTCAAGATATATATTTTACTTAAAATACTCGCATATTATGCAAGACTACAGGATTTTCTATCCTTAACAAATATTAATGTTTTAAAAAATATATACGTATCCTTTTTGGCAGTAAAATTTATCCTTTGTTCATAAATGCTTGTCATTATATAGATTTGTGGTAAATAAAATCCGTCTAGTAAGCGCCGTGAACACACGATCTGCTATATATATAATCGTGTCGGAAACAACATGGTCAGATCCTGTCTGCCCAGAAGTGGGCGACGTCGATGGCGTTACTCCCGGCCATGATCAGGTCTTCCTGGGTGCAGCTATTCGGGCACAGCGCACACTCAGAAGGTGTGACAGGGTCTGCTCCACGCTGCAGTCACATTAAGTTGGTCCGCTGTGAACTGCCAGGCTTTCATTTGTGTCCTCGTTTTGCATACTCCGGTCCGAAGTCTGTTAAGGGTCCTCCATATATTCCACCCCTGTTCATGTCCAGGGGCTAGGTCCTCTTTCGGGGCAACCCAAGTATTCCCCTCAGTTGCGCTTCTCCACATGTTCAGCCGCAGGGTGGCCTCAGGTATCACCAGTTCCGTTGTCGACTGTAGGAAACTTCTTCTTGATTTGAGCCATTTGGTTATCTTTTGATACCCAAACATAGGGTGGAGTGCGTCGTGGGTTGCTTTGGTGAGCTCCTTCTTGGTAGTGACTTCTCGCCGTATGTTTGGTGGGGTGATGCCCGAGAGTTGATATAGCTTTGATATTGGGGTAGGTTTTATGCATCCCGTAAGCACCCGGCACGTTTCATTCAGAGCAATATCCACTTTCTTGGTATGGGCACACCTCGCCCATACAGGCGCGGCATACTCGCTAGCAGAGAAACAGAGAGCTATAGTACTTGTGCGGATCAGGTTTGGTTGGGCTCCCCACTTCGTACCTGCCACTTTTCGGAGTAGGCTGTTTCTGGTGGACACCTTTTTCTGAACAGACTGATAGTGTTTCTGATAAGTGAGGGTTCTATCCAGTTTGACCCCTAGGTATTTAGTTGTGTCGCAGTGCTCCAACACCAAGCCATTTCAGATAATGTGAAGCTTTCTCTTGGCAAGTATGTTGTTGAGATGAAAGGCGCAGACTAGGGTCTTGCTTGGGTTTGGCTGTAGTCGATTTTGGTTGTAGTACGAAGAGAGAGTTGTAAGTGCTTTAGTTATCTGAGTTTCTACTTCCTCGAAAGAGACCCCTTGTGCTGTGAAACCGCTACTTTGGAAACAACAACAACACACGAGCTGCTAAAAATGGAAGATGCGTAAATTCCAGGCTGCAATCTTATGATTTTAGAGGTCCACCTCTCATCATCCTCTTTACTCAAAACAAGTCCATCACCACTTAATCCTCAAAAGAATTATCTCCATCACCGCGTGTCGGTATTCTTATATATGTGTATTTGGAAAAAGATATATATATATTTATTAAGTATTTATAATTATTAAAAGATATATATATATATATATGTATATGTATATATATATAGTTATATTCTTTGATTAAATTTAATACGTGAAGTGATAGTAAAGTGTGTTTATCATCATTGGTTCTACAAAAAAGTTCAATTTTCAAATAATAATCATTACAATATCTAAAAAAACAACGACTTAACAAAAAATCAAATAATCCCATGGCCTCAATATTTTCTACGTATTCAGAAACAGAAATATAACGTATTCAATAATAATCACAGTAATGTATTTCCCAACACAATAAAATATTCGATTATTCTTTATTACAACAAATAAAGTTACATATTACATATATATTACAACAAATAAAGTTCATTTTTTTTATGTAAACGCATGCAGGAGAGCACACCCGGTCAAGACCAGTGCACTCTATGACGCTCAGCCAGGGAGGCTGGACGCTGCATGCGGGAAACGTGTGTTGTGTTCGTATTTGTGTGTGGGTTGGGGAGATTGCAAGTGTATATTTATCTGTTTCTTGAAGAGATCCAGATTGTAGGAAGGAGGAAACACAAACGCTGGAAGAGCATTCCATAGCTTACCGGTGGTATTAAGGAAGGAACTTTGGAAGCTGCCAGTTCTTGATCGGCATATATTAACCGTGTATGGATGTTCGGCAAGTGTAAGACGAGTTTGTCGACTGTGAGTGGGTGCAGGAGGAATTAGTTCTTTAAGTTCCGAAGAGCAGCTACCGTGGTAATAACGGTAGAAAAGACTAAGAGAACCAATCTTACGTCTGTGTTCCATTGATTGTAGATTAGACGTAAGGGCATCATTGTTTATCAAACGAATTGCTCTTCTTTGAACTGAGTCAATTAAGTTTGGAAGGTATTTTGGGGCTCCAATCCAAAGGTGACTGCCGTATTCAAGGATAGGTCGGATTTGTCCTTTATATAGAAGAATAAGTGGTTTATTGTTGAAATACCGACGTGATCTATATAAAACACCTAGTTTTGTGGAAGCGTGACCGGCTTTACACTTAATTGACTCGTAATATTTGACATTATTCGATATTGATAATCCAAGCATGTTGATGGAGCTTGCTTTCGGAAGAGAACAACCGTTGAAAGATACAGGATCCATAGCAGTCTTCTTATATATATAGTTTCTTTATTTTTCTCACTATCAAGGCTTCAAATTTGTACTTTTTACTCATTTATGCTAGCAATTTTAATATAATTATTTTTATATGAATTTTTTTAATTTTTATTAGAATATTATTTTATTATTTCAATATTCTAATCTACTTTTATAGATCATTGACTATATTACAATATTATTATTAATTAAATATACATATACTATACATAAAATTCTTTTGACCTTGAGACAATATCAAGAAGGTAAAATTATTCATCAGTAACACAGGTAAATGATTGGTTATAAAGTCCGAGTCGGAACTATAAGTAGTCGTTTCTCATCCATTCAGTCTATAGTTTGGTTCGAGACCCGAGTGGTACTTACTAAAATAAATTGACTGTCTGAAAGTAATAATAATAAGCTTGTGAATAAATGAAGACTGATTGAATAATAATAAAAATATACATACTTTGAATATATACTATAGTGACATCTATCGTACGATGATAACAATGATATAAATACGAGTTTCAGCGCGAGTCAGTCTAGGCATAGCAATGGCGCAGTTGGCCGAGCGGTATGAATACCTGAGCATAGTTGGTTTCCAAGGTCCGCGGTTCGCATCCCGCTTCTGCCATTATTTTTGTGCTTGGATTGACGCGTTGAGGAAAAAAAAAGAATTTTATGTATAGTATATGTATATTTAATTAATAATAATTATTTTTGGTTGTTGACTCCGTAATCATATGTAATCTTATTTTTGCTACAACTAACGGCTAAAAGTCTCCATCGAGATCTGACCTTCAAGCAATGATTCACTTTTATTTTATAAAAAAAAAAAAATTAAATAGTTCTACGTAGCTTTTCCTATTTTTCCTTGTCTACGCCGTAGTAACATCCAGCCAAACTTGGCCAGTCACTCTGGCGCCGACGCTTCTTCTGGCAACTCATGCAACAGACCAAGAGATGACAAATGATGAAGTATCTTAAGAGCCTTTATGTCATACGAGCTTTTCCTTTTTTGTTATTTAAATTTAATTGATAAATTATAAAAAAGTAATTATTTTTACATGGACCACACTTTACTTAACTCCCTAAAGCTTCATCCATCTCCACTTTCTTACTACATTATACACCTTCAAAATATTACCAAACTTGGTAAATTATTTATCCGTTACTATATTTGTACACATTCATAACTGATGAAGCTTTCATTGAAGGCAACACAACAATATTTCAGCAAGTGAATAACTAAGCAATGCTCAGGTTGATCTATATTAAACCAAGATAAGAAGTTTTTATGTATTTCATTTAGATTTTTTTACAGCAAACCATTTGTTTACTCCCATGATAATTACATTTATTAAAACATATTTTGTGTTTTTTTTTTAAACAATGGTTTTCTCTTTTATATCCTACCCTATATGGAATAAAATGCAAGTTGCTACTATTATGATATATCAGCTGCCAAGTTTTTTTTCTCATTATAAGCATATGTTTTTAATATACACATAGTTCTCATCGACTCAATCTAACAAGAGTAGGCTTAAAAAAGTAAAAATTGTAGTATTTTAAGCATATTTGGGCATTTGTAAATATTAAGCTTTCTTAAGGGGATCGGTAATAAAGCACACATGCTCCAACAACTTTTATTATATTTTTTTCTAAGGGACAGATTAACCCAAACAACAACACGTCAGAAGGTCACCTAATCATATTTACTGTACGCTCAAAGTTGTTTAACGTTAGTAGTCTGACGTGAAATAGTGTTTCATCGTAGTACATTCGTTGGTACATTTACAATATTACGATAAAATAATAAATATTACTGAACACATTTTTTTTCTTCCCATGTCCATTCCACATCTGTAACATATGGTCACGATATATTAACACCATTAATTTTTGACGATTGCGAATTACCACCTGGGAACTTATATTGCTCCCGACGGCCTCCAGGGAAAAAGCCTGAGGTTATAAAAAGACAGTACTGTAATATCCAAGGCCTATTTCTTAGTGATTTGTAATAATAAGGAGATTGGATGATTAGTCCGACGCTCCCGAAGCCTGGACCATTTGGTTCTAAGGTTCAATCCGATATCCTTACTATTTTTTATTTTATAAACAATTTAAACTGTCACATCTCATATTTTCTAAGCTATATAAGAAACTATGAATGTATGAATCTTTGTAAAGAAACACTCTCTCAAGTATATTTTAATATTTATCACAACTGAATTCTAAGCAAGTCCAACTAACAACCCATTCACTAAAATCTTGGTTTTAATTCTCCATTGTCTGTATTCGTTCAGAGTAAACGTAAATAATCCCCTCTGAGGTTTCGCCTTTTAAATCTCTGCCCACAGTGTAATTCCTCGGCTCTCGTCCGGAGTTTCCCTTTATATTATGACCTCTTACATTTGTAAAACGCTACTTTTAAGATTAATTTGTATTCCATTTTAAAATCTCTGTTTTACAAGATCGAAAACAAACAAATAACGCCACACAATAGATCTACAAGCTTTAAATATAAATTGTTATATAAATAAGAACTCTGTCATTGGTCAAATAATTATATCATTGTATTAAATATATATTTTATATAAAAATATATACAGGAGAATATCATCAACGGAAATGGAAAGATCTCTTAGTTTATTTCGATGGCTTTACGGTGTGCCATGTTTTAATGCCCCAATGGTATTAAATGCAGTTCGTTTTGTATTGCGAAATAAAATAATTTCTAAGGTTTTCTCATCCAGATTTGGAATTGTGGTTGTTGGGTTGAAACGTTTGTGGCACTTCTTGCCTCAGATATTTCAACCGCCATTGCAGGGGTCATTCTCAGGATTGATGTTTTGTGAAATGCCGCGATGAAGACACAAGTACCTGAGAGATGAAGAATTTTGCCACACACGGCTCATCTCAAAAGCCACAATTACTATTTTCATATAATTCAAAAATAAAAAAAAATACCTTATATCTAATATCATATGCTGGGATATTTATAAATTGATGATATTTACAGCTTTAAACTTCATACGAGAAGTTCTTGGTTATGTTCCTGCAAAATAAAAAATAAAAATAGTTAGTTTAAGTTCTTTTGTTTTCAAGATTTGGTATTATGGCTTTTGGGTTAACAGGGTATTAGGGCTTTTGGGCCTTGTATAACAAATTTTCTAGTACCAATATTTCGAGTGTCATTGCAGCGATCTTTTTCAGGATTGACGACTTTGCGGTAGTCGAAATATTGATAATAGAAAATTTGTCACACACAGCTAAACCCAAAAGTCATAATACCATAAATAATTTATAGTGAAGCTGATTTCTCGTCCATAAAATTTTTTAGTCTTTTAATCAAAACTGGTGGTAGACGAAAATCTTCACGTTAACACCACCAGTTTAATAACGTTGGATAATCTTCATTCCGAATTTATAGTTAGCATTCTTTAAATGATATGCGTCATAGATAATGTTTTTTTTTTAAATAGAAGGAAAAAATTCTCATCTATGGTTTCTTTGAAAATTGGTAAATAAAAAAATATATCGTCATCAAGATGTATGTCGACCAAGAACTGGCAGTTTCCAAAGTTCCTTTCTTAATGCCACCGGTAAGCAATGGAATGCTCTTCCAGCGTCTGTGTTTCCTCCTTCCTACAATCTGGATCTCTTCAAGAAACAGATAAATATACACTTGCAATCTCCCCAACCCACACACAAACACAAATACAACACCCGAATACAGCGTCCAGCCTCCCTGGCTGAGCGTCATAGAGTGCACTGGTCTTGATCGGGTGTGCTCTCCTGCATGCGTTTACATAAAAAAAAAAAGATTATCGTGATTTGAACCCGTGCCTTATTGACTCATAAAGAAGTACGTTGTATTTTCCGCAAATACCTTTAGCTAATGCAAGACATTCCAAACAAAAGGGTGTTTACTGAGTTATAAATTAACAGTTAATCATTTTCACGTCGCTGCCTTACAATAAAACATATAAAGCGATTTGTTATCGCATTCTCTTTGAGATTCTGAATTTCAGCGCTTTATTTAATGTTTTAAACATCAAGAATATCAAACACTGAATACTGTTGTAATGTTTGAAATTTATTAAGCTCTTAGTAGCTTACGACTTGCAAAGAAACGTATAACTAAATAATATTGTATTTATAGTATAAGTACCATAACGAATCCACCATGCGATCCACAGAACTTACCATACTAAAACACCAGATAACGTCTTACTGATTACTGAAGTAAAGCAATATTAGACGTATATAGTGCTTGAACGATTGACAATACTGTTAAACAGAGTGTCAATCAAGCCGTGTCTTAAATTCAAATTTCTTCGGCATCTCGAGCATTGGAATAAATATTCACTTCCATGAAAGATGCCTGAAAACGCAAATGCATTTTATTTTACCAGATATAAATAAAAGAATTTTTAGAATTTATTCCACAGTATTTATTTTTTGACGACATGTTTCAGCCAGGTCGAATGGCCATTTTCAAGTCAGTTAGTAAAGCGAGTGTAGGCTCTATATATAAAGCAAAGAGTAAGTGAAAGGATGGATATGAATTGTGTGATGGGTGTTTTGGAAATCATTAATGTATAAGGGAATTCATTGATGTCACAACAAAATAATATGTATAATTACAAAGGCCATTAAAAAACAAATTTTATCTTACAGTTGGCCACTTTTTTAACGACTTTTTTCCTAGACCATTTTGATGTTAAAACATATAAGAGACCACCAACAAGCGATGATACATAAATCTGACGTTAGAATTATATAAAGCTGACATTATTGAACATGCCTAAGAGTTATATGTGACAAGCAACTACAGCTCAGTAATCGGTTATGTAAATGCACGTTGTTCACGATAAGACATTGGTCTACCACCAACATTAATCAATATGCTACGATAGACATCATTCAATGAGTGTTCAGTCAAACGATAATATTATTCGATGCATGTGAATAATACAAAGCCAATCAATTGCTTCAATATGTTTTTTTTCAATGTTTACAGCATTCACTTTGAGATCCATTATAAATAATAAATATTTACCTTGTTTTTACATGTATCACGTTGAGTATGACCTTTGCTTATAAGACAGCAGTTGACACTTGACACTTGACAGTGACGGATTAAAGAAGACTACGACTTAGTCGAAACTACAGTCTTGTAAACAGGCGTTATGCTCAACGCAATATACATAAAAACAAGTTAAATAAATAAAGTATATATTGCTTCCATATAATTTTACGTTTTTTTTCAACTTAAAAATCAAATCTACGAACCCTCACATGGTAGGCGAGTGCTTTAGCTCTTAAGCATACGTATCTTTAACTAAAGTAGTAGTATATTTACATAGAACTTGCATTCAGGTTTCCAACATACATTAGTTCATCTCCTTAGGGAGGCAGTTCCTGACAAGTTGTGAGGCTGACTTACCTCTTCACATATCCCATGACGTCACAATCTACACATTATGGATATAAATGTAATGTGCAACTACAAAGCACTATAAATAACGTTTTATTTCGTGTATTTTTTTAAATTTAAATCGTTCACTTTTTGCTTTCAGTTTATTTTATATCCATTGGAAAGATTCCAAGAAAATATTTGGCAATCCGATAGGAAAAGCTTTCGATATTGGTCGTAAATTTGTGTAATACAAGCGAAAGCTTCCAGTTATAAATTATAAGTTTAATCTTGTGATTCCGCCGTGGCTATTACTCTTCCGAGCTTTCTCTTCCGATTCCACATGCATTGAAATATAACTGTCAAATCTGTGGAATCTATACGAGAAATTGCTTGCAAAATTAATTGAACTTGAGCATATTATAAACTAATTCCTTTATTTCAACATGAATCAGTGATTTCCAAGCAGACAACTCAATAAGTACAAGATATATAGTTTCTGTGGGGTGTGTGAATTATCTCGCTAAAGCTTCCGTAGCGTGGCATCTCACCCGTAGTCTATTCGCGACTGTGAGCGAGAAACACAAATTCATGTGTCGATCATTTAATTCCTTTTTAAATGATGATCCACATTATAGAAATAGCGTTTTTATGTTTACATGAATAAAAAAAAAATATCGTAAGAAAAAATGGTATTTATTTAATTTTTGTTTTGCTTGTGGCGCTTGGATTTAAATGAATTGCTTGTGTGACAAAAAACAAACTATTTAAACAATAGAACATTCAAAAGAATAAAATATTAATTAAAGAATTAACATATTCAACAGAAAAAAACTAATATATCAATTCCGTGAATCTTCATTAGACTACAGCTCATTACACTTCATTAGACTACAGCTCAGTACTCACGCATCGTCCATTTTTAATAAAACCTTGTTCCAAGTCAGCCAGGCGGCATAGTCCAGTGGTTAAAACGTTTCTTCTCACTCAAACGTCGGTTCAAATGCCGACCGAGATCGATTTTCTTAAAATCACTTTAATTAAATCTAAGGTCAATACATGCCCCCGGTAGGGTTGAGCCACCTCTAGTGGACAAAAAATTGTCCGGACCTCGGGAGCGTCGGCTTTATCATCCTTCTTCTTCGTAGTATCAATCCGGTGGATTGGTTTGCAGCAACAGAATCTTGCATCTCGATCTCCATTCCTCTCGGTCCTCCGCAACCCTTTTCAGCTCAGCATAAGCGCTACAATTCATGTCCTCGAATACTTGCTGTAAATACTCCCGTCTAGGGCGCCCTCTACAGTTTCTATCCTCAACCATCCCCTCCACAATATCGTAAAGAAGACCATCGTGTCGCATGATGTGACCAATCCATCGGGCTCGCCTCTCTGAGATGGTTCTTATTAGGTGCCTATCTTCCTTGATTATCCTGAGAACCTCATTGTTCGTGACGTGGTCTCTCCAGGAAATTCCGAGAATTCTTCTGTACAACCACATCTCAAAGGCCTCTAGTATTTTTTTATCACTTTCAGATAAACACCATGTCTCACAGCCGTACATTAAGATGCTCCAAACATCTCATCCTATATCCTTAAAAATACCCTGATTGAATACCCAAGTATATCTCTGGTGTGGCAAGGCATAGAAAACATGAGCTTACACAACTGAGAAATGGTAATTTGCGGTCTCCATATACTCCAAATTTGGATTATATGGACTAATGTTTATGAAAAAGGTCAATATTGATCATCTAGCTCCGCCTTGGATATCTTTGTTCAGATTTTGATTGTCATCCACAACAGCCATAAAGATACTTTTGAAGTTTATATTTTACTGTGGAGTTTGAAAAGCAAATGATGTCATTTTCATTGTTGTTTTTTGACCAACTGTAGGATGGATAGCCGCTTAATCTTACTTTCCTCATTAAGTAAGCTATCGTAATTCTTATATAACGCGTAAGCACTTTTCTTAAAAACTTGCTTTACGATTGATTGCATATTTTTGATAAACGTTTTATAACTTCTAGGTAGAAGCAACTATAGCTCACTGCAGTAAAACATATTTAAAACACTAAATTATAGTAAATAAAAAACTAGGTTTACGGTTGAAGTCAAGGATGTACTTTTATAGCGCCAGAAGAAGCTTTGAAGAAATAAAAGTAAAAACTTAACGAATTCAGTAGTTAAACTAACTTGCTGTTTTAACAAGGTAACTGACGTTAACTTAACTACGTTTGAACTAGCTTCAAGACGAGCGTTTCCAGTGCGTCGCTGAAGATGCCTCTGCGAGGTAATTTTCAGGAAATATTTACACTCACTCAGAAAAAAGTGTCTCTAATAAAAAGATTTTCAAAGGGAAATGTTACGTAATTGTACTATTTTTATTATTTTTCTTTGGAAAACTGCTTTTAGTACTTGCTACAAATTGTAATGCATTTCTGATGTATAAATAACATAGTAGTAATTTATTTTACGAATTACGTTATCCACACTTAGTATTTCTCAGTAATTTGTCCCTAAAATGGAGCAAATGCCATTCTATAAACAATTATTGAAAACAATTTCACATGTTTTTTTACAATTTCATTCTAAAGTTTTGATGATTCAGTAACAATTTGTAATAAATAATTCAGAAAAAAATAGTTAGAAATATACTAAATAAAATACAATATCACGTGTTTCTTATGAGTACAACTCTTGGTTAAATTGCACACAAAAAACTGTTTTAACTGTTATATCCTCACATTTTATAGTGACCTCTTATTCAAGACCCCGGGTTCTCGTTCTAAAGATCCGTTAGGAAACACATATATAATTCACCTAGTTTTTATCGCGGTATTTTTTTGTCCAAGCATAGTCAATGTCTCTGGTGACAAAGCATAAACAGTCATAAACAATGTCTCTGGTGACAAAGCAATTGCCAACGTTTTTCGTGATTGCTTTTCCCTTAGTGATGATCCAATAGATACCAGCAAACCGTCGGTAATTGATTTGCCCATGGATAATGATGGAAAAAAGATTATTATTATTAGTCATCTTATGGTTCTGTCAGCAATCAAAAACACCGCCTCGGGTAAGACACCAGGTTACGATGGAATCAGTATAGAGCACATCCGACATGCAGGATCCTCAATTGCGCACATACTGGCTGCTCTCTATACTGCTTTACTTGGACATGGATGTATGCCAAAAGATATGACCATGACCATCATACTGCCTATAATAAAAGCCACCCAGTTAGATGCCTCTATCAGCAGCAATTACAGACCCATATCACTCGCCACGATGGTATCGAGAATCTTCGAGAAAGTAATAAACTTACTCATAGAAGACAAGCTGGTCACGGCTGATAACCAATTTGGATTTAAGAGAAACACGTCCACTGATATGGCTATTTACTGTGTCAAGCAGACAATAGACTATTACATAAGCAGAAAAACAAACGTTTATGCCTGCTTCTTGGACCTGAGCAAAGCATTTGATCGAGTTGACCATAGGAAACTCTGGATAAAATTAAAAAAGCGCAATGTTCCGGCAGCTATTGTGAACGTCTTGGCTGTATGGTATGCTCAACAAAAGAATTTTGTACAATGGGCTGGAGCTGAGTCCTCGCCTTTATATATGAAGAGCGGAGTTCGGCAAGGTGGTAGTATGTCACCTATTCTCTTCAATGTATATATCGATGACTTGATCCAGTCATTAAATGCTTCCAGAAAAGGTTGTCATATAAGCGGCTACTGTGCTAACAATATTAGCTACGCTGATGACATGGTCATTCTATCGCCATCAATAAATGCACTGCGATGCCTTCTTCACCTTAGTGAAAAGTATGCTAAATCCCATGACCTCAAATATAACCCCACAAAATCAGTCGTTTGTGTCTTCAAACACAATAATGAACCACTGATCATACCCACAGTGAGTCTTGAGGATAGGGATCTAGCGACAGTGTCTTCAATAAAATACTTGGGCCACATCCTCACAGATGACCTACGTGACATTGAAGACATAGAGCGGCAAAGAAGAGCAATAAGCGTTCGGAGCGGTATGCTTTCTCGGAGGTTCTACCATTGTAGTAATGCTGTCAGGAAAGTGCTATTCAAAGCACACTGTATGGCACTGTATACCTCAGAACTCTGGTCTAACTATCCTAAACGAGAGTGGGAGAAGCTCAAAGTTGCGTATAATAACTCATACCGCCAACTTATGCAACTCCCTAGATTTTGTAGCGCATCTGACATGTTTGTGGAGGGCGGAGTCCATTCATTTCCAGCATTATTGCGACACCGTGTTGCCGGCTTCTGGAGCAGGATAAGGAGGTCCAACAACATCATCATCCTGGCTGCTTCTGAATGGCTCAACTCCTCCCTGAGCCATCGATGGATGGAGATGGTGCACCAACCACCATGAAATACTATTTTATTTTATTTTAATTTTTATTTTATCTTCACAAAATTAAAACTTTGTTCAATGCTATGTATTTAAAAATATGGCAGATTGGGTATTGCACAACCCACCCAATCCTGCTGGAATAAAAACTTTATTATTATTATTATTATTATTATAGTAAAAAGTGACTTATTATTTAAATAATCAAGTATAAAAGTATCTTATCATTTTCACACGTTCAAAAATATTATTCTTTACGTCAGTGATTCAAAATGCTCTAACAAGAATCATCTTGTCAAATGAAAGCCTTAAATAAAATGTGTTCCTTCATTTTAAACAAATTCATGACTGATCTACGTGGGTCCAATGATAATTTTACATTATTTTTTTATTAAAAATTAATAAATTAAAATATTAAGTTTTGATTCATATTTATTTTAACTGATTACATGTTTTGGTCTCCCTGGAGACCATCTTTACCATGCACATTAGTGAAGATGGTCTCAAGAGGCCGAAACATGTAATAAGTTAGAATAAATGTGAATCAAACTAAATATTTTAAATTTATTAATTTCTTAATTAAAAATAATGTAAATTTATAATTATGCAGTTTCATTAAGTATTGTCAGTTGATAACCTTAATGGCCCCAATGACTTCATACAAGCATACGAATCTCGTTTCTTTTCTTCTTTCGGTTATTGCTTGATACAAGTGTATGATGAGATTGAAACTTCTTTAACACCGGAGTAGTTCGCTTTATCATTTTTTTATGTACAATGTACATGCCTTCCTTCTAGCTATGTACAATTCTCAATTAAACACATGCATCTGTATGCTGAAACGTTTATTAAGATTCGAGGTGAGTTTAGAACTGAGGTTTTCTCACTTTAATCATTCTAAAGTACAGTAGCTATTATAGGTTGGTTACGTTAAGGAATATCTCTGCATACGTGTGTTAAAATTATTTCATTAACATATATTTTTAAAATGCATCTATAGCAGTTTCAATATAATATTAAATCACTACTTTAACGTTAAATTGAAGCTTTAAAACTCAAGCCGAGCCATTTTCATTTTCTATGTCGGTCGTATAATCGATTTTTCTTGACCTTCTTTAGGCGCAAACCTTGCGGAACTCTGTCGACCTCTACTTTTATTGATTCGTACAAATCACTTTACTTATGTCACTTTGCATCATTACATGCCTAGACCTCAGCCGCTACATAAATATATTTTCAATAATATTAAACATAGAAACACATACAAAATATATTATTAATTGTTCTTCTTCTTCGTAGTATCAATCCGGTGGATTGGTTTGCAGCAACAGAATCTTGCATCTTGATCTCCATCCCTCTCGGTCCTCAGCAACCCTCTTCAGCTCAGCATAATTAAGAGCTATAATTCATGCCCTCGAACAGTTGCTGCAAGTACTCCCATCTAGGGCGCCCTCTACAGTTTCTACCCTCAACCATCCCCTCCACAATGTCGCGAAGAAGACCATCGTGGCGCATGATGTGACCGATCCAACGGGCTCGCCTCTCTGAGATGGTTCTTATTAGGTGCCTATCTTCCTTGATTATCCTGAGAACCTCATTGTTCGTGACGTGGTCTCTGCAAGAAATTCCGAGAATTCTTCTGTATGACCACATCTCAAAGGCCTCTGTGTATCTCATATATAATATACTCGTAAATTGTGTAATTCATGTTATTACTTATAACAGCCACTCCGCAACAAAATCATTTTCCAATTTTTTCGCATCAGTTTTTTTTTCAGCAATTGTCGCCCGGCATTATTTCTGAAAGCATTTTCGATTTATCGAATAAGACGCCGGGCGGTTGATAAATTAAATTTATTTGTTGTCTTTTTTTGTTGAAGACTCACGTCTTTTGTCGATGGACTCGACGTTTTCAAATGACAAAAAATGGAACGCGACGACAATCAATTACGTCAGAAAAGAAGATCACATTAGAATGGAAAAAAAATGCTAAAATTTACTGCTCTTTATTTTTTATCTGGTTCTTCGGTGTAATTTTTCTTGATCTTTTAACTAAATCATCAATTGAAAAAATACCTGTCATATCCTATTGAGAATTATCAAGAAAAATCTATTTCAAGGCGCTAAAGAAAGACTAATTGTTCAAGATAAGTTTTATCTGAAAAAAAGACAATGCTTGAATACCAGGCTGTATTAGGTTATGGAAAATCATTGATCCACATAAAGCGCTTAGCAATTATCAAAAAAAAAAGAGATGTCGTAAAATTCAAAATATTTCTTTACTTCTTTCTTTTTTAATTCCATATCCGTTACATAAGTGAAACATATGGTCACCACAAATTTTCGCCACTCATCTGTAAGCTACTACTCTCCGTTCCTTAACTTACAATATCTCTACACCTGAAACTCCATCTGTAAGCATCCATTTTTATCGACCTTTTCTTTAGCAGAAGCTGTAGTATCCGAGGAATAATTTTGTGAGTGAATTTATTTACGCATTTTCAAAGTAAATCCTATAATTAAATCAATACTCCCAAGGCGTTAAAAATTTGGTCCTAAGATACGACTCAATTCAATACAGAAAACAAACTCCATCAAATATTACATTTTTTAAAATTATTTATCTCAGTAGAAACCTTTTATTGGATCATATATCATGAATTATAGGCGTCGCTTTAACGTGTTTTTAAAATAAGTCTGTTTTGTCTTACTGAACCATAAAAAACAAATTGACTTTTAATAATTTTTAATCATTTAAAGTTATTTTTGAAGTAATGTTTTGAGTCAAAAATTAGACATCTCTTTCGTTTAGCAACATTTTTAATGAACGGGTTAACACGTCAATGGCTTGTTTCCAAAAAAAAGTATAACTGTTCTTTTCCCTTCCACAGATCCTTTGTTTGCACTTTAGTACTAGAATCTCCGTCTTGGCTTAATGAATAATGGAACATTCTCGGTGATTAGTACTTCGCCCCACAGAAAGGCGACATGTCCCATTTTTCATCCCCAGACGCGAACACCGCCATTTCTATGGACAAAAACAATACAAGAGCCGACCCCAACTGAAACCAGAATTAACAATAGGCAATGCGGGTAAAAGGCAATTCGTGTCTTTTGGCTTTAGTCGTGTGTGGCGAATACTTTTGGGAATAAATCTGTGAAAATCACACAGGAAAATGTATGTGAAAAATTAACTTTAATTGTATCGCAAATCGACTTTTTAATACCTTTTTTATACAAAATCTTAGAGTTCATCATTATCAGCATATCCGCTCCCCTAATTGGAGCAAATGCTCGTCAAAAACTACCGCTACAAAGCTTTATCAGCCACCATGCTTCTCGCATCATCTCATGTCAGCTCTGCTTCTTGCAGCTCCACCGAATACATACTTTTTATAGTTCCCGACGGCTTTCTAGG
The DNA here is from genome assembly GCA_022606575.1 of Glossosoma conforme. Classification (NCBI taxonomy): domain Eukaryota; kingdom Metazoa; phylum Arthropoda; class Insecta; order Trichoptera; family Glossosomatidae; genus Glossosoma; species Glossosoma conforme. Next base: position 205,123 of record JAGTXR010000149.1, read on the forward strand.
GTGGTGCAAGACCAAGGCCTTAAATAAAACGTTAATAATTCACTTTTTAAATGTTTTAAGCATTACTTCGAAGTCCATTATTAATAACAAATATGTATTTATTTAACTCGTTTTTACATGGATCACGTTGAGTATGACCTCTGTTTATGAGACTGCAGCTTAGTTGTCTCTTGATATCGACGGATTATAGAAGGCCGCCAGTACGCCAAAACTGCAGTCTCTAAAACAGTAGTTATTCTTAACGTGATCCATGTAAAAAAAAAAGCAAAAAATTAAAACATATATTTTATTAATAATTCAATTTGAAGGTACGTGTATACTTAACGAAATACTTCTCCGATATAAAGAACTCTCGAAGGATTTCCATGCTGCTCTGAAATCCATTTTAATCATCAGGGAGGCTTTTCGGAATCTCTTGCAGACAAGAAAGAGATAAAGATGAAACAGCGACGGCCGTCACGCTAACCACCAGATGGGGTCTCAGAAAATGATTTTTTTTTCTAAGCAACATGGAACCATCTCGAAAGCTCTGATATAGAGCTTAACTGTAGAAGCTATGGGTCTTCGAGCTTTTCTCTTGCATTAGAAAAGACACCGACGGCTCTTTTTTAAGAGAAAAGTTTTTGAAGTTTTTATATAAAATAATATGAACCGCATCACGCCGTATAAACTTTTAGTTTTACGTGAATTAAACATGTAATATAATTAAAACATCTATGGTTAATAGTACTATTATATTACTATATATATTATGCAATCATATTATGCATACATTTTAACATTTATTTATTCTTTTCCATAGTAGAAAAATGGAGAAGCCAAAAAAGAAATCAAAGAAACTCATTGCACTATTTTATGCTGTTTTTATTCAAAATGCGTTAAAACATTCAAATGGAAAGATTATACGCAGAACTTAAAATGATACCAACCACGACGTGCTAACTTTACGGGGACATTTCTTTCCGGTTTACCAAATACGAGTATATACACGTTAAAATGCTATGTTTATATAATACATAAATATTACGAAACATATTTTACTTTCTTTGGTTTTCATTTTAATTTCTTTTAATTCTGCGTAATCGTTGGTATTTTGTAACCTTTATCAGTTTTATTTAAATTTTATTTTATTTTATTTTTTTACCATTTCTGCTCTATATTTGGAATATATAGAAACCGCGAATTGCCGTTTTCATTTTTGGAAGCATAATTGGGAGAAAATACCTGTATAATCGGAGGTATATTTTATAAATTAAAAGTTTTTAAGTTTTTTTTGTGTAAGCACATACAGGAGAATAACGACAGATGGAGATAGTAATTCTGTAGTCTCATCTGTAGAATTCTATGACGCTTACCATAGTGCATATGGCTAAGCGCTGCATGTGGAGTGTTGATCCGCCAACGTCATAAACTACAGCCCGAGATTCACGCATCATCCTTTTTATTACAGGAATTTACTATGAATGGGTGGTTTTCACGGGACGACATTTGCCTTCCACGAATAAAATAGGCTATGACTGACATTTTACGGGTGATGGATCAAATTCACACCAACCGGGGGTATTTTAGAGCTCATAAATCAATTAAAAATCTTTTTTTTTTAATCTCCGTCGAGGATCGAACCCACGATCTTCAGCTTGCAAAGCAAACGATTTGACAATTGAGTTATGACCGCCGGCAATATTTATTTTATATATATATATTTTTAATCATATCTGCTTCATTTTTGGAATATAAAGACGCCGCAAATTGGCGTTTTCAGTTTTGTAAGCACAATTGGAAGCACTTGTATAATCGGAGGTATATTTAATAAATTCGTTTTGTTGCTGCCGAAAAAATGTATTTTTTATGTATTGCGATCAAATTTTTAATTCAAGAATGAATTGTAAAAATTCAGTTCAGTTTAACATTTTATAAAATCTTCACGTTTGCTTTTATTGAAGCTGTACATTTGAATACTCGTACATTTCTGTGAGTAATTCGTTATTGCACAACCTCGAGCTGCGCGCCGCAGGCAAAATAAATTTCCCCACCGCAAGATATTATTTCCAATTTACCGCGAGCGTACACTTTGGGAACAAGGGCTTGGGAAATATCATTTGGCAGGTAAATTGTTATTTTTTCCGCCGTTACGTCTCTCTTCTTATGTACGAGTATGTCGCTAGACCACTCCTTCCCAAAGTTATGTTCAGAGTTTTATTCTACTGAGATTCCCGTTACTAAAAGATATGACTTCACTTCGCTGGGATAGTTATCAGGACGCGGGCTGGAGGGGTGAGCAAGACAAATAACTTTTTAAGAAGCATATTGAAATAAAATACATATTTATTTATTTTCCTTTTTTACATGGATCACATTGGGTATGGCATATGTTTAGGAGTGTGCACTTTTGACTAACTCATAGCCTTCCTCAATATATCACTGTCAAGAGACAACTCAAGTTCAAATATATTTTAAGACAAAATTGACAAACTTCATCTGCCCGGGGCCACAAACAAGGATGTAGCTTACACCCCGAGCAGACTCAGACTGTACATCGAGACTTTCGACACAAACCTGTAATGACTTTATCTGAGCTGATATCACTACTGGACAAACTATCTTTTGCTTACTTATCCAGCGACACTAGCACATCATTAGTATGATTTTCACTAAATCACCGAAGTTAAGCAACCAAAACTTAGCAAATGGAGTGCGGATCAAAACATGAATAGGTAGAGTTTTTGCTTACCTATACAGTTGAGGCAATCCTTATGGCCAAATATTTGAGGCTTCAAGAGCGTGGAGCTAATTGAAATATCTCCTTTAAAATGAATAACAGATCACAAAAAAATGATCCTCGAATAACTTTTATTATTATTTTGTAGAAATGAAAAACGTGAAAATTGATTGCGCAAAATACTAAAATTAAATCAATCGAAGAGACAAAGAATATGATATCACGGAAGTCTATTTCATGTCAGCTTCGTTAATTATAATTAATTCTTTGATATTTTTGGTGTAGCTTAACAGCAAGGGACCGTCAGAACTAAGCAGCAGTTCAGGGAAAATACTCTCAAGAAATGGCAGAAATTCTCAGGATACAGACCATCTATTGCTCTCGTGAATGATGCACTACATCAGAGAATCTCTTACTGTATTTTATATGAGTATGCTTCAATCACATGGACAAGCACCGCAAGAAGAAGGGCCAAACCTTCTTAGGAACTATCTAAATATTCTCTCATTTTTGGCCTAGGATACTACAAGCTTACGTCTCTTTTAGTCCTCGAGCTTCTCTGGAGGTCGTTAGAAAACATATATTTATATTCCCAGGTGGACCTATGGGTGCACAATATCTTGGAATGTGCCACAGACAATTGCAATTGTGTATAATAAGCAGCAATTTGTAGTTAGTGTCCATAGGTTTCAAATATGGAATGGTGGTATTTTTTTTACTTTTAAAAATTAACTCCTTATAATTCTGAAATTTAGCTCTTAAATTATTTCTGTGTGAAATAAATGTTCAAAAAATGTTATATACTGCTTAGAGAAAACAATAAATTTGAGAATCTCTGCGCTAGGCCAAGAAAAATATTGAGAGAGAGCCTTTACGTTTGTTTGTCTTCTTTTCTTTTAAGGCTTTATGCGCATTTGTAGAGCGCTTCTTTGTTCACTTTATAGCTAAAGCCAGACGCACAAAACACTCGCATATTAAATTCATTTCTGTGTAAACATGTACAAGAAAACACCAGCAAACGGTGATGCAGAAATCCATTTACTGAATAATACGTCGCTTACTATTTTGAAGATCGCTACACGCTTTATGTAAAGCGACAATTTACCACTGTAATTAGACTACAGCTCAACATTTATGACCAAATTTGCGGAGACTTTCTTTGCATGTGTAAGAGACGACTTTCATCGAACACAGATTTTTATTAATAGACTATGACAGAATATTATACGCATTAAATATGTTTACAGATAAAAAAAAATAGTTTTTATACACAGAATTATATTTATTTATTTTTAAGCTTTCGAAAGGATTGAACCATTAACGTTTAGCATGATAGTCGACCGTCTTGACTTTTGGCCATTACCATCGGTTTTATTCGACTTTATAGCTAAAGGCAGACGCACATTTTTTCATTATTATTTTTTATATCTTCAAGACAATTTTAATATATTATTAGTTTTTTCAACGTCTGGCTGAGTATGAAATTAAGCAGCATTATGCGTGGATAGTATTTGGATAGGTACCCTGTAAGTCCACTGAGCGTCGTTGGTTGTATTGAGCTGTCCTTAAAGATCAATTATTCAGGCACAAAGAGCATCAGGATTATCTAAACTAGGTTACGTTAGCTAAGTTGGTTAGGTTAGGTTAGCTTAGGTTAGGTTGTTATTCAGTAGAACGAGAATCTGAAACCTTAAAGAAAATGCAACTTTACTATCCAAGGCATATTATTTATATATTTAATGATTAGCTCGAGTCTTTCAAGGCTTGAATTATTTGGTCATAAGGAGCAGCTTAAACTGCGTGAACTAAATCAGATTTATGAACCACTCCTGATTGCATAGATCGTAATAATAATCTGATGTGCAGTTTGAATTTGATTAGAGTAGTTAATCGCTAAGCAATCAGCTTAGTGGTAAGCTGCACTAGTGCGAGTGACCCCCACAACGCAGTCATGTGCTGAAGCTGGCTTAAGTGATTAGGTGGTCTGGTGCTTTAATTAATATTATGTTCCACATATTCATCATCATCAGCCTGTGTCCGTCTTTGTTGAACGTAGGCCTCCCGCATGAGTATTTTTCATGTGGGGTAGTTGGCTTAAAATGCCACGCTTGCCAGGCGGCTTGGCGAGTTTATGGCCGGTTAACACCGTGCCTAGTTGAAGCTGGGAGAGTTCTTGTGGTAACTCTCTCAGCCCTCTTTTCTCCCGTCAGTTCATCACGTCACATCGCCAAAGGGATTGGTTACCGCAATCTTGATGTGACATGACTATGTAGGGCTCACCACGTACAGGTGGGAGTGGAGTTGGTTGTGAGAGGCTATAAACTGCTGTTTTAATAGCAGTCGGTAGGTGCTCATCACCACCCGAGAGCCTCTTATTATTATCTGCTTTAAAATTATTTTATGAGAAAAATAATGTTCAATTGATTGATGATGTATATAATTGAATATTTATTTTACTTAATTCAAAATTAAATAATAATAATAATTTGCAGAAAGGTGTACTAATCCAAATTAATACTTTTAATTATTTATGCGCTTAACTAAATGATATTTTTTATAAACGAGTATAAACATGGCAATATTGTGTTAAAACATATATATTTTTTAAATTCAATTTACTAAAGAATAACAGCAACTACCTCTTTAACTAGCTTTTTTGACCTTTTTTAAATCAACCTTACCTAATTATACTCTATTTTTGTCATTTTCACTCTAAATGTATATATAGCATATATCCACTACAACTGACGATGGTTTCAGCAAAATTGGTCGAAATATAAGATAAAAAAAATATATCTCCGTCTTATGCAAAACTTATATATATTTAAATAGAAAAAACTTCTTCCTACCTTCATCTGATCCTGAATTACACTGGATTACACTAGATTACACTAGATTACACGGATATCATTAAAATTGCTATAAATGTAAATAACTAAACGAATGTATTGTATTTACTGTGTTCTACAAATATATTTTTTAAGTAAATAAATTCACACACAAATACAAATCTTTATTAAAAATCATATTTTTATGACATTTTTCTTGTCAATTTCGGAGAAAATAAAATATATCAGACGCTGGGGTTCAATTCACGAACTATGCACCTTAGTTCTATTCTAAAAAATAATACGAATAACATTTTTTGAAGTATTCCTCATACACATGGACAATACATGTCACATGCACGACACATGACCGAAGAGTTTGCTTAGTTGACATCTGCTCTTCGCGGAACGCTCTTAGAGATTTAGATTCTTGGAAATTTGATTTGCAGCATTAAGCCTGAAGGTAAACTGAAACATACTGAAACCCAATATGCTTGCGTTTCAGGCAACACAAGACTCGTGAAACCACTCAAATAATGTAAAGCAGACATAACCTACCTAGTGAGCACGACAATGTCTCAACAAAAATTAGAAGAAAATAAATGTACATTTATTGTGGCTACGAGTATTAATATTAAAGAAAGCAGAAGAATTTTTACCAGTTTCCGTTAAGTTACCATATCGTAATTAATATCTATTTGATGCTCTACTACTGTTTCAAATATTGTTATTGTATCTTTTTTACGACAACAGAAAATGTAAAAATTACTGAATTTCAAAATGATACCTACTACGACATACTAACTTAACAGCAACCGGTGACAAACTGATTTTAAAGTGACGTGCCAAGAAGTATCATTCCGTTTTACCTAATATTAGTATCAAAGTTTAATTCTAGTACTTTTATTTTTCTTGATATTTTATAAGTTATTTGTAAGATATTGTTAGAGTAGGTGCATCATTAACAAAACTTAATTCACCTGCAGTTCTTCGTGAATGTGAAAATGAGAAAGTACCAGTGGTTTTGTATAAACGAGTATTTTATACAAGCCCGCATAGTATTTTATTACTTCTTAAATTTATATTTGAAGTGAAATTGTGGCATTCAGAATGCTTTTGAAATTCACTATCCACTTTCGCCTCATATATATAACATTGAATTAAAGAAGTAAAACTTGATCATTTAAAAATTACTAAATTTTCTAATTGTTTATCGTTTCTTCCGCAGATACCCGATCAAGCGTACTCGCCAGATGTCCCCTTGCGACGACGGCTACATGTACATTCCGGTGGCCTTCATGGGGCTGCTGTACCTGGTGTACTTGGTGGAGTGCTATCACTGCACGGCCAGGCTACAACTGGCGCATCGTGTTGACGTCAGCGCCGTGGCCGACAGGGTCAGGGCCATGCGTCTCGCCAAGCCCAGAGTCTGGTGAGTCTACCTGCTAGTCTACCTGCTAGTCTACCTGCTAGTATTCTTGCTAGTCTACCTACTAGTCATCCTGTTAGTCTATAGACTACTTGCTGGTCTACCTGCTTATCTACCTGCTTGTCTACTTGCTACACCATTTGCTAGTCCACTTACTAGTCTATCAGTTAATCTACCTGCTTTTCAACCTGCCAGTCTACCTGCTAGTCTACTTGCTAGTCTTTTAACTAGTCCACCTTATAGTCTATATGCAAATATACGTGCTAGTCTCTCTACTAAGTTATCTACTAGAGTAAATGTATTACAGTTCTACCTTTACACCCCGAGACTTCAGTTGGGTCTCTAGTAACTATATGCAACTTTGTAAATGGTGCATCATATCCTGTTGCGTGTTATGTATGTTTTTTATGGTAACAATTTAGCTTGTATTATGGCTAAAAACCATTTAGAAGAACAAAAGCACTTTTACTTTTGCTAAGAATATAAAATAATGACTATTTAAATAAGATTATTATTTTCAGAATACATGTATTGCTCTTTTGATTACAAACATCACAACAAAACCCTTGTTAAATAGATTAAATGTATTTAATACAATTTGGATGAAGTGCATATTTTCGTTTATTCGTTCACAATTATTTATTTGAGCAATCATTAAATCCAAAATATTAAACAATTTCGCCGATTGAGTTTTTACAATGATTTTAGTGATAAGACATGTAATAATATTCCAAAAAAAACATGCATTGTTGATCAAATTAAAAAATAGATATTGATAACGATTTCGTAACCAAATCATTAAATAACTTTCACTCCTATAAATAAGACATTTATTTTAATTTTTCTCAATTTTACTATATTACGTTGTCGCTATTAAATTGTCATTTTTTAAATAAAAAAATATTTATAATGGAATAAAAGTTTCATATAATTGTTTTTAAAAATTAATATTTTTCCATATGGATTTTTTTAATTTTTATTAGAATATTATTTTATTATTTCAATATTCTAATCTACTTTTATAGATCATTTTACTATATTATAATATTATTAATAATTAAATATACATATACTATACATAAAATTCTTTTTTCAACGCGTCAATCCAAACACAAAAATAACGGCAGAAGCGGGATGCCAACCGCGGACCTTGGAAACCAACTATGCCCAGGTATTCATACCGCTCAGCCGACTGGGCTATTACTGTGCCTGGACCGACTCACGTTGAAACTAGTATTCATGTCATTGTTATCATCGTATGATAGATGTCGCTATAGTATATATTCAAAGTATGTATATTTTTATTTTTTTTATTATTCAATCAGTCTTCATTTATTCACAAGCTTAATATTATTACTTTCCGACAGTCTATTTATTTTAGTAAGTACCACTCGGGTCTCGAACCAAACTATAGACTGAATGGATGAGAAACGACTACTTATAGTTCCGACTTGGACTTTATAACCAATCATTTACCTGTGTTACTGATTAATAATTTAACCTTCTTGATATTGTCTCAAGGTAAACATTATTATATGGATTTTTTTAATTTTTATTAGAATATTATTTTATTATTTCAATATTCTAATCTACTTTTATAGATCATAAAAAAAATAAAAATATACATACTTTGAATATATACTATAGCGACATCTATCATACGATGATAACAATGACATGAATACTAGTTTCAACGTGAGTCGGTCCAGGCACAGTAATAGCCCAGTCGGCTGAGCGGTATGAATACCTGGGCATAGTTGGTTTCCAAGGTCCGCGGTTCGCATCCCGCTTCTGCCGTTATTTTTGTGTTTGGATTGACGCGTTGAAAAAAGAATTTTATGTATAGTATATGTATATTTAATAATATTTTTCCATTTTCGAATGATATTAAGTTCGTTGAAAGTTTTTAGTGACCAATACAAAGTATGGTGGCTGGACACAGAAAGCTCGCAGAAGATATTTTATTTGAACTATGCTCTTAAAAGGTTTTCGAATGGTTCTTGGAACTTTTCCAGCCCAGAGATTACTTTCCTAGAACATAACGGTCCGCTTATTGAATAAACATTCACAGTGAAAATAAAAAATCTTTTTACTACAAAATAAAAAAAAATCTAACATTTTATTTAATATATTATAATATTTTCAGAACAACATATCTCCTAGATCATTTTTAATATGAATATATCACATCAGTTCCATATCTGAACATATGTTCACCACTAATTTTTGTTTCTTAGTTCTGTAAGTTGCCACTGTCTGCCTCGTCCAAAGATATATTTGCAACCGAAGATCCACCAGGGAACATATAACGGGTCCGCCATCTAACGTTTTTTTTTCAACTAGTGCTTATTTCGTGAATGGTAACACTTAGCTCATGTCTGATTTGACTGAAAATTAGTTTTATCCTTCCGCTGAACGAATATGGTTGTGTATACGCTTGAACAACGCTGGGAAATATTGCGACATTACTTTGAAAATCAGGCCATTTTTCTTCGAAAATGAGCAAGGAGTGGCCGTTACAGTCAATGGCGATCGTTATCGGTCCATTTTTGTTCACAAAAATTGAAGAGGAGGATATTGGCAACATTTGGTTTCAACAGGATGGTGCTACGTGCTACACAGCCGAAGCTACACTCGATGTTTTGCGCCCCATTTAAAAAAAAAAGTTAAATTAAGCTTGGACTGATAGAATAATAATAAAAAAATATACATACTTTGAATATATACTATCGCGACATCTGGCGTACGATGCTAACAATGATATAAATACTAGTTTCACCGCAAGTCTGGGCAGGGCATAGCGATTCGCCGAGCGGTATGAATACCTGAGTATATGTATATTTAAGTAATAATAATATTGTAATATAGTCAATGATCTATAAAAGTAGATTAGAATATTGAAATAATAAAATAATATTCTAATAAAAATTAAAAAAAAATTAAAAAAAGTTATTTGGCGGACCCTTTATGATTCTGAATGACCTTCAGAACAGAAACTCGAGAACTCAAATAGAACGTAGTTTTTGTACCCGTGGCATATTTATGGGCAGCTCAACGAGTGACATGCGGTGAGAATCAGGCGGTGATTCATCTGAGTTTAAGTAAGTGTCTTATGTTGCTTAATTTCGATGATTCAACATAATCAGCACTAACGATGTGTCTGGAGTATGAATAGTACTGGTTTTATTTCCATGTTACTAATACTACAAACCCTTACACATAAAGCCTCTAATATTTTCGTCATTTAGTTTAGTACCTGCTTTAAGTACTTGTCTATAATGTTCACAGTACCGGTACGATCGCAATGTTATCAGTTCTGGAAACCCTAACTATATATACAGCCTCCGGTATTCGCCCAGTTCACTTTAGTACCTTTCTCTGGCCTCGAGACACAAAAGAGTAACCCCTCCATGTAAGTAAAAGGAAAGCGCGAACGTATTTGTGCTGACCTGAGGGGTTATTTGCTTTTAATTTTCACTGTGGAAGCTCAAACACCCTTTTCCCGATGAAAGAAAAAAAAATGGGCATTTTCGGGCAGAGCTCTCGGATTTCTTGCGAATTTTATTCAGCGTTCCAAAATGTCTAAAATTTCAGCTATTTTCAGTGCAGACACTCTCTTTATATATATTTGCTCACCCTTTTCAAGATCTCAAAGATTGCTACTGTCCATAAAAATTAATTATAAATTAACTTATTTTTTATATTTTAACCATACTAAGTTGTGATAAGCATAGGCCTCTTACAGTAAATATACAACCTGTGGATGTCTTTAAAAAAAACAATTCATACTTGCAATCTCCCTAATCTACACAATAATACAATTTTAATTTCCTGCATAAAGCGTCTAGTCTTCCTGATTGGGCATAATGGAGCCCATTTTTTCGACCGGTTGTGGTCTCCTGGATGAGTTTTTATTAAAAAATATACCTAATCAGTTCCAACTAGTAAACGTCCTTCTTTTTTATACTCTTTCTTTTCGTGTTTTTTTTATACTCGAATAATGGTGTAAATTTTCGAATGTTTTAACCAAATCCTTTTTTTCTTTTTTTACAAGGTTCACTTCACTTTTTTTAATATATTTATTTTTATTCAACTTAAAGTGCCATCATAAATGACAAACTGCATAAAGCGAATACGAATAATATACTTGGTTGAGTTGGTCGAGGTAAAGCTTACTTGGATGAAACGAAGACCATAGCGGCTGACAGAGCTTTGTAACAACTAAATACTTCAGTTAGGAGAGCGTACATGGTGATGATAATGTTGGTATTGTGAAAGAATAAGCCTAAGACCTTTCACAATCTTGTGAGATATATTTCTTCACCTGCATTTAATTACAGTTATTTAAAAAAAAAACGTTATGTTTATTTTTTCAATAGCGTTTAGCTATGCCTTAACAGTAACAGTAACCCGCTGAGAATAAAACCTAACTCGGCAGATTTCTCCGCATAAATACAAAAAAGTCTTTAATAAATGGATTCCCGCTGTGAGCAAATCTCTTCAGGAATAATTATTATTTCTATTTGGTTTTTGCGAGCGTTAGTTCTGCCCTGCTTGTGCTTCATATTGTATATAAACGTAAAAATGAGAAAACCTCTAAATGGTGACTCAACTGTGAATTCAATTTTGTAAAAACAATTAAGAGAGCACCAACGGAGGATTTTGAACATGGATTTGATACACGAGTCCACAATGGCGTATTATTTTGCGATTCTCATTAGAGCACCGAAGTTAAGCAACATTGAACGTAGACCGCAGCTTGAATGGGTTGTTGGTCGTGTTAAGGCGCTCTCTAGAACCAAATGGCCCAGGCCTCTGGAGTGTCAAGCCAATAATCCAACCTCTTAAAAAACCCCTTTAACAAATAACCCTAAAAATATGCCTCGAATACTACAGCTGCTGTCTTTTCAAGTGTCCGGGTTTTTTCCTTGGGGGTCATTGGAAACAATATATGTTAATATTTAGACTTTCAGTTGTCTGGGGATAAGGCATGGACAGTGACAATTGACAGAACTGAGTAGCGACAATTTGCCGTGACCATATGTTCCAGATATGATACGGATATTGGAAGAAGAAAAGTATTCTACCAGATGAACTAGAACCATAAATTAAAACACACCTTTATTTCTGTATTAGATCGAACCCAAGGATTCATGCATCATCCATTAATTAACGATTTTTGTCTTACACCAATTTTCATTATTGAAATGCATATAACAGGTGATTAGTTTCATACTGACTGGATATATTGCAAAAAATGTATGAAATGAAGAAAAAATAAATAAAAATAAGATTCAACGGCGAAAAAACTCGCTACTTATCGCATGGAAGACGAGCACTTTACCCCTAGACCATGCCTCTCGTTACTTCAAACCCTGCTTTAGTATGCCTGAATATATCATCAATCAAATCGGTGTTGATTAATGTGTTGCCTTTCTCTCTCTCTTTTTGCAAAATCAGCAAGTTAGAAAGAGACGACGCATTTTGCAGATGTACAAAAAATCTAAGCTGCGGATCCTTGAAATGTTCGAAAAAGTAGAAATTTCCATTAAGAATGTACTCGTATGTACTTGTCACATTCAGAATATTGAATATTGAAATAATCACCATATTTAATCACTACAATAGGCATCTGTAATATCTGAGTCATATTCGGACGAAGTAACTTCTCAAAAGAAATCGACAGGCGTAAACAACTGGGATGGGCAGCATTTGGAAAACTAAAGTACACTTTTAAAGCGAAAATTCCACAATGTCTTAAAACTAAGGCGCTTAACCAATGCATCCTCCCTGTATTAACTTATGGCGCAGAGACGTGGAATCTGACAGCAAGTCTTACCCATAAAATAAAAGTCACCTAGCGTGCTATGGAGAGATCCATGCTCGGAGTGTCGCTAAAAGATAGAATCCGAAACGAGGAAATACGCAGAAGAACTCAAGTAGTGGATGCTACCCAACGAATAGGCACACTCAAGTGGCAATGGGCAGGACATATCTGTCGAAGAGACGACGGTCGATGGGGAAGAAAAGTATTGGAATGGCGCCCAATAACTGGCAAACGAAGCATTGGCCGACCCCCTACAAGATGGACTGACGACATAAGAAGAATAGCGGGAGTGACCTGGATGCGGAAGGTTGAGGATTGAAGAGGATGGAGACTCATGCGGGAGGCCTACGTTCAATAGTGGACGGACACAGGCTGATGATGATGATGATGATGATTCGGATATTTATTATTAGATTTTTGCCTTTATTATCTCGATGCTCTCGACTGTGACATACTCATCGTAAAATACGGAACTTATATTAAGATGCTCAGAAATTCATCAAAACAAAAGAGCGCCGAAAACAATAGATTCGAATACGTATGGAATTTAAAAAATGGTCTCATTGTCTTAAATACATTAGATTTTCACTATTTTATTATTGAAAATTCCTCTCGAAAGTCACGCCAAAATTATGTATTATCTCCTATTGATTTATTGTTTTCTTATCGATCAATCATTCAAAAGCCAAATATCTGTTCACAATAATTTTTTTTAATATATATTCCGTTCGTAATATTATTTAAAAATAACACAGACACAATACGGAAGAGACTTTTTAATAGAGAATACCGATTGATAGTAATGGAGATGTCTCGTCTGTGGATTCTTTAACGATTATCATTTTACATATGGAATAAATAGATCCACCAACATCATATAATATAAGACAGCTTGGCATTTACACATCATCTATTTTAACAGGAACTTACAATGAATGGGTGGTATTTACGGAACAAATTTCTTTAAATTACTACCACTAAATTTAATGAACAGAGTATTGCTGGTTTTTAGCGGGTGAAGGATCAAATTCACACCAACAGTAAGTATTTATAGAGCTTACAAATTGATTAAAAGACATTTTTACTATTAAAATCTCCGTTAGGGATTGAAACCCACGACCTTTGTTATGGAAAGCAAACGCTTTTTCACTAATCTATACGCACCGGCATTTGATTAAGAGTATATCTATTATTAAGGTCAATTATTCAATCAACTATTTTTAGTACTAGAATTAGTAACAAGGATTCCAACTTCAACGTATTAAGAATTTTAAAAGCCCTTTTACATGAACGATAACTTCGATGTTTAGACCTACGCATAGAAATTTTCCAGTACTTACACCAAACATGGTAACCATAATGCTTACATATATGTGTTGTGCGGTAGTAAAGTTGAGCCTCTATTAGTACAAGTTATAAATCTTTCAAATCAAAGTGCTTCTCGCGTGACGCATGTGCGGAGAAAAAAGTTTTCCAGCCGACTTATGAAAGTTAGTCTAAGCCAAGCCATATCCATAATACAAGTATACATAATATACAGACTATGGAGGGTAAAGAGGTTAGTAACAGGCTACTGAAATAACTAATTCAACATATACACTATCTAACTAAGGCATTTGGTCGTTACAAATATCTATGTATACTCGTAATTTAAAATTTATATATCCTTGTAATGTTATCAAAATTCACGAACCACTTAAAAACTTACAACCATTATTTAAATCCAGACGTGGGCATTAATTTTCTATGTAAATCTTATAAATTTAAGAGAATTCACAATTAAAAAATCCATCAATATTCTTAAGGAAATCCTTAATAATCAACTAATTTTAACGTATAGCCCGATACTTGATATACTTCCAGTAAATTCGCTCTGTTCAACCGGTCTATGTACAAAGATCTTTGACCCTTCTCCTCTTTTCTCATTTTCTCTATGTTACCTTTATTAACTGTTATGTATTTCTGTTTAGTTTAAAGTACGTCCTGACGATGGTGACATGTCACCAAAACCGATACACTGATTAATAAATTACAACTCACTCATTTCTGACAAAGATTAAATTGTTTCATTCTTCGTTAAAAATATCCGCCATAAAGTGAGCTGTGTTAAATAGAAACGAAATTATAAACTCTTTAAATGCATTGAATTTTTACCCACTTACTAGCTTATACACCCTTCAGACTTCAATGTGAAAATGGACGGTTTAGAATAGACGCTGAAAAAAAAATATGCCTTTATTATTGTAGAACAAAAAACCCAAAGAAACATGACTTGTTAAAATCAAAATGTACAGTCTGTATGTATACAATACGTACATATGTATAACGTTATATAAGAAAGACGTTATCTGAAGTTACTTTTCTTTTTCCCTTTTTAGTAGAAAAGGAAAACGAAATGAACTGCAGACGTAAAATCTTTTGCTGCGCAAAAGCATTCGTATGAAATATATTTCAAAATACGTCATATTTAAAATACACATTTATAAACAGTTGCTGTTTAATTTTATTATTTTAACGAAAAGATTACAAGCATGTGTTTATTTTTTTTGGGATCCTGTAATATTAGGAATTAATCAAATTTATTCAAATTATACATGTAAATCTTTATTTACTTATTTAGTAAGGTAAGGTACGTTAAAAAAAATGCGAAAATTTGTGACCCATATGGTCTACTTTACTTAGCGAACGAATTTGCATAATAAGCAATTTATTTTTCTGTAAAATATGTCACCATGATTGGCTGCCATAATTCAATCACGCTTTTGTCAATACTTATTTAAGATTGCATTTTTTATTATTTATATTTTCATCCTATGCTCTATGTTGGTTGTATTATAGTAAGCGATTGAGACGTAGAGGCCACGGAAAAAGCGTCTTTATATATTAACGGCTTGTACTCTATACCGTCGGGAACTATCCATAAAATGTAGTTGCGGGAGGCGTAGCTCACAAAGGGATAAGGCGATGACTATGGCGTTTGATATAGCTTTATTATTGCAGTTCGTGAACTCGTGACGACCATATTCTCCAATTGGGGAAGTAGACATAGTGTATGATATGAATGCTTATTATTAATTAATGCGTTGTACCACAGGCATCATCTAGGTACATTTGTTTATTAAATATATTTATTTATAATTTTATCTACATATGGTATTTTGTTTTATAAACGAGTATAGTATTGAATAGATAAATATTTAATACTTTGTTTTATAAATAACATAAGAATACAAATAAGGTTCTTGAATCTCTTCGCCGGCGGTCATAGCTCAATGGTCAAAGGGTTTGATTTGCAAGTCAAAGGTCGTCGGTTTGATCCCCGACGGAGATTAAAAAAAAGGATTTTTAATCGATTTCTCAGCTCTAAAATACGGTTGGTGTGAATTTGTCCATTCCCCGTAAAATGTCAGTCATGGCCTATTAATTTAAATTGGTGGAAGACGAAAGTCGTCCCGTGAAGACCACCCATTCATAGTAAATTCCTGTAATAATAAAGAATGATGCGTGAATCTCCGGCTGTAGTCTATGACGTTGGCGGATCAACACGCCACATGCAGCGTTTAGCCATATACACCATGGTAAGCGTCATAATTACTATCACCATCTATCGGTATTCTCCTGTATGTGTTTACATAAAAAAATAAAAATAATAATAATCTAGTCCATAAAAATGTATTACTTCTCATCAAATAGATCATGATCGCTGAAATATACTAGGTATTTTTATTATAATTAAAAAATAAAATGAAAGCACGTTACCATTAAACGATAATACACCAAAAAATAACCAGTTATTAAAAATAACATTCATTTCGTGTTTCGCAAAATGAAAACATAAAAAAAACTTTTAGCCGCGATGTATTAATCAACGAGCTTTTGGCGCCAAATTACAATGTGCGCTTTTCGCGCGAAAAAAACTTTCAGCGCCAAAATTTACGCTGCGTCACGCTACAGGAAAACTGAAAGGGGAAAATGGCTTCTGTTCATCGAAAGGAATAATAGTGAATTAATTTAGCATTAGTGTATTGAATTACAGCATTCGCTCATTTTTCTCCGCACTTAATGTAATGCTACCTTGGTAGAACGTCAAAGAGTACACTAGATGCCTTGATAATTTACCTTAATAACACTATGAATCAGAACCAGGCCTTTTTTGTCGTGAGCTCGATAGCTTTAAAAAAAAGGCAGCTTTAGTTCATTCTCTCCTGCGGCATCTGAAGTATGTGTTCTAACCAGGATAACATTTTGATTAGCATTTAAATGTAAGGAATAAATTTATATTACTTGCATTTTCTATATTTAAAAACATAAATATAAAAAAAAGCTTCTTTCATATCTGGTCAACATGAATTTCCACTACTCAGCTAGGTCAATTTACTACTGTATAAGGCTCGTCCCAAGACATCTGTGTACCCGATGTTCCACATGGTAACATATATGGTTCCCGGCGTTCTCTAAGGCAGAAGCCCGAGGAACGAAAACATGAAGAGACAGTGATACGGATCATATTTTTGGGTGATTAGTTAATCGAATTTTATGAATGTTAACAACAGGCAGGACCCATCCAAGTTTTGATCCGCATCCAATGTTGCTTATCTTCGGTGATCTATCGTGAACCGCGCTTACAATGCGATATTGCTTCTGGGCGATCTAGTTGTTATTAAATTCGGACCCTTATATTTAATTTGAGTATTTATCTAAATTATTTTTTAAATGAAAATAGTGACATCCCCTTTACTCAAAGAAAAACGACATCGTGTCACTGGGATTGTCATCGGGACGCATAGGGAAGGATGTGAAGAAAGTAACAAATAACAAAAAACTTTTTTAGAAGCACATTTAGTTAAGGTAATAAATTGACAACTTCGGTATTTGGCTCTGGCCACAAACAATAAATGATCTACTTCCGTTGAGACCTGAGCCGAAAATGAATCAGAGCACTCCGTAACACTGCAGCGTTTTCCTATCACATGTCGGTCCTTTGACGAATTATCTGTCACAACAAGCAAAATGGTGATGCAACGCCTTTTCTTATATGACTAACATATTTATGTATATGCGTGTCCGAAGAGCGAACAAAAATAACAGATGAAATATCGTTTATCGAGCATTTTTCGACACCATCCTGCAAGGGCTATATCGATTTATGATGTCAATAGTTTTGAAACATTATGACCGGAACAAGCGTCGACTGTACAAATGCTAATCAGGTCAAGTTCAATGCGAATCATACAATTTTCATGACAAATGAAAGTGCTATGGTTTTTCCATCAAGAACTCAACCCCGTGGCTCCATTATAATTCCATAAGCAGGTCAGGCGAGCCTTGGGAAAAACTATCAGGTTAGGCAACTTCAGGAAATATTAATGACATTTTAAAAATAATGGAAAAGGAAAATAAAATAAAGGCCAACCGTAATAATATGCTCTTTAAACTTGACAGCATATTCTAGGCTTTTATTAAAATGTGCTGCAATTTACGAGTATATCATACGACCCACATATTCGTCGCACACATGCTGAACTTAAAGAAGTTTTATATTTTTAAATTATTTTACGTAAACTGAAGAATACCAACAGATGGCGCCGAAAAATATCATGTGTAGAATATTGATCCGCCAAGTCATACACTACGGACCGACATTCGCGCATCATCCATTTTCAACAGGAATTCACTTCACAATAAGTGGTGTTCACAAAACTATTTTTTAATAGAGTATGACTGGCATTTTACGGGTGAGGGATCAAATTCACAATATTTATAAAGATTATAAGTCGATTACAAACCATGGTTATTTTAACTTTTGTCGTGAATCGACATTCGGTATGGTTAGCAAACGCTCTACACTGAACCATAGCCGCCGGCAAATTTCTACCAAGAATGGTAGTTTTCAGAACATCTTTCTAAACGTCACTGAAGTCCTTTGAATGTTTTAGTTATGTTAAAGCATCTGTGTTTCCTTACTTATATAATCTGAAACTGTGAATAGTATATATAAATAAATCTCTTCACTCTTTACATGCACACAACCACTAAAATTCATGAACTAGACTATAGGTTCCCAAACTTATTTCAGTCGTGGACCCCTTACCATGATTTTCCGCTTTCGGTGGACCCCCTCCTACGTCCTTTTAAAAAAAAAGCATTAGTTCAGTGGTGTCAAACTCAAAAAATATCAAGGGCCGGATAAGGTATTTTGAGTACGCCTATTTGTGGACCAATAACCTCTTAATATTTAAAATAGCTATAAAAAATAAACGCGCCGTGTATATCAAAAACTGTAATTTAAGTTTTCAAGTACATTAATGAGGGTTTTATTTTTTGAAGATAATTTTGAGAACATTGTGTAAATATAAACCTTGTTTATTTTTACACTCCTATAATCTGGACTGAAAATTTTCCATTACCATCCGAAATATGGTTGGTGAAATATCATGCAATTCATTTCACATGTTCTCTTTTAATTCTTCAATATATCCTGGATTGCTAATATAAAGTATACTGTAAAGATATCACAAGAGAAAAAAGTCCACTGGGGACAAATCCTGGCTGTGGGGTGGCCAGTTAATGTCACCTCTTTTAGATATCAGTTTTTGGACTAAAAATTCACAAACTGCTACTATTATAGTAATTTAATACATGAAAATAACTGTTCGCACAAATAAGTGGTGCCAAACATTTCCACATTTTTATTGACTGATTTTAAAAGTTTGTATAGCTTTTGGGGAGTTATTATTAAAAACCAAGTATCCCCCACTTCTTAATTCTTAGATTCGAGTGTAGACTGCATTACTATTAATTCTATCTGCTTAAAGTTATTTTTTGCTGCTGCCGTAGTTTTCACTTCTTTGTCAAGGGTCAGCCGACTTAGGTATTTGTTCAGTAGAACTCTGTTGTCGGCCAGCAGCCGATGTGTTTGTAGTGCATTTTTGTGCGCAAAAAACTACTTACGCGACATAATTTCTTGTGATTTTTACAATATTGAGTATTGATTTTGATATTTTGAAACAATTTTGAACATTTTAAAATATTATTTTACAAAACAATCGTGTCTGAAAGATACTCATTCCAAAATGGCTGGAACTTCGCGTGATATGTCATCTAGAGACCATCTGTTTTCGGAAGATGAATCCTAAGATACTGATTTACTCTTTTTCTTGGTATTATGAATATTTTAAAGACGACAATTTCAACAGCTCAGATAGTGATGATAGAACCACATATGTCGATAGCCAAAAAATGAGAAAAAGTACTAGATTGAAATGACAGAAACCCGAGTTCCCATTCTCTCCTGCCACATCAGACATTAGAATTCCAGACAATTAACGACTAAGGTCTGCTTTAGGATTCGTTCAGTTCTTTTTACAGATCATTTGATGTCTCAGATTGTGACAGAAACTATCAGATATCACAAAAGCTTAGAAAGGAGTTAATTTTTCAATTAGTAGGAGGCGCAAGACTTGCAGCGTGAATATTGGGTTGTGGTTTATAACGTTGGGGACACTTAGCCATATACAGCATGGTTAGCATCATAGAATTCGGTATTCTCCTTTATGTGCTTACATAAAAAAAATCTTCAAGTCCTCCGGATTCTACCCTGAAAGTTGTAGGGAACTATATGGAGAAATAATGGTGGCAATCCGTGGTAGCCATTTGTTCCAGTATAAAAAGGATATGAGGGAATAGCGCTTACCATTGCTCTACGCTGTCCGCAAAAAAAAGGTTTTACTTTGACGTCATAATGTATAAGCGTCGAGTTTTACAAGGCGAGTAATACTACCTCTGATCGAAGTTAGCCAAGGACGAAAGTGTAGGTCACTTCGCGCTACTTTATTTTTCCACGAGCCTACTTCGGCTAGCTTCAAGAAGTGCTTCGAGAAGTGCTTCGCGATGAACTTCGGCGAGCGAGCATAAATATCGTAACTCGCCATAGCCGTGAAAGGACTAAATCTCGAGAGAAACTTTACAAACTGTACTAAATATTAAAGCATAATGGTGGAATGACCAACTTTAATGCAAGGTATGTTGACTTCAACACCAGGTGGAACTGTTTTTATGTATGAATTTTTATAAAAAAAAACCGTAACACAATCATGGAGAAATCATACACCAGTAAATTCTGAAGGTTTCCAATTTTTGCTCAAAAATATACAGTCTTGATCCACTAACATTATGAGACTTCAGCCTAGTATTCACACATGATTAATTTTTAAAGTTCCAATGTGGACAAACGTACTTACGTAGTTCATTTGTTCACAAACGTAGTAACTTTTTGCACATTGGGACTGAAAAAGCTTTCATAGATAGTTAAACTGCAGACTTCCATCAAGTGAAACAGTGCTTAATGTGATCTACCTGTATATTAAAATATGGTATTAATATTAGCTTGATATAACTCTTTTAGGCTGATGCCGAAAAGCCTCGATAAACTATCTTTTGTCTGTTAGTTTTGTTCGCTCGCCTGAAATGCACATCTAATAATTTTAGTATTAATTTTCTCAAGATACGACATGTTACGGTCGGGCGGGGAAACCAATGGAAATATATATCTTATAATGGAAATAAATACGAATTGTGCTTCTGAAAAAAATCTATGCTTTGTGACCTGCTCCTGCATCCTTCCTCCACGCGGCCCGATGAAGACCCCGCGACTATTGTCACATTTTTAAAGATGGTGGATGTTAGTATGAAATTCTTATCTATTTAATATTAAAATGGATCTCAAAATGAATGCTAAAAATATAAATGACGTTTTATGGGTAAGGAATCAATTTCATACTATCTTGGGGGTATTTATAGAGCTTAAAAATCGATTAAAAAATATTATTTTGTCTGGGATCGAACCCACAACGTTTGGTATGGTAATATAGCGCTTTACCTTTATTTGATACCGGTAAGGTATTATTATTTCACTTTAAATTTCCGCGTGGTAACATTTTCTGCCGAATTCTTTGTAAAAGAACGGACATCTTTATCTGCTTGAATTCCAGATTTACAGTAAGACACCGTAAATATGGACGATGCGTGAATGTTGAGGAGTAATCTTAAGACGGCTAGTATTTATAACAATTTTTGTGTGATATGTTAATCTCTTATATTTTAATGAGATCGGATGCCTAGCCTGACGCTTCCGAGGCCAGAACCATTTGATTATACGCAGTTAGCGACAGGAGGTGACCCATCCAAATTTTGATCCGTGTCCATTATTAAAAAAAGCGTTAACCCATCCTTTAAATGGCAAAACTTCATTAAAATTCACTGATAAGATTGAGTATCATCTGTCGGTATTCTCCTCTGTGTATTCTTAAAAAAAGTGACCTAAATCTAGGGTGAAACTTTCTAAAGTAAAGGAAGCATTTCCCCTGTGAGGTATTTGGTGCTGTCAGTAGAAAAGTCGATTTTTTCACCAGTATAAAACTCTCCGAGAATGTGACTGACATCAATGTACTGTTAGTCTGATAGAATCGAACTTTTTTAAATCGACTGAACACATTTTTTCAGAGTATTATTAGAGAATCTTCTGATTAAATAAATAAAAAATAAATCTGTATTTTACTCAACTAAAATTGTAGTGAATAAAATTACTGTGTTGCTTTTTAATAGATACGAGAATATTTATTTATTTATTAACGGAATTGAGTTCCAAGTAGTACATATATTACACAAAATAATATAGATATGTTACAAATATAAGATAAAATAAGAGGCAATACAGAATAGAGACAGACAATAGATATATTTATAATAAATATTGACATTTAATTAATTTAATTTCATACCCAGAATTGAAGTTTCAAGGTACAAAAAAAAATACAAATAGAAGACAATAAAATAATAAGAGTAACATGAAATAAGAAGAAGATGACACGTGTCTGAGATCACATAGATCTAGGAAGACAATACCATCGACAAAAGAGGAAAAGGATGTAAGAAAAGGATCGAGGTGTGCTGGTAGGCCATTTAGGAGCGCCATTGCCGTTGTACTAAATTGAAAGCACGAGGCTCCACAAGTAACAACTGGGATCAAAAACAATGGATGGCTACGAGCACGGGTATACTTATAGAAGTTATATATATAGAAGTTAAAACATTCAAGAATCCTAGGGTTGTAATGAAAATACCGTAATGAAAAATATGTATTATATGATCGCCTAATTTAGCAACAAGGTATGAGGCGGATTAATTTGCATCGCACTTGCATCGTCTTTATAAATACGTGGTGTTCATTGTATGACTTTAAAATAGTGCTCATTAACATAAGTAAAATGATGTTTAATGTATATATTGTTACCATATCCGCTCTATATTTGGAGCACAGGGACACCACAAATTGTCGTTTCTCAGTTCTGTAAGCTCGTATTGTCTTCGTCGCAGAACACCTGTATTCCAAAGGCTCACAATGGAACTTTTTTTATGTAAACAGATACAGGAGAATACCGACAAATGGTTATAGTAATTCTGAAGTCTCATCTGTGGAATTCTATGACGCTTACCATGGTGCATATGACTAAGCACTGCATGTGGAGTGTTCATCCACCAACCTCATATACTACAATCCGAGATTCACGCATCATCTTTTATTATTACAAGAATTTACTATGAATGGGTGGTCTTTACGGGACGACTTTCGTCTACCACCAATTTTTATTAATAGGCTACGACTGGCATTTTATGGGAGAGGGTAATTAAAATAAAACCGGGGGTAATTTTAGAGCTCATAAATTGATTACAAATCGTTTTTTTTTTTAATCTCAGTCGGCGATTAAACCTTTGGCTATCAAAGCAAACGCTTTGATCATTGGGCCATACCTGCCGGCATTATGGTTCCTGAAAGCCTTCAGAACAAGAGCCTGCAAGCTTGCATAGACTGCGGCTGTAATGCCAGAAAAATATTTGGGTGTTCAATGATCAGGGTATTTCTAAAGAGATCGGATGATAAGTCCGACGCTCCCAATACCCTTTTTGTCCTTGAAGGGTGGCTCAACCCAACCGAGGGCATGTAAAGCTTAGATGAATTAAATCGATAATTTAAGAAAATCAAGCTTGTTCGTGAATGAGAAACGAACGCTCTAACTACTGGACTATGCCGCCCGGCAATATGATATGGACTATGCTATATGATTCGTCCGAGGATATTTATAAACTGTAATCACATGTAATTGGAGTTCAAACACACGGTGCATAAAGTAAAAAAATCTGGCTTCACTCTTATCACCATAGTAGTAACAAAATTGCTTGTGTTAAGAAAATCTAGCGATTTTCGAATTTTTACAGTAAAATTTCAAAGAATTGAATAGAAAAAGTTAAGACTTAAAGATTAAATCAAAATTAAAACAAATAAATCTTCAAAACACTGTGAAACTTCACACCTTAAAGTATTCTTATTTGTCTATTATCATATAATTCAAGATGATTTCAGGATGACATCGCGTAACTTTGATCAATTGGCAGCCAATGTTTCTATATTTGGGCTTATTATTTATCATATTTTTTCTGGACATTGAATTACTAGTCAAAAGCAATCTCAGAGGCCATCTCAACTCAATAAACGACACTAGAAACTCCTAAGCTGGTAGTTTCCATTACCATTAAGCCCTCAGTAATTTAAATATGTTTCTGCTCTTCAATCTATTTTTCCTAGATAATGATGCTCTGCTACTTGTTGACTGTGTGATGCACCAGCGGCTGATTGCACCTCACCCCCGTGTGAGAGTGCGCCTCCTTCTCTCTCCCTAGCGCCCCCTAGCGCCTCCCTATCGCCCCATTCGCTTCCGCTCCACGAGAGTAATGACGCAGAACCGCCATGGATGACTATCACACGACATGCCACACGGGTACTCAGCATCAGCGATAAGGAACCCATCATTAGCTAGTGGGGGCAGAACAGTGACATTGAAAGTGGGCGGAGGAGTTAGTTAACGATGAGTTAGCTTCCTTCCATTCTTCTTCGTGGCTGTGTACCTCACTAAAAATAATACAACCGTATGGGTTGCGAAAAACAGTGCCTGCGTTAAATGCTGGGCATACGATGGTTTGAATTTGTGGGCAATGCGAACAAGGCAGCATTTCGTACTACAGTCAAGAGGCAAAGGTGTACTTAGTTGCGACATATACTTTGTATGCCGCAGAAGAGCATTAACTTCAGTTGCCTTTTCGTCAAGCTCCATGCTCTTGTCTCCATTAGTTACTAGTCATATAATTTACTTGACGGAGCTGCAGGAGGTAGAGCTAATATGGTACAGCCAAGGACCATGGTGGTAGACAAAGCTTTGTGGCAGCAGTTCACGACAGCCATATGCTCATTTTAGGAGAGTGGACATGATGGTTAATTAGTTGAAAACAACTATTTGACTTGTATAGGTATGTGTTAAATTATTAAGATCTGGATTTAAATAATTAATTCACATTACTGGCAGTAATGAAGGATTGACCAAATGATTTTCATTTCAGATCTTATACCGCGGGTTTCTAATCGCTGTTGTTCGGCCATAAATAATGTATCGCAGGGAAAACGCGTCTTGAAAAATCGGGAAATCTATGTTCGATTTATCTACACAGGTCACGCTCGGATAAATCAAAAAAGCTTTAAACGCCGACTGGAAAAACTAAAAGAAAACATTTTTTCCCATCACATGATGATATACGATACGTACGTGTATCACGTCAAACTTAGGAATATGGATTATTTTTTTATGTAAAAATGTCAGAGAAGGTTAACAGTTTAATATGGATATTTATGAGTTAAACTACCGTATACAAATATTTAAAGTCTAGAGGTAAAGCACACACTTGCTTAGCAATGTGACGAGGGTTCGATCCCCGTAGAAGCTGTAAATATAAACTTCTTGTACTGAACATCATCACCGTACCATGTTCACTCCCCTAATTGGAACACATGGTCCTCACAAATATATATTACTCACCATGGTCCCTGCCTCATCCTATGTAAGCTCTGCTTTGGAGTTTGCATACTTTCCTACACTCTTCCCAGGACGATGTGAGCCCGAGGGCTTGAAGAAAAGGCTGCTGTAGCTTATGGTCTCCTGTGGCATCCAAAAAATAAATTCTAACCAGGACCACCTTCGTCTCTTGGCCGACTGCAGTATGGAAGGCTTCCTTGTCCGCTCTCTTACCTTGTCATTACTCACTCGTAATGGCATTTATTAAATTATATGTTTCATACTGCTATGTAATTTTTGACATTTCCGTTTGATTAGATTCATAAAAAAGTCGCTTTATGAACACTACCCAATCACAGTGAGTACCCATAAAGTAAACAATTCCTAAACGCCTCATCATAATCATCTCTAAAATGTCCTTTTCTATTGAAATATATCATTTTGACACTCCTTTAATATTAATGGAACTCTGTTACGAATGTGCAATAATTGAATGTAACTGAAAACACAAGGGCCATTTTTTGTGGAGGAAATTTATACAACGGTTTGTTTTTTTTTAACCTTATACTTTACTTACTTCAAGGTAACCTCATTTTAAAATACTTTCAGCAAACACGTTCAATATCTCAGATTTAGCAAACTTTTGCAAGTAGATATTTGTTCATATAATTTTCTTCCCCGTATATAATTTCATTGCAGTCATTAGACTTGGATTACGTGGTGCGGGTTTCCTCTCGTAGCCCCGCACGGGGCGCAGCACCTTGACCTGAGGCTCCACCCTTCACTCCCTCACCCCAACAATGGATAATCACGCACTTGTGCGGTTATTAAGATATTCCACTCATCCACTCATCCACTAAACCACTCTGACCCGGATATCAAAAGAGTACATACTTAATACAATTATTTACTTACCAGTAATGGAACAGATTTTCAGCAAACGGACCTTTTTATAGATTCATATTTTCTCCTATATTGATTTAATAGATTGAAAATATTTTTTTAGATCATATGAAAACAGAATATTGGCAATTTTTTCGTATTTTTTCCTTCAATATCTGGAACATATTGACACCACAAATTTCCGCCAGTATTATGTCAGTTGCCACTGTCAATATTTCATCTCCAAACATCTCCGAAAACGACCCCAAAAGCAAAAGCTCGGGGAATTAAAGAGGCAGCTTTAGTATCCGGACATATTTTTGGTGATTTCGTCATTTATTTTTTAAAGTGGTCGGATGATTAACTTGACGCTTTCTGAGGTATGAAGCATTTCACTGAGCAACAAGCTCCATTCGACGAGCCACACTGTAAGTAATAAGCGAGCATCCATCCAAGTTATGGTACCCGTCCTATGTTGCTTAACTTCGATGATCTAGCAACAACTTTTAAAGATATGCCATCATTTCTAGACTTTGTATGATATTGTGTATAATTTTTAATGGCCTCCAGGGCAAATCTTGAGCGCTTAAAGAAAAGGAAACTGAAGTATCAGCTGTATCAATCAACAGCTTTTTACAAGAATATTTTAAGCTGTTGTGAGCGTATACGTAGGAGTCCCGTTGGAGTGGCACTGGATGCGCCTTCATGTAGGCATCCAGCAGTGATCCGGTGCTCCACTCACTAAGAGTCAGTAGTTGTTTAATTTTATTGATTTATATTTTATTTTTTTCTGATTAATATCAATTTCGATTTTTTCTGTATTTGGTTTGAATAATTGTTCGTAAAATTTTGATTATGGCACTTGTGGCTGAATAAATATATTTTATCATTATTGTTATATATTCGTACAAATAACTCGACGATTCCAAGGGCTTGAAAATGTAGTAAGAAAATCACTATTCACTAAAAGGTGTTGTATTAGATTGAAAATATTCTTCTAAGTGTGTTAAAAAAAACGCTGCGTTCGCTGTTTGAATAATTTATTTTAAAAGTTTATTTTTCACAAAATTAGTATTCCAACGTAATGTAACACCGCCCAAATTGAAAACAAATGTTAACTTTAACGGTGTCTTAGATTGGCTGGTAATATTTGGATTTCATCTTATTGTTTGTCTTGTGGAAAGCTCGGAATATACACCAGTACAGCCTTAGCCACCGAAGTACTCGTATAACCTTATTTATGGCGTCTCGGCATAATGTTTTAGATGTCTAATACAACTGAAACGTTTGTATTCCTGATAAAAAAAAAATTAATGAAAAGTATTATTTATAAACTAATATATCTTTTGTCCGAGGTACTAAGTCAACCATTAATTGGCCTGTATTTATTTGTTCAGTAACTGATTTACGGTTTTGGTAGTAAATTAAATGATTCTGCAGTAAATTAAATAAACTGGCAGGAGATTTAATAAATTGGATTAAATAAAATCCACTGTGTCAGAATGTGGTTAGTTATCAAATTAAAATTTCATTAATATACTCAATACTGGCATTAATTAATGAAAAAAATAATTGATATTAAATTAGCAAATAAAATGAAAACGTAACCAAACCTAACCTAACCTATTATTAATTTTCATTAATTTCAATTTTCAATTTTATTTATTTTTTTCCTTGCAGAAACATTACAAATTTTATCAATTCAATGCATTTCTGAAGTACAATAAGATAAATACAATTATATAATATAAAATATAAATACAATAGGTAACATAAATGTGGTGATGTAAATTTATTGACACATTTAGTATCACTGACCTCACACTCAGAACTAGCGTCAGGAGACTCAAGATAAACAGTTTGACTTGTAACAACAAAAACCCTGTCATAAGTATATCATGATTGACTCACAAATAACAAGGCATTATTGTCACAAAATAAAACGTGTAACATTTCGCCTCCATAAACACCAGTACTGAATTTAAAGCAATATAACACTAAATATCTCAATATCTTCACTCAAGTTGGTTTCAACCACTGTTCACTGCGATTCTTTCGTCTTATGCGTATCCAAGGTTGAACGATGGTCCTTTCAGGCCACACTTGAGGCTCCATGAGACTGTCGCGATGACCCCTGACTTTGAAAGAAGTTGACAGCGTCCGCCTGCTGACAATCCTCCTGATGGTCATCCAAGAAGGATTGAATGCAGCGGTCGCTGCCAAGAAGCTCTGCAAGTCGTCAGCCGATGTATCTGGGTGAAGGCCATTGGCGTGAAGATACGCCATCTTCACTTCAGTAACGTTTTTTGAAGGAGCTGCAGAACCACGGATCATCAGACGTGCTGAATGTTGTTGCCTTTCCCCATGCGGAGAGGCGCGACTCAACTTAGAACGTTGAACTTCTCCGGAAAGATTGCTCGGGGAAGGGAGAGGACATCCACGGAGAAAGCACTCAGGTCCTCCAGTTCCTCGAACGATGATTCGTCCCGGCTGAGAACGGGAGTCCTTGGGAGCCTTGCTCGAAACATCGGGGCTCCTTCGATATGAGTCCTCTTCGGTGGCCTCACTCGAAGCGGATTCTTTGACGGCAGGTTCGGTGTCTCTGCTGTTACAGTTAAGCGACATCGACACAGGAATGTCGACAGCTTCAGCGTAGGTAGCCGGAATCGATTTGCACGCTCGAGGTAAGCGCCTTCTGCGGGAAGTCGGCAGACTTGTCGGGTTGGGTGGAGGGTCCACACCAACGGATGTCAGAGCATCATCCATCCCGCATCCAACAGCCTTTAAGAGACTCTCCAGCAGCAAACGGTGATCGTCTAAGCGACGATTTATTTGCGCGATATCACAATCGCAACAGTTCGCTATCTTGTAGGTAGGATGACTAGACACGTCCGCCCGGTTTGAGTGTCGAGCGACGAATTAATTAATTATTTACTCCCAATTTATTATTTTTCTACCGCCAATTTATATTTTTACTGACTTTTTTGACTATTTATTACTGACTATATCTTAAATATTAATTGAATTAATTCATTTGTATTTTTAAATACTTAAAATACAAATGTAAAAAAAATCTTAAATTACAGACTAATTTAATTCAACATCCGTGTAAATACTTCGTCTTAGTTGTAAAAAATCGCATAATATCGTTTAAAAAGCACATTTATTCTTGTAATTTAAAATATTTTCGCACAAATAGCTACGTTCAAAATAGAGTGATGTTTTTACTTTCCTCCTAATTTGCGTTAAATAAAAAAAATGCTGAAAAACTGACATTATCTATCAAATTCAATTTTAGCAACCCGCTTATAAAAAAATATACATCAAGTAAAGCTTACCTACATATTATAGTGAGAAATAATATTAAAAAATGACACATTTTTTCTTACTAAAACTATCAATTGAGTTTAATAATTTGTTCACTGTTTTTAGCGTTCACTTTGAGATCCATTATAAATGATAAGTATTTATTTATTTACCTCGAAACTGCAGTCTCATAAATACAGGTCATACTCAACGTGATTCATGTGATGTCATTACAAGGCAAATAAATAAATATTTATCATGAGTTTTTATGGTGATACGTAGCTTTAATAGTGTTACGTAATTACCAAAATTTTCTTAAAAAACAATGAGAAAAGTGTTTACTTACGCATCTAATAACTACTCCTAATCTACCTGTACCTGCGAGATTTCATGGACGTAACGCTGTTATCTGTTTGTACATTATACATTCATACACAAGTAGGTCACCTCTAATGACGGGTACACACGTAATTAGCCTGAGATGGCCGAGGCCAGCACCAGCAGCTAATTACTCTGTAGTGAAGTAATCAAGATTAATTTGCTGGAATCAAACGTTTGTTATTAATGAAGCTCGGTGGGATGTTGGGCGTTGGGAGCGGCTTTAGAAATGAGATCGACAGACGTAGATATGCGGCTAGGAATCCATTACACATTTCTCTGCAAATTGATTCGCAATTATTATTATAATGTGTTTAATTATACAATAATAGAAAGCGTTTATTTATCATCTCGGTTGCTTAAAATACAATCAATGTTGGATAAACTCAACTACTATATCAGGTATAAATAAAAGATTTTTAGAATTTATTCCACATATATATTTTTTTTTGACGACATGTTTCAGCCAGGTCGGGTGGCCATTCTCAAGTCAATTAGTTTAATGTTTTTGGCTGTATATAAGGCAAAGAGTGAGTGAAAAAGGTGGATATGAATTGTGTGATGGGTATATGTGGTTTAGGAAATCATTAATATAAAGAGTGAATTTTATACTATTTTCTTTTTGGCAACACTAATTTTGGCAGCTCACGTACGTTTCGTGTTTTGTGTCACTGTCAAACATCTTTAGTT
The DNA here is from genome assembly GCA_022606575.1 of Glossosoma conforme. Lineage (NCBI taxonomy): Eukaryota > Metazoa > Arthropoda > Insecta > Trichoptera > Glossosomatidae > Glossosoma > Glossosoma conforme. The sequence goes on from JAGTXR010000149.1 coordinate 236,081, forward strand.
TGGTCTATAATTTAACCATGAATCGTCTTACAAACGAACAACGCTTGCAAATCATTGAATTTTATTGATCCATATTTTTATCGAAAATTGTGTTCAGCGACGAAGCTCATTTTTGGCTGAATGGATTCGTAAATAAGCAGAATTGTCGGTTTTGGAGTAAAGATCAGCCAGAAGCATTGCAAGAGCTACCAATGCATTCAGAAAGAGTTACTGTTTGGTGCGGATTATGGGCTGGTGGCATCATTGGACCGTACTTCTTTAAAGATGATGCGAATCGCAACGTAACTGTGAATGGTGAGCGCTACCGTGAGATGATATCCAACTTTTTTTTTCCAAAATGGATGAGTTTGACTTGCATGACATGTGGTTTCAACAAGACGGTGTCACATGCCACACAGCACGAGAAACAATAAACCAATTGAGTGGCAAGTTCGGTGAACACTTTATTTCACGTTTGGGACCGACCAATTGGCCGCCTAGATCGTGCGATTTAACGCCTTTTAGATTATTTTTTGTGGGGCTACGTTAAGACTCATATCTATACTGACAAGCCCGCTTCGATTGACGCATTGGAAGACAGCATTGAAGCATTTATTCATGGGATACCGGCCGAAATGTTGGAAAGTGTATGCCAAAATTGGACTAAGCGGATGGACCATTTGAGGCGCAGCCGCGGTCAACATTTGAATGAAATAATCTTCAAACATTAAATTATATGGACTGTACTATCGATTCAAATAATGATTTCATCCATTTTTCTTAATTTTATGTGGTTTTTTTTGGAAAAATTTCTTATAGCTATTAAAAAATCACCCTTTATAAGGGAATTCATTGATGTCACAGCAAAATAATATTTATAATTACAAAGGCCATTAAAAAACAATTAATATTTACATCAAAATGTACTTCCTGTTCATGTTCCTCGAGTCTTGTATCAAAAGTTCTCCCAGATTGTCCAATGTATGTAGCATTTCATTCGTTACATTGTATAGAGTAGACCCCATTTTTAGAATTAGGAGTGTCGCTTAAAGATAGAATCCGAAACGAGAAAATACGCAGAAGAACTCAAGTAGTGGATGCTACTCAACGAATAGGCACACTCAAGTGGCAATGGGCAGGACATATCTGTCGAAGAGAAGACGTTCGATGGGGAAGAAAAGTATTGGAATGGCGCCCAAGAACTGGCAAACGAAGCATTGGCCGATCCCCTGCGAGATGGACTGATGACATAAGAAGAATAGCGGGAGTAACCTGGATGCGGAAGGCAGAGGATCGAAAAGGATGGAGACTCGTGCGGGAGGCTTACGTTCAACAGTGGACGGATACAGGCTGATGATTATGATGATGATGAGTACGAGAACGAGCTATTGCTATCCTGAAATGTAGTTTAAACAAACAAACCATTAAATAACTAGGGAACTGGTTTGTTCCTAAAGTGTTGGAATTACTAATATATTATATATGAAAGAATCAATGTTCCGATGGATCATAAAATTATTCCGATTGTTAATTCCCGGCTCTTTCGTACAAACGTTCCAATAAAATTATTCTGGGGGATTAATGGGGATCGCCTTTATTTCTTTTCTAACAGACCAGAGGCGTAACCAGTAGTAATTATAAATTTATTAATATGAATTATCATAGGCTCCAGTTAGGGGAACATATTTGGTGATGACGATGATGATTTTTTCTTCTATAATTTTCACTCTTTATCTGGAATATAAAGCCGCCACAATTTTCCATCAGCTGATACACAAACCAATTCACAGCAAACACCATCTCATGTAACATTTCTCTGATTTGTTGTCGATGAGAGAAATGTTATGTGAGATGTTTGCTGTGAATTTGTAAGTGTATCAGTTGCTCCTAATATTCAATTCAATTCAATCATAATATTTTGTACATTTAAAAACTTAACGACTTGGTTATTGCGTTTGTAAAACAATGAAAAATATCAAAATCAAGATAATATTAAATTTATATTAAAAAAACAACAACAAAAACAATTTACAGAAATATACAATTTACAGGAATGTTCCAAAGCTCGCAACATAAATATCGACGAAATTATTTCTACAAAAAAATTCATGAAGCTCATGTCTGAACAGGGCTTCACTCGCATGGAATATATCAACATTCGAGGCCTGTGCTGTATTAGTCTGATCACTCTTCCGAAAGAGACATGTATGTTTCCGGTCTCACAAAACCGCAATATTCTCTAAAAGTTTGGCAAACATTCCTGATCTCTTTTAAGCATTACAAATCGAATATTTTCGAGTAACACATAGTCATATAAGTTTAATTATTATTATTTGTGTAGTTGCGCCCTTCGCATGAATCTTCTCCCTTCGAGTGCCCCGAGAGATAGATTCGGATTATCTGAAGGATCGACAAATAATGAGGAGTAAAGACGAGTGGAGAGATTTATAGATGATCACTTCCAGAGGATGATAAGCTCTGCCAACTCTAAACACTCCTTGAAAATAATAACTCAAACAGACTTAAGTTTTATTGATTAAGATATTCAAATTGGTACTCATACACGTACTTATAAAAAAAACAAAGTCACATATTAAATATTTATAGCAAATCACATATATATTTTACTATTGCCGGCTTTAAGCCCTGCTGCGCCCTGTATTGTATAGATTGTACAGATTGTTTGTTCTTCCTAGAGGTAATACTAACCTGCCAGGGACCATGCCTCTTGGGGGAGTGATCAGACTGTTCAACGATATCGCCTCGAATATTGATATATTCCACTTGAGAGAAGCCCAGTTTCGACATGAGCTCCACGAATTTATTTTTCAAAATAATTTCGTGGAGTCTTCTGTTTAGCGAGCTCCGGGACTTTTTAAATTTGTGTATCATTATTGTTTTATTTATAAATTGTTCTATTATATCCTGTTTCAGAATCGCATCAAATATTTATATTTGTAATGTTTCTGGAAGAAATAAATAAATTGAATGAATTGAATGAACGAATATTTAAAAAAAACTAATCAATTGGTTGCCGTCGGCGCACCTAGCTTATTTGACGCCCTGGGGCCGACTCACTTTGCCACCCCCTAAAATCGGTACTATATTTTACTAAAGTGTTTTCTTATTATATAACTTATCTTTATAATAATTTAAGAAAAATGAAGGTGATATCTGATAATAAAACAGTATTAGTCAGAGTCTTCCGATCTTTTTTAATTTATCATTTAATGTGCAATAGTTAACTAAATTAAAATAATATTGAATTTTTTTAATTTTTATTAGAATATTATTTTATTATTTCAATATTCTAATCTACTTTTATAGATCATTGACTATATTACAATATTATTATTACTTAAATATACATATACTTAAAAATATACATACTTTGAATATATACTATAGCGACATCTATCGTACGATGATAACAATGATATAAATACTAGTTTCAACGCAAGTCAGTCTAGGCAGGGCAATGGCGCAGTTCGCCGAGCGGTATGAATACCTGGGCATAGTTGGTTTCCAAGGTCCGCGGTTCGCATCCCGCTTCTGCCGTTATTTTTGTGCTTGGATTGACGCGTTGAAAAAAGAATTTTATGTATAGTATATGTATATTTAAGTAATAAAATAATATTATTTTTCAGGTGGAAAGCAGTGTGTTACCATTACGCCCGTCGGAAAAGACAAGTTACCAGATACAGGAATGGTGACTCTTATACAACTACACAGGTGAGTTTACCATATACCATATATATAACGTGAAATTAGTGATATGTTCTTTTATATATTTTAATTAAAACAATTACGATTGCTGGTGAATTCTGAATTATAGGGAATAAAATTCCATTTATCAGTGAGTATATATTTCTTTCACTAGCCCTTACCTTCAGCATTATTTGTCAACATTCTCTGGAATTTACGGGATGATTTACTTCTATAAGCAATTTGATTGATAAACTATATTAGGAATTTACAGGTGTTACATTATTTATACACCAACAAAATAAATATATGTTTGTGAATATTATTATATTTTAATTTATTTTTTAAGCTTGGTTATATCAAATCTGTGACCTATTGCATGATAGGTGAGAGATTTCCCTCTAGGCTGTATGTAAGCTCTTCAATGTGATATTAAACGTGCTGAAAGCGCTCGCATGAAAATGCATTGGCATTTCTCTGTACATGATAAAGGAATTTTCCGGATCCGGAGTGCCTTTTCGGGAGCTTTATGCCTTTTTTACGGCCTTTCGGTGCTAAAAGCCTTAAAACGTAATACTTATTTTTTTTTGTAATCAGAAAACAAGAGATCTTACACGCATGCCGCGCTATTAATGGCTGATGTTGCGCTGTAAAAATATTACGACATGTTCATTATCATAAAATACCTTTATATCGCCGAGTCCCTAACGTACCTAATTTAAAAATGATTATATTTTTAAAATAATAATCTTTTCACGTCCCCCTACAGTCTTTATGTACAGGTGTGTATCCTCGTGTATACCTATCAGTTAAATGTTCTAGTTACCATGCGAATGTTTTTTTTTATTGAAAAACCCACGACATTGTAAATTGCATTTGTTGTAGAATACAGAGTATAGATCTGCCCACGCCATTAGACTTTAAACCAGTATTTATGTTATGTTTTCAAGATGACTTTTATCTAACATCGTTGGAGATCCAACCTACCACCTTTTGCATAGTGTGCGAATGCGTTACTTAACCACACACTTGTTTACATCAAAAATACACATCGATCCACGTGTCCCTCTTTTCCTCCTTTTTCAACCCTTCGGAGATTTCTAGAATTATTCCCAGAAGGTCGGAGATCCTCTCACTGCGTTCCTACTTTTTTAGTTTTGAAATGTAATGTAATATAGAACCTTTCCAAACCGAGGAGCACTAAAAATTTCAGCAGCTGTTGGCGTTAAAACGCTGGAATTCGAGATAAAACAATGCTGACAAAGGTCATTGCTGTTGCGAAAAAATCACTCTGTAAATTTTTAAATTATATTTTATTATTAAGCTGCCGTTAACAGTTTATTTTAATATCAATCATCACCATGCCTGTTCCCCTAACTATAGCAAATTATCATCAAGGCTCTGTTGGTCATTTACCCCTGCATCCAGGCTATTTCTACTGATATCGTCAGTCCATCTTGCAGGGGGTTGGCTAACGCTCCGTTTGTCAATTCATAACACTTTTCTTTTCCATCGACTGTCATCACTTCGACTTATACTTGTATTTACTGCTAACTGTCACTTGAGCGTGCTTATTCTTAAGATGTGGCTTATGCTCTCCCGTGTCATCCCAATATGTCCCAATCAGGTCCACCTACGCCACCTGACTGACTGCAGTATTAAAGATTTCCTTGTCCGCCCTCTTATTTCATCATTCCTTACAAAGTCAAGTTATCGTACCCTCAATAAACATTGGCTTTTGGTTGATGCCAAGATTCACAGCCGTAAATAATAATAGGGAAGATACAGGCGCTGTACTTGTATATATGACACTTTGATTTGTTCTAGTAAAGCTGCAAGTCCCAAATATATTGCGCTCGGAACTAAAAGTGCATTCAAACTGATTTGAAAAATGGCCCAGAAATATATGATAAGCAAACGATCAAACGTTTCGGGGATACTACAGGACTCTTTTATTCAAGTCTCCGTGCAAGTGATTTAAAGGCTATCGAAAATTATACGTACAATAATTTTGTCTTTTTTTTAAATGTAGATTTAGGATGAGAGAAAGAATTATTAGAGCTGACTGTAACCTGTAAAAACTAGGTCCATTTTCACATTTTAGAGAAAATGTAGGAAATATTTTCCCATTGTGGTTTGAACTTGCTGATATCGACCACTTAAAGCTGTCATTTTTGTCCTAATAATATACTACTTGACTTGTACATATGGCATAAATGTAATTTTTATAAAAATAACACATTAAATAATTTTCGTTATATCCAATACTAAAGAACAAATATTCTCTATAGCCTTCAGTTATAGTACCAAACCTAGATTTTACTTTTAAAAGAATCTACGAAAGGTTCGCCCGGACATAAAACCCGAACCTTCTCCATTATGTTATTGTTTCTTCTGCCTTGGGTGATCTAGGTCAGTCGTTTGTAACCTGTGCTTTGTAAATCAATTGTTAAATATAAATTTATATATACTCGTATATACATTATTTATTGAAAAGTACAGGTAAGTCAGAAAATATTGAAAAAGATTTATGCGGTGTTTTCCTGCAAATTACACCGAGCAAAGAGTATAAATAAAAACATGGGAGTCTATTCCGTGTTGGCCTCGTTAATCGTGCGCGTTATTCCTAGGACATCCTTTATGTAGCTCAACAGCGAGGAAATGTCGGAACTAAGCAAGAGTTCAGGAAGATCCTTCCAAGAAATGGCAGAGGCACCCAGATGATAACACAGAAAACCTCTCCTGTTCTCATGAATGATGTATTCCATCAGAGAATGTTGGAGTATTACGTTCAACAATGGAGACTGATGATGTAGATGATAGTGAGAATCAATGTTAGCGCACATAATTAATGATGTTTGTCTGTTTGTTTACTTCAAAATGATTTCGAGTCAAGTGGAATTTCTATTATAAAATTTGGTTCAAAAACTGAAATACGAGACTACTAGTTTGTAACACAAAGTGTGGCAAATGAGTTAAGCCGTGTGTGGCGAATGCCTTCTTCTTTCCGATATTTCAACCGATATTACAGGAGTAATCTACAAAGTTGATAGCTTAATATCGAAGAAAAGAAGAAATACGCCACACACGGCTGGATCCAAAAGCCGTAATTCCAAATCCTGCCGTGAAAACCTACCAAATTATTTATATGCAACAGTTGCTTAAAATGCTTTCGTCTTTGGAACTTTTTATTTACCACCTAAAATGAATTTGAATCACGATGATTGGGTGCTTTTTTACAATTAAAAGTGCTCCGTCGACCTAAAAAGGTTGCTAAGCACTGCTGTAGGGTAACGTACCCATTCCGAGCAGCCTACTTGGTGCACAAAGAAAATTTCATTTATCCCAACATCCCCAGGGTACTTTTGGCCTTCGGCGGAGCCTTCCGCTGCCGTAAAGATTTTTTTTCAGGTTTTAAAATCACTTGACGCAAATCAGGCTCATACTGATAATATATACAGTAGCCTATATTTTATACAACTTGCATAAATAAATTATTAATATATATACAGGTATATTTTATTTTAATCTGGGAATTCTCTCAATCATCATGAATTTCAAATGTTGTAGTTTTCGTCAGTTATTTTTTGATATCCAGTCACTTTAGTGTTACTTGTTAAATCTAAATAGGAAACCGAATGAAATAATAATTCGAATACAATTTTGGTGTCAATATAATCAACATTTATCAATATACTAGCTGACCAAGCAATTTTTTTACTTCCCTTAAATCAATAAATCTTTTGTTAACTTATTAGATTAATTATTTTCCGTCCACAGTTCTAATTTGATTGACTTTTTTTTCCGAATTTAAGCAACATTGGGCGCGGACCAAAACTTGGATGGGTAATCACCTGTTACAAACAACGTATCTCTAGTCAGGCTGAGCCGTTCGTTATGATCTAATGGTCCAGGCTATGGGAGCGTCAGGTCATTCATCCGATTTTCTTCGATAAACAAATCGAAAAAAACGAATAATCACCTAAAAATATGCCTCGGATACTATAGTTGCCGCCTCAAGTCCTCGAGATTTGAAGCATTCATTGATCACGAAACCACTGTCTCAATTTAAGTAAATACCCTATAATTTAACAATAAAGGTAAACAAAACTCACTTATTTAACATATTTTTCTTTTTACTGAAGACTAAAATGACTGTAATACATTTTTTTCTTCACATTGTGGTACAGAAATTTCATAGTTTACCCCAGCATCAGCGCTATAGTCAAGCAAGAATATTTATCGATACCAGTCTAATTACTTCAAACAAGACTCCATTTATCTTCGCCCCAACGTCTTTATACCCATATTAATGAATATTGCATTTCAATTCCTTTCTTTATTTCAGTCTTTACGATCGCGATGCTTTTAAATGCAATCTCATTGAGAAATGTTATTTCTCGTTCGCCGATGTATTTTTCATAGTGTTTATTAAAACACAATCGGCAGAATTCCGAAAACTTTAGATATTGAGGCCATCAGTGATAGATTTTTCTGTTTTTTTTTTCTAATACGTCTTCAACACGTTCACACTAATAACAAAAAAAAATGGTTTAATATAAAAGATTTTTAAGAATCGGCCACAAGACTTCACCCAAAAGCCTTGCATCCAAAATTTAGCTAGAAAAGCTAAGAAATAATTTACCGAAATATACAACGTAAGAGTATTCAATAATTTTTTGAACCCAGTCTTATTTTTTATAGTATAAACTGCATTTTTTAAACATTTTACTCAAGTAACATAAGGGCTACGTACATGGGCTTTTTTAAATTTTAAAATACTTCAATTCATTAAAAATAGATAAAAGCTATTAGTTATTTGGGGCAAACATGTGAATCAATATAATTCTAATGAAAATGAATTATTTAAATAAATTCTCAGGAATCGTGCTATATTTTCTTGAGTATACAAACCTGTATCGCAGTAAAGTAAAAGTAAAAGCCAATCGGCTAAGGATCTTATTTTATCATATGGAAGCACACGCATGCTTAGCTCTTTGATGGTATCTAAAAAGGAAGACCATAGCTTATGCGGTAACACCACGCTGACGGAGCACGCCAACGCTGAACGACGAACATAGAGCAGTCGCGACCAGCTCTCAAAGCGCAAAGTCCACCAACGAACGACTCACAAATTACGACACTATTATCTCCTTCATTGACGATTAGTTAGCAAAACAAACAGTTACTTAAATTTTTGTCATTATTTTGTTATTTATATTAACATCCTCCTCTCTCACAAAGAGGGGAGTTATTACGTCGCGTGAGGGCAGGATGAGGAGCAGGTCAGCAGACAAACACTTTCTTTTAGAAGCACAGATTATATTTACGTTAAAAACATTACAATCTTTCGGCCGAGCGGAAACATACCGCTGGCCGCAACGCTGACCTTATCTCGGTAAAGGGTGGGGACCGACTCACGATCTCCGCACCATCCCGGCTTCCAATAGCGCCACGAGCGGTCGTATTCTTAACCAACACATCCGTTAACGGAACCTTCGGCACGGCGCACCGACAAGCGACCCGAAATAAAGAGACGAAAGATCGTATATCGAGGTCTTCGGTAACAGTAAGCAAGGACTACATCAACAGTCAACATCAATTGACACTATTTCGAAGCACTTTATAATGGTATTATTAAAATATATTTCTCCTCATCATTAAGCATGAATTTATTTTGTTTACTAAGCCATTAAATTAATTATATAAGATGTTTAAATTTAAATACAACATTATTTTAATGGAAAAAAACATTAAAAAATATATACTCTACTGTTGGAGATTGATATTCACGGGATGAAATTGTGCCGTACTGAGGCAGAATTACTTAATTTTATTTAAATCTGTATCCCGTCACTCATACAAATTACCCAAATTTAAAAAAAGACGCACAAGAAATTATACAGAATTTGTATGGGCGAGAGCATATTACAACTAGTATGTTGAAAATGGAGAGTACACAATTATTGACCACAACATCTCTCTCTGTGTGTCTTTTTCATATATCCTTTAATGATGAAGCAAATGGCCGCCGCAGAAAACAATATCGTATACTTCAATTCCCATTTTATATGCAATAACCCATAACAACACAGTCATCTTGAATATATTTCAAATACTTTCTGCCATGTGGTGTATTTTACAATACTCTAATTTTTATTATTTTCGTATGATAAGTCAGTAGCTCCTTTAGCCTGCTTTTGTAATAGCTCTTGACTATTCTAGGCTTGGATGATCAATACGAAATGACAAATATCAATTATTGTAACGACAACATCAGATTTTAGAACATTGATTCAGTTTTGTCTCTAAAATATTGACCATTATGGATTTGTCTAAAATAACTCTTCAAATAAATTTATTATTCCGATTTTTGCACGAATTTGGTACTTACGTTCGTGCTCATGTATTCTTGGTAATGTAACAATATCAAGCCAGTCTTGATATTAATACATTATATAATATGTAATGGTAAATCATCTTTTGTTTTTTTTTATCCGAATTATAAATACCAAAATGTAGTGATTGGCTTGTACTTCTTCGTAGTAGTATCAATCCGGTGGATTGGTTTGCAGCAACAGAATCTTGCATGTCGATCTCTCGGTCCTCCGCAACCCTTTTCAGCTCGGCATAAGCGCTACAATTCATGTCCTCGAATACTTGCTGCAAATACTCCCGTCTAGGGCGCCCTCTACAGTTTCTACCCTCAACCATCCCCTCCACAATATCGTGAAGAAGACCATCGTGGCGCATGATGTGACCAATCCGATGGCTTGTACTTAATAACAGAGATATCCCATCCTTCTCAATCTTCTGCCCTTCGCATCTTGGCTACTCACGCTATTCTTCCAATATCGTCAGTCCATCTTGCAGTGGGTCGGCCAACGCCAACACCCTGTTCGCCTGTTCATAGACGCCACTCCAGCACTTTTCTTCCACTTCAACTGTCGTCTCTTCGACAGATACGTCCTACTCATTACCATCTGAGTGCGTCTATTCTTTGGATAGCCTCTTCTACTTGATTTCTTCGTTATTTAATTCTTGTAGAAACATAAATGTAAAAATAATTGTAAAAAATCATATTTACCTCCATGTTCTATCATTTATGAAAATTACGATCTTAGAGGGCCGGGGTAGTTGAGTGGGAAGAGGGAGAGGGGGAGTATAAATGACTCCGATTACTTTCCCCTAACCACCGCCAGGTTCGCTCTTCACTTCCGCTGACATATCTGTCCTTTTTTGCGCGCGAATCTTCCTCGACGTTAACTTTTCGCGGGCTATTTGACAGAACGTCTGCCATTTGCAATTTTAAGCACCGATGGAGCGAGATATCTCCGACACGATTTAATATGCAAATCTTTAAGATTCATCACGCCAAATAGTCTTAGATGTAATGAGTTTAATAGAGTATTACAGCGATAATAGCACATCGTTAGCGCGGTTCTCGTTAGATCGCCGAAGTTGAGTACAATAGACGCTGAAAAAAACTTGACATGGGTCACCGCCAGTTGCTAACCGCGTGTCATTAGTCTGGTTAAGACGATCTTTAAGACCAAATAGGAGCGTCAGTCTTATCATCTGATCTCCGCAAACAATCTGATTGATAGATCACCCAAAAATATGTGTCGGATACTACACCTGCCCTCTCTTCAAGTCTTCAAGCTTCTCCCCTGAAAGTCTTCAGAAACTATTTATATTTCAAGGTTAGCCTTCGGATGCAGAAATGTCTTGGTCAAGCCATAGACGGTGGCGATTGCCAGAAAATTTCTGTCAGAGGGAATGCCGAAAATGTAAAAATTGATCATCTTTGTTACCTTTTCTTTTCCAAGTCCGCTTTTTCTCATACTGAAACATATACATAGTCAACCCTCCTATAACGCACATTTTTGTTATTTGTAACGAAGGTTTTTATAGCGCTTGCATCGATTTTTTCACATAACGACTCCTTATATTATGTTATTATATCGGGTTAAACCATCTCTTGCTACTAAATGTTTCTAAAACCGATCTTATAAAAACGTTAAAGGAGGGTTGACTGTACTAATAAGTGGTTTGAATGAATATTTATAAGGGAAATTGTAATATTTGTGCAAAATAGATGTGTTAAAATATTATTTCAACTAAATTCCAGTATTATTTATCTAAGCGAAAATAACTGCTTCCATATTAAAATATTTATATTTTACTATACTTCATGGATATTTATACAAATACTGCGAATATTAATTAAAATATTGAATATTAAAAAAAAACTATTTTTCTATGGAGCAGATTTAAATTTTAAAAATTTAAATTTTTTAAAAAGTTAAAATAAGCAAGTTTTAATTTTACGTGAAAAACAAGGTTTTTTATATCATCATCATCATCAACTTCTGACAATCCACTGTTGAACCTAGGCTTTCCGCATTTAGGCTTCTCCCACTTTTTAAGTTCATCTTGCAGAGGGTCGTCCATTACTCCGTTTGCCAGTTCTTGGACGCCACTCCAACTTTTTATTCTTAAATGATACTTACAGTATGTACAATATGTAAACAAATGTTACTTTTATCACTAAATAAAAATTAAAACTTGCTCTAAACAAAAAAAAACCATAAGTATAATTACTAGCAATTATTTAGTAATGAGTTTGCATCATTAATATTTATGCATTGATTTCATTTAAATTTTCAAAAAATCCGTTTACTACTACTAACAACTTTCATTGAAAAAAAAAATGTGTTAGCTCAAGTGATTTGATATATTTATGTTATATAATGGCAATTACTTTAGATGAAAGAAGCGAGGAATAAAAACTAATAACTTAATAGCGCGAGTTAGTAGTTTCACAAGCGTATCGTTAGTACTGGCACTGAATAAACAGACAATGCACTTTTTCAGTTAACTGGAATTTTACAAAAAGCCTAAAAGAGAATTTCCGAGTAATTTCCCCGGGAGTATAATTTTATTACTTTTTTCAGTGTGTAAGGTTTCACCAACCATGCTATGTTTAAATACCTTGTTTTCCTTGCAATTTTGAAGTTAAGTAACATTGGGCGCGGGTAGTATTTGAATTGGCGACCAAGTGGCATTGTATGGGTTGAACTACTCCAGACTATTCAACCACATCGCCTCGAACCTTGATATATTCCACGCGATAGAAGCTCGGGTATAGTTTAGTCGTTAAAGCGTTTGCTTAGCAAGTCAAGGGAAGTAGATTTGATCCCCGACTGAGATTGAAAAATAATTTGTAAAATAATCGATTTCTGAGCTCTTAAATACGAGTTGGTGTGAATTTAATCCCTCACCCGTAAAATGACATTCATGTCATATTAATCAAAATTTTTGGTAGATGGAGTCGTCTCGCGAACATCACCCATTCACAGTGAATTTCTGTAACAATATGTAAAAATCATGATGCGTGAATTTCAATCTGTAGTCTACCACGTTGGCGGATCAACACTCATTAACACATGCAGCACTTAACCATTTATAATATGGTAAGCACCATAGAATCCACAGATGAAAGTTTAAAATCACTATTACCATCTTTCGGTATTCTCTTGCATGTGCTTGGATAAAAATGGAGATTGGTAGCTGAAAAATATGTAGCTGAAATTCGCACCGACCATCAGCTGAAACGTTAAATCATGTTTTTTCAATCAATATTTGTTGTGAATCTAGGACTGCTTAAGTTGATACTTGGAGCCTGTTTCCGGAGCACGGACATATATTAATTTAATTAATATATTTATTACACGGAACCGAAGTTCCAAGATACAAAATGAGAAACAGAGCATACATAAATATAAAATACCATCAAAGGATAATAAAATATCAAAATAACATAAAGAAGAAGAAGATGACACGTGTCAAAGATAATAGAGATCTAGGCGAACAATAACAATACAATAGTAAGTGAACATGAGAGATCATGCAGACTACGCCACCCAATGGCGTCAGCACTGGCAGAGCATCTGGCTGACACGGGACATAAGTTTTCATTCGAACCCGAAATCGTGGCTCGAACACAAGGAAAACATGCACGCCTAGTAAGGGAAGCCATTGAAATCAAAAGACATCCCATCAACATCAACAGGGATGACGGGTTGATTCTCAAAACAGCATGGCTTCCGCCTCTAGCACATACTCAAAAGCATAGACATAAATACAAGAAAGGACAACCACAGTCTGGCATGACGTTCGTGGAGGTACTCTTCTTAGAACATATCCAGCGTACACGATTACCCGACATGACGCTCGGGGAGGTACGTTAGGCTGACGGCTAAACTACCTCCTGACACCAACTCACAACAAAGTCATCAACCCTGAAGAAGACCCCTGCAATGACGGTCGAAATATCGGAGAGAAGAAATTCGCCACACACGGCTAAGCCCAAAAGCCACAATATCAAATCTGGCCGTGAAAACCTAAGAAGTTATTTATGAGAACAATACCATCGACAAAAGAGGAAAAGGATGTAAGAAAAGGATCGAAGTGTACTGGTAGGCCATTTAGGAGCGCCATTGCCGTTGTACCAAAATGAGTGCTTGAAGCTCCACAAGCATCAACTGGGATCAAAAACAATGGATGGCTACGATATATATAGTTATCTCACTATTTTTTATTGAAATTAAATTTTACGAATCAACAATAGAATTCACCGAATAACCTTTTTGCGCATCCAATGTCGAATTACCTTTATACCCCTACCTATTATCGCGCAAACATGTTTCGTTGAACACCTAGGGAAAGGAATTATCCGATACCATTCACGGGGCTTAGTCCATCGGCGTAACTAAGGTCACGCCGGGCCCGGGGGAGCCCTTACAATGTAAGCTGCGCGTGAGGGTTCGCCGTTCACATCCTGTGTCCATAAAAAAAGAAGTGAGGTACATTATTTACATTGAATACCCTGCACGAATGGAAAACACACATATATAAGATATTGGAAAACACTTTTTTTCCGTATTTACTATTTTATATTATTATAGAAGCAGAGTTTATTATGTTTTTCATTTTATATTACATAAAAATACCGTAAATTTTCATTCTGAAAAACAAACAATAGTACCCGCCTCATTTAACTCGTAAATTTTCTACTTTTATTCGTATTTACGATTCAAATGGCTGCAATATGTTTCAAAAGGTTGGGCGTCAACACGTTAAAGATTGACATTTAAAAAAAAAAAAAAAAATTAAATACATGTATGAATATGTCCATTTGGTAAAAAAAAATCTCACTTGTAAAATCTATGCTTTTTATTTTTATGTAAACACATACAGGAGAATACCAAAAGATAGTAATTCTGAAATCTCATCTATGGAATTTTATGACGCTTACCTTGGTGCATATGGCTAAGCGGTGCATGTGGAGTGTCGATCCGCCAACGTCATAGACTACTGCCCGAGATTCACGCATCATCCTTATTATTTACAGTAATTCACTATGAATAGGTGGCCTTTACGGGATGGCTTTTGTCTACCACCAATTTTAATTAATAGGCTATGACTGTCATTTTACGGGTGAGGGATCAAATTCACACCAACCGGGGGTATTTTAGAGTTAAGAAATCGATTAAAAATCTTTTATTTTTTTAATCTCCATCTGGCATCGAACCCACGAACTTTGGCTTGCAATGCAAACGCTTTGACCATTGAACTATACCCGCCAGCATGGCTGAACATTAGATTTGCAAACGTTTCGTAAAAAATGCACTCTTAAATAACTAACTAATTTTGACCATTTGATTGATCCAAAAACGGTTGATAACTTAATGTTATATAAGAAAGTCGCGTTACTTTCCCATTTTATAACTCAAGAACGGCTGGACCGATATTCATGATTCTTAATTTTATGGATTTTTCTTTATTCTGAATAGGAAATTAAATATTAAAACATTAAAAAAATATACGGAAAAAAAACATACATTTTGTATAAAACAGAAAGGAAAAAGATTCAAATAATTAAATGAACCACTCATTAAATTTTGGTTATTAGACACTATTGACAATTAAAATATTTGTTATCATAACAAGTTTCCTTTATTTCCTTTCTTCTGAGATCGCAGCAACGCACGAAGGTCAGTTAATAATAAAATGTTGGTATATTTCACGCAAGGGAGGCCCAGTTCAAGTACGAACTCCACGAATTTGGTTGGAATAATAATTTGTTGGAGTCGTCTGTTTGATGAACATTGGGACCTTCTGTTTCTTGTCTTTATTACTTTGTTTTTCTTAGTACTTAATCATAAGTACCTATATTTTTTATATTTGTACAGGGAGCGGGAATCAAATCTGACGGTTTTAAATCAAAACAACGACGAAAACCGAGTTTTTGCCGCTTCCTGTATTATATTATTTCAGGGTCGTATTAAATAAAATTAAAATTAAAAAAAAAAAAAATACTTGACGAATAGCCAGGCATACTTCAAATGTGTATCTCAACATATCTGTTGCGAAACTTGCGACAAATCCACCACTTGGTTAGACTAATGCTTGATAGACGTGCACCATTTCACCAATCTTCTTCGAAGACATCCTCAGTGGAGCAGTAGCTGAATGGGCTCTGGATGACTCACGGCGAGCAATGACAGCTCCAGGCACGTCCAACCCTCGTCTTGAGGGAAATCTTGCTACAAGAAGAGAGAAAATCCCTTAATCCCTTCACACACCGCGAAAAATTATATCGCTGTTACACTAAGCTTTTTACAGGCTTTTTTAAATAAAAATTGGGTGGCCATTTAGTTATTTTTATCTTTCATTTAATCATATAATCATTTAATTATCTCAGCTAACTTTTCCAAATTTTTGATAAATAATGAAAGAATCATCAATCATCCATTTATTGTTAATTACACATATTTTGTTGTATTTTTTTTCGTTTAATTAAACAACTGACTACTTTGCACTATTCAAATTTACTTAGTAGCTTATGTGAAATATTACTTTAAAGTGTGGTATAATACTCGTAGTAAACGTTATTCTTATAATTTCGTCAGAAGACGTGTAAATCTCCTACAACTACAGTTCGCAACCATGAATTGTTTGTTTTAACAAGTCAATGGACTTCTGTGGTGTGTAAAGACGAAGAAAACTGCTAAGGTTGCCGGCGGGTATAGCTCAATGTTCAAAGCGTGCCAAAGTTCGTGGGTTCATTCCCCGACGGAGATTAAAAAGAAAAAGGCTTTTTAATCGATTTCTGAGCTCTAAAATACCCCCGGTTGGTGTGAATTTGATCCCTCACCCGTAAAATGACGGTCATAGCCTATTAATTAAAATTGGTGGTAAACGAAAGTCGTCCCATGAAGACCACCCATTCATAGTAAATTCCTGTAATAATAAGGATGATGCGTGAATCTCGGGCTGTAGTCTATGACGTTGGCGGATCGACACTCCACATGCAGCGCTTAGGCATATGCACCATGGTTAGCGTCATAGAATTCCACAGATGAGACTTCAGAATTACTATCACCATCTGTTGGTATTCTCCTGTATGTGTTTACATAAAAAAATATATAAAATTATCGAGAATAACAATAAATGTCAGTTTTTATTTTTGTCCTCATCCAACAACAATCCAGATAGTAAGTTTCAAGGTAGTTTACGTCGTTTTTGGTTGTTGTGGTGGGGAAACATATATTTACTTTTAGAAGGCTCACCATACTGAAGGCATCAGTTCTTGTCGAATTACTGAAGTTATTATTAAAATTGAGCTCGCATCGTACTTGGATAGGTAACTACTTGAAAATACCGCATGTCATTGATTGGGTTGAACTACCTTTTACACCAAATTAGTCCAAAGCTTCGTCAGACTTATTACAAGATCTTCTTTTAAAAAGGCTGATTAACAAACACCCTATTACACGTAGGATTAAACAGATGCCTTCTTTCTCAATTTGTTTGCTGCTTAACTTGGAAAATCACATTATCTTTTACAGAAGAGCAATTCGTTTGATAAACAATGACACTCTTACGTCTAACCTGGAATCAATGGAACACAGGCGTAAGATTGGTTTTCTTAGTCTTTTCTACCGTTATTACCACGGTCGCTGCTCTTCGGAACTTAAATAACTAATTCTTCCTGCACCCACCCACAACTGACAAACTCGTCTTACACTTGCCGAACATCCATAGACGGTTAATATATGTCAACCAAGAACTGGCTGTTTCCAAAGCTCTTTCCTTAATGCCACCGGTAAGCTATGGAATGCTCTTCCAGCGTCTGTGTTTCCTCCTTCCTACAATCTGGATCTCTTCAAGAAACAGATAAAATATACACTTGCAATCTCCCCAACCCACACACAAACACGAACACAACACACGTTCCCTGCATGCAGCGTCCAGCCTCCTTGGCTGAGCGTCATAGAGTGCACTGGTCTTGACCGGCTATGCTCTCCTGCATGCATTTGCATAAATAAAAAAATGTAATCACCAGACATTTGAGTACAAAAACGACTTGGAACGATGCAAAAGACAGTTATGTGGTCGCAATTTGTATAAAACAAGCATAACATCTTGCAAGAAGCGAATAAATATAAAACATATTGTTAATGTCTTCATATTTACATATTAAATTTTGTACTTTATTAACTGCGTAAATTCTGATAATACAGTATAAAAAAATATTATATTAGACGGATTTAAATATTAATTAGAATATTATTTTATTTCTTCAATATTCTAATCTTCTTTTATGGTATAAATACAACTTATTCCACGCATCAGTTCGGGCAGAAGATAGTCGAGTGGATTAGGGTAATGAACAAGAGCAACGGTTGGTTCCAAGGCTCGCAGGTTCGCATCCCGCTTCTGCCAATATTTTTCTGAATGAATTGATGCGTATAAATAATTTGATGTATAGTATGCGTATATTTAATTACTAATAATATTTTATTAGATTTTGAAAAGCGCCATGGTCACCCTGCCGGCGGCTCTGTTCGCTTGAACCGACTAACCTCCTTACACGAGATTGCCGGTCATCGCGGTATAACATTTTTTGTTCTCGCGTAAAAAAGTCTGCTCTGAAAGGTTTATTTATAAATCCACTCCCTGTCAGATCCGGATCCACCTTTATGCTGAAAAATCTGAAGCTGGGGCCTCAAAATTTATGGGGCATCGAACAAATTTTTATATTTTGTTTTCGGATATTATTTCATGCAAAATATTCGATTGTTAATAACGTATTTTTACCACAAACTTCCACCGCACAATTCTGTCAAATGACATTAGTTTTGCCTTGTCACAAGTCATATCTGCACACGCAGCTTCTCTAAACATCTACTTAATTTACGAGTATATAGTTCCCAATCAAGACAGATCATCATCATCATCAGTATGTATTCGTCCACTGTTGACCGTAGGCCTCCCGTATAAGTTTCCATCCTCTTCGATCCTCTGTCTTTGACATCCAGGGCACTCCCGCTATTCTCGTTATGTCGCCAGTCCGTCTTTCAGGGGGTCGGCCAATGCTTCGTTTGCCAGGTCGTGGGCGTCACTTCAATACTTTTCTTCCCCATCAACTGTCCTCTTTTCGACAGATATTTCCTGCCCATTGCCACTTGAGTGTGCCTATTCGTTGAATAGCATCCACTATTTGAGTTCTGCGGATAACCTCATTTCAGATTATATACTTTAGAGACACTCCGAGCATGCGTTACATAACGTTTCCTAATCACATTTTTTACAGAGATCAGATATCGTCCCGAAGCTTTCAAGACCTTGATCATTAGGTCCTAAAAGGTTGTTAAGCCCAATAACTTAAACAAAAGAAATATAATGTTATTTATTATATATTTTTCAAATGTAGAGAGACAAACCTGGCAGGGTAACATGCTGAATACAAAAAACGCGTTTTTAATTTGTTTATTTTTTGGAATGATGCCTTTTTGGCTAATTTACTTTTACTTATTGATAATCTTTTGTATTCGTCTTGGTAATCGATCCTGATCAGTTCGGGGTCTCACAAATGAAAAAGCCTACGGCCTCACTCTGTCCTCATACGTCCCTGCAACCTCCCTTAATGGTGGCGGTGTGTTTCTTCACGAGGAGATGATTCGGCAGAAATATTATATTTACCGTCTCGCCAGGCTGCCGAGATATCCTAAACCATTCGCAAAGATAAAAATATTTACATAATAATCCTTTATATAAACTCTTTAAATTCGTTGCGGCGCGTATTCAATGAAATATCCTTTAAAAAATGATTTCGCGTAGACGCGGAGCTGCTTAATACCACTTATTTACTCATATTATGAAAACAGTAGGTATGATAACACTTTAAAGTTTGTAATAAAATAATAACGTAAGCTTTTATTAAAAAATAAATGAAAACAATTTACATAATTTTCATTTTATCATCTTAGGGTTAGACTTGCTGTTAGATTCCACGTCTCTGTGCCATAACTTAACACAGGGAGGATGCATTGGTTAAACGCCTTAGTTTTAAGACATTGCAGAATTTTCACTTTAAAAATATGCTTAAATTTTCTTAATGCTGCCCATCCGAGTTGTATACGTCTTTCGATTTCTTTAGAAAAAATATTTCTTCCTAGTTGTATTAACTATCCCAGATGCTTATATTCATTTACCCATAAAATATAGGTCACCCAGCGTTCCATGGAGAGATCCATGCTCGGAGCGTCTCTAAAAGATAGAATCCGAAACGAGGATATCCGCAGAAGAGCTCAAGTAGTGGAGGCTACACAACTAATAGGCACAACCAAGTAGCAATGGGACACATCTGTCGATAGGGAAGAAAAGTGCTAGAGTGGCGCCCAAGAACAGGCAAACGAAGTGTTGACCGACTCCTTGCAAGACGGACTGATGACATAAGAAGAATAGTGGGAGTGGCCTGGATGCCGAAGGCAGAGGATCTACGCTCAACAGTGGACGGACACAGGCTGATGATAAAATGATGAAATGTATCTATTGTGTTAATGAAAAATGCGAGTTTATTGGTTATCCTCTTTATATTATGTATATATTCTTCTTATCATCTTTCTACATGGTTAGATAGATGAACCTGGTTAGATAAACATTTACATGTTTTTAAGTATCATTAACAAAATCATTATTTGTAAAAATATGTATGAATATAAATTTTGTCAACACGTTGAATGAAAAATTATTCTAATACAATTAACCCATTAAAGATAAATATATATATAATAAAACGGACGTGAAAAAATCGTTATAATTTAATTTATGCCTTGTCAAATCTGATTCTTTGTCAAGTAGCCATAAAAAAGTCTAACGAACAATAAATCGCGGCCAACTTCACGCCGGCTGTTGCTCATTTGAATGTCGAATTTGGAACTCGAGTGTTGCCTCATTAAATAAAGCTCTCAAATATTGGAGTGCCATAGAGTCGAGCATCTCCCCGCATTAATAAGTCGGGTACCTACTTGCTTAACTACCTATCCAGCCTACCCTCTTGTTATTAATTTGGCACAAGATGGCAAAAGTTGTTTGCCCCTACGCTCTCAACCGAATGTAGCCAGTAGTTAGAAGTCAGACGATAGAACGATGCGAGCTCTCGAAACGAACAGCCATTAAAATGATAATATTACGCTTTAGTTATGTTACTTAAAGGCTTTTATTTTTAAGATTTAATGCTTTCTTAAATTATCAATGCTTACATAATTTGAATATATTTTTTACTCTAACGTCTTTTGATAACTGTAGTGCATTAATACATGCGATTTGTTTATTTAAGTATTTGTTAATATTTTTATATGCTACGATAGAAACAGCTCTATTGTCTATAAAATATATTTTGGATTATTTCCTTGAAGATAGTATATTTACGTTTCTTTAAAACAATATACTTATTCCCACCCGTTTAGTACAGTCTATATTTCTTTGTTCCATAACTAATTCAAGGTTGTGGCAGTAAGTTAAATCGATTGGCAGGAAATAAAATTAATCAGCAGTAGACTAAATAAATTGACAGTATCCACTGTGTCAGCATAAATGTGGCCGGTTATTAAATTATTAAAAAATGGTAGGAATATATTCAATTAAGTTAAATAATTTAATAATTAACCCATAAAATAAAAACCTAACCTAACTTATTATTAATTATCATTCATTAGTTATTTACTGCAATTTTTTAATTTTTCTACTGCCGATTGATATTTTTCAACTGCCAAATGTTTTTTTTTACTTACCTTCTTACGTATTTATTAATGACCATTATCTGAATAATTGCTGTCCATTAATTTAATTAAATACTAACAAAAAATATATTTTTGATATAAATATTCAAAACTATAAAAACGACCAATTATAAGATTTGTATGAACATATATCTCTGTTTAAAATTAATAAGTACAGAATATAGTAACACATGCTTCTTTTTATCTTCTTCTTCTTCGTGTGAGCGACGTCAAATTATTTCTGCCCAATATCTAGCAACATCGATAGCCTTATAATTAGGTCTCAGGATGTGCAGCTAGGTGTGAGGCGGTCTGCAGGTCTCCGCAGTCGCACAACTTTGGCTCTTCCCGCCGAAGCATTCCCCGCCGATTGAGGTTGTCATTTGCTCTACAAAATCCGGTTCTTAACATGTTTTGATTGAAGATATAAACAGTGCCGGTTTAGAGGGTAGCGCAGTGGGTCGGCTGCCCAGGGCGCCAAATCAACTAAGGGCGGCCTTACTTCCAACATGGGGTGTTTTCTGAAGATTTCCCCTCCCACCCAAAAAAACCAAGGGGCGCCAGATTTTTTTTTCCCGGGGCGCGGCAAGGTCTAAAGCCGGCACTGGATATAAAATTAATACTAATATCTTTTTCGATTTCAAAATTCATAAATTTATAAAAATACACCAAAATGGATAAAATTCTATACAAATGAACAGAACACAGAGCTGCAAAACAAAACTAGTTTTAGACCACTAATCATGCAATTACCGGCTTTTTGATATTTTTCATAATTTTTATTTTTTTTCATTTAAGGTGTATTACGAGCGAGTGAACTCACACAGTGCATCAGCAACCTTTGCGCACGCGTACTGCGGCTTCAAGGACGCCTCGCGGAACCTCATCCTGGACTCCAGGGGACCCATCACCAAGATACGCTTCAGCAAGGGGTTCGCCTTCTCCAACATTGAAGCCGCGAGTGGTAAATATCCTCAAAATCCTTTACATACCGTGAGTCACACCAGGCTACTTGTAGGCCGCTGGCACCAGCCTCATCAAATTGAACTTATGGAATTGTTATCAGGTTTTGAAACCAGATGCCCGCATACAATATTCGGGGTACAATGGTTTGACTTAATGAAGAACGATGAGGTGAAAAATCGAGCAAGGCAGTCTTCCATACTACAGTCGGCCAAAAAGTCAAGGCATACCTGTTGGGACATACACTAAAGATGTGGGAAAAAACATAAACTACCGTTTTTTTTGGGGCCTATACAAGTAACGGGCTTTGGTGAGCAACACCAAACGTGGGTATAAAAGTTAGTAGTTCAGACATTAAAATTTGGACTTTTTGACTTCTTCGCCGAAGGTCGTCGCGTATACAAAAAATGCATGGTAGTTGGGCTCTGTAGATATAAGGTCGATGTATCCAACCGGTCCAGGCTTCTGTTGGATTACGCTAAAGAGCCTTTGCCTACTTAAATCTAATATTGGGCAATGCCACAGAACATGTTCAGCATCCTGCAAGGGGCTACCACATGGGCAGTCGAGGCTAAACTTGAAGATTTTAGCCTTAAAATTGCCGTGCCCAGTCATAAATTGACTAGTCCAATGGCTTGGAATAAGCCACGACGTCTCTATTCTATCGATGACGGAAGGAAAGAAAGAATGTGTGTCTACCCTTGAGTGAGGTCGACCATCTGCTCTCTCATGCTGCGAGCGCCGCCAGTCTTACTTTTTTTCGGTTTCTTTCGTGATCTAACCCTGCGGAGCATTGATACAATGGCCCCCGACCTCCACAGAGAAACCACGTCATAAACTACAGCTGCTATTTCTTCAAACCACCGAACTCACGCCGTCTTTGATTGCCGTCGGCAACTATACATAAAATGTACTCAGCGAAGCTGCAGATGCCAAAGCGGACATGGGATGATGCGAGGACTATGGCGGCTAACAAAAAGTTATTGCGACATTTCGTAACTACTATATGCTCCAGTTAGGAGAGCAGACGTTGTAATGATAAATTTTGTACTCGTACGCATCTGATTGATAACTGACAGTAGCTTCTAAGACGATGGGCTAAAAACATAAAAAACACTCCATTCGTGGATTTTCATTTATTCGTTAGGTAACCTTTATTCTGTGATCAAAGCGTTTTGCCAGTTCCCACGCCTCTAAGACGCATTTCAACACTGAACTGATATACGATTCAATGATTGACATGTTTACTTGTAAAGCATATTAATTTATGTTTATTTCTACATTTTAGAGTTCGAAGATCAGCGCTCCCGATTTTTTGCTGAGCACGAGCGGTTTGATGACTACATGGAGATGAGAGAAGGACTGGATCTGGTCGGCATCAGTTCTTTCAAAGAGTACATGGTGGCATACAGGTAAGTCCATTACTTATGTTACTATGCATGCGCAATGTCAAATAAATTACGCCCAGTTACTAGCAACATAATATTACGTTTATTGCCCATCGCAGTAACGTAAAGAAGCATATATTCGTTTACATTAGGCGGGATGTTAATTATTTTAAAGATTTAAAGACTTGGTAGTTACACAGGTACAATCCTCCCTGTTGCAGCATTTCTCTTTGATTCAGGTTGTCTTGCGTGCAAAACAACTCTATTCATCAATTTATTTTTATCAACATTTCAAGATATTATAATAATTTTTTTATAAATATTTATTTATTCTTGTTTTTTTACATGAATTACTTTAAGTATGGCCTCTATTTAGGAGACTGCAGTTTCGACTTACTCGAAGCCTTCCTCAATCTTTCACTGTCAAGAGACATCTGAGTTGTGTGTATCACGGCACCAATGATCTTGTTATGTAACATATTCTAGATACATAAAAAATTCAGTTATATTTCACAGTAATAGTTGTACCCTTTATCGATTTAACATCAATTAGTTTCACAGGTTGACTGTTTGGTTACTCGTATATTGGTCATAAGAAACTAAAGTAAGCAAGTTAAAAAAACGAATAACTACATTTTGTCGTCGGTATTTCTCAAGGATAATAAATATAAAACATTTTTGCATTATATAAATTATAACTAACTTAAAAATTTAGTTAATTTGTGATTCAACACCAAGAAACATATTTATTTTTACTATTTAAGATGTACTTAAAATAACGTTACTTACATTATGTTTCATTATAGCGGCAAATGAAAAGGTTAGTTATAGAGTTAATTTAGGTAATCGTTGAGGTTAAATAAGGTTATAACTCAATATAAGTTTCGTAACTCAAGTTATAGAATCGATTACGATCGACGCCTTGGCCCGTTTTTCTCTCTTCAACTGATTCTGTGAACTGATAAAAGTTTCGCAAACTATGAAAAAGTCGTTTCGAAGAATATCGCAAGTTTGCGCGCCATATCATACTTGTATATAAGGCGGGTATAGAAGTTATGTTATTAGTTATTGCTTGGGGCCCCGTAATCCTTTATATGAGCCATTTGTTTCAATCCTACACATGGACCCTTATTGCCTTACGCCTCTATAGACTCATAACTGGGCAGATATAATCAAACTTTTTTGTTTAACGACGTGTTATTTTTTATGCTGACAACAGACGTATTTTTTACATTACAAATTAAGGTGTTTGTCAGCAGGTATAGTTTAGACGTGTTGTAGTTACCCACGACGTGAAACTTTTTACATACATAACAACAACATTTAATAATTTAAGAACAATACTAGTATAACTCCCGGTTACTGAAAAACTATACCCTCACTCGTTATTCCTCGACCGTTTTTATTACCTTTTTAATGTCAACTTATAACCTATAAATTCCCCCGTTCTATGTGAAACTATTTTTAAGCTGTAAAATTCCTGTCATAGCCTGTTAATAAAATTTGGTAATAGACAAGTCGTTTCGTAAATAATGCATATAACAGTTAACGAATTCAAAAATGAAAGACGCAAAAATATTACCGCGTAGCATATAAATAATAAAAAAGCATGAAAGTTTATAAATGATTTTAATTCGTTGTATTTAAAATAAATTATTCAAATCGTTTGACATTAAGATACTAATTAGTGTATTGCGTCATCAGAAAGTTGTATCATTAACAGATTATCTAATTAACAGAGTTGTTTCACTAAGCCATTCCGTAGTCTTTAATTTCCCACTTAGGCGTCTCGGGCGTCTTTATAACCGTCATTCAAATTTCACAATTAAGGCTTCAGGGCGTTGTTGTTTTATGTCCTCTACCCGAGTATAATCAATTCATTGGAACAGTTGCTTAGCGAAGGCTGTGGATTACAGAGCCGCTCAAGGAGTGTGTTATTATAATTTGCATAAATAAATGGATGTTAATTATGAATACCAATGTAGACGACAGCTTCCAGTTCCGCTGACGATCCGCTCTACGGGCGTGTATCGGTTTTCCGCTCTTCACTAGACCATCTTCTCCCAGTTACTTGTAAGGTAACTAGTTACGCCATCAATCTGAAGTGGGCGGGCAGCCTCATTTCTCCAGATTTAGGGCAGCCGGCGCGGCTTTACAGGAGGGTGGGAGGTAGAAATGAAACGCAAGAGATTCAAGTCTAAACTGATTTATTTAACGTTCAAGTCGGTGCTTTTATACATTAATTTTCTGGTACCTACTTTTGCGGCCGTGAGAATAGTCACGTTCGCACGAGTCTGTATTCCTTTCTTAGGGTTTTATTATGAAATGTTCCTGGAGATAGGTAATCCTAGCCATAACATCGGTTTATGTTTTTATGGCTAAAACTGAAACGTATCCCAGGCTAGTTCGCACGCTTTACTACACAAAGGAACACTTTCTGAATATTTAATATTTATGACATTTTCTCGAGAATAGACGCATCTCACGCTGGCCAACAAAGGAACACTTTTTGGCTTATTTAATATTTATGGCATCTTCCCGCGAATAGACGCATCTCACGCTGGCCAACAAAGGGCAACACTTTTGGCTTATTTAATATTTATGGCCCCCTTTCTAACAATCGGTCGGGCTCACGGACTGTTTCTTTATTGAAGGTCCGCCCGATAATACTCGTGGGATGCAAAGTATAATAAACCATCGAATTCCTATATCATTACAAATAACACATTTACAAATAACACATAACTATCAACAGCTGTCGTTTTCAGCGTGAGACGTACGTAACACTCCCACCGTGCAGTCTCTGCTGTACCCTGCCTCGGACGTCTCGACTCGTTCTGTGTTGAAAACCGCCAGCTTCGCCGCTGGCCGCGTATAAGTCCCTGTTGCGGTCTTTATCTGAACCACGCGAACCTGCCCGTCGGCTGCTGGAGTCGCTCGCGTTACTCGTCCCCGTGGCCATGTGTTGCGCGGCAACTTCGGATCCGCAACGAGTACCAGGTCTCCTTCCTGAATCGGCTCCGTCGGGGTCCTCCACTTCGGGCGCCGCGCCAACGTTGGTAAGTACTCCCGTACCCACCGACGCCAGAAAGCATCTGCCATCTGTTGTGACGCCCGCCATTGTTTCTTGAGACACATCTTCTCCTCCTCCGTGTCGTACTGTACCAGGGTCGTCATGCCACCAGCTGATCCTATCAGGAAGTGATTCGGGGTCAGAGGTTCTTCGTCTGCCACGTCGACTGAGACGTGTGTCAGCGGTCGACTGTTAATCGTGTTCTCAGCTTCCGCGAGCACGGTCAACAGCGTCTCTTCCCTCGGAGACCTCTCTTGGAGTGTGGCCGCCAAGGCTCTCTTCACTGAGCGTACCAATCGCTCCCAGGCGCCTCCAAAGTGCGGGGACGATGGCGGGATAAATTTCCACGCTATCCTTTTCCCCGCTGTGTACTGCAGCAGGCTAGCATCTCGACTCAAGTTTTTGATTGTCGCCTTCATCTCGCGGTCCGCGCCCACGAAATTGGTCCCATTGTCGGAGTACAACACGTTCGGCTGACCGCGCCGCGCTGCCATTCGTCTTATGGCCATTATGGCTGAATCCGCGGAAAGTGAGCATGCCAGCTCGATGTGTACCGCCCGCGTTGTCATGCAAGTGAAGAGCGCGCCATATCTTTTCTCGTGGCGCCTCCCAATCGTCACGGTCATGGGCCCGAAGAAATCTAGACCACAGTGGCTAAATGGTCTCTCACCACGGGCTAGTCTGGCCGGCGGTAATTGCCCCATTAGCGGCGACTCGGGTGTGCATTTCATTATCTTGCACAACCGGCAGCTTTTCACAATGGTCCGCAAAGTGGTACGGAGCTTCAACACCACGAATCTCATTCGGAGATCGCTTACTGTACGTTCCACACCGGGGTGTCCCGTCGCCGCGTGTTGGTGAGCCAACATTAGCTTCACGTATTCGTCCCCGCCGTCCAGCACCGGCGGAGGTTCTTCCTGTGTCCTCTGCAGGCGTGTGTTTAGTCGTAATACGCCTTCTTCGTCCAAATATGGCGAGAACGCCCGCAGGCGTCCGCCGGGTGGGAGCAGCTCCCCCGTCGCAGGATCTCCATTTCGTCGCCGAACGCGCGTCTCTGGGAAAGACGCACCCATATCATCTCGGCGTTGACGATTTCTTCCGCTCGGAGCTCGAACTCTCCTCCAGGTTTCAGGCATCGGGTCGGCTCATTTTTTACGTAGGGGATTCCGACAGCGATCGACAAATCGCATAACCCATGCGGTTGTCCTCAGTAGTTTCGTCCACGACGAAAATCGCGATACGGTCGGTAGTCCCTCTAAGACGACGCAGTGCCCCACGAAGTATCGTGGCGGCTTAGTCTCCAGTACGTCGTCAGCCGGCGTAACTGTCTTCTTCTCTCGGGGCCATTCGGCCTCCGGCCGTGAGAGGAAGTCTGGTCCTCGCAGCCATAATCCGTCGGGCGACATGTCTGGCGGCTGGGCGTCGCGCGTACCGACGTCCGCTGGGTTCATTTTTGTTGGCACCCAGCGCCACCCGCTCGTGCCGGCTATTTCATCGATCTCGCCCAGTCGGTTCGCCACGAATGTGGAGTATTTCAGAGGATCGGTGCGTAGCCAACACAGGACCGTACTAGAGTCCGTCCAGTATACGGTGTTGGCGATCTTTACTCTCGTTTCCCTCTTTATGCTCGCAGCCAAGCGCGCGGCGAGCAAGGCGCCCTGCAGTTCGAGGCGTGGAATCGAGAGTGGTTTGAGCGGAGCAACCTTCGTTTTGGCTATCACGAAGCTCGTGCCAGCTCTGTGTACGAAATATGCCACGGCACAACATGCCAACTCGGAGGCGTCGCTGAAGAGGTGTAGCGTGACCTCTTCCTTCTTTCGCTTAATGCAGCATCTCGGGATTGCGCAATCATTTTGCTCCATTAGTGATTTCAGTTCGGCCCATTTGACCGCGTGTTCTTCCCGTAGCGCATCATCCCAACCAATGTTGGAGCGCCATACCGCTTGTAGAAGTATCCGCCCTCTGATGGTTATGCACGCAATGAACCCCATCGGGTCGAATACCTTCATCACCTCGCTTAGTAACTGTCGCTTCGTCGGCCAATCAGGCGCCCCTTTTCCTTCGCCTTCGTATCGGAACATAAACAAGTCTGTGCGTGGGTCCCAGTGGACACCTAGAACGCGTTCCGTTACGGCCGAGTCCCCGATTATAATGGTCGACTTGGCCCGATCTTCGCTCTTGACCGAGCTCAACACGTTATTATTGTTGGAGGCCCAACCGGTTAATTCGAACCCCCGATCTCAGGAGGGCCGTGACGTTCCTCAACATCTCGACCGCCTCTTCCGGCGTATCTACAGCATCCAGGTAGTCGTCCATATACATGTTTTCGGCTATCGCGCGCGCCGCCCGTGGGAATTTCTGCGCTCCCGCGGCCGCCACTTGATTGCGAACAAAATGCGCGCTGCTCGGGGAGCACGTCGCCCCGAAACTCATCGACGTCAAGGCGAATGTCGTGATCTCTTCGCCCGGCGCGCGGCGCCACAAGAACAGCTGAGACATCTGATCGCTGGGCTTCATCTGGATGCGTAAAACATCTCCTTTATGTCGGCGGCGAGGGCTATGCCGCCTTCTCTGAAACGCTGGATCCCGCCCACCAAGGACGTTAGCAGATCCGGCCCAGTTAGCAGCTGGTCGTTCAGACATACGCCGCGATGACGGCTCGCCGCGTCGAAGACTATTCTGATCTTGCCGGGTTTATTCGGGTTTCGCACGGCGAAATGTGGCAAGTACCATTTTCGCGGGTACTCCAGCGATTCCTGAGCTCGCGGCAATTCGATAGCATATCCTTTGATTTCATACTCCGCCATCTTGGCTCGGTACGCCTCACCTAGCATTGGATCTTTAATCAATTTTCGCATCAGCGAGTTGAAACGTTTTTCGGCGGCTTTCCTGTTGTCCGGGAGCGTTGAGGCATCCTCTCTCCATAGTAGTCCCGTTTCCCACCTCCCGGTAGAAAGCTGCTTCGTCGTGGCGTTCATGATCTCGAGTGCCCGTTTGTCGGCTGCATTGACTCGTGGCGTCGCCGAGACTCCTACTGTCTCAAGCGCGAAATTGGTTTTACGAGGGCCTCCAGCGCGTCGTCTCGGCACGGCTTCTTGAGGCTCACCATGACCGTCTTCGGCTCACCGTGGTCGCTTCTCCGTCCATCGGCTTCTTGAGGCTTCGAGCTTTCGCTAGCTTGCGTAATGGCCGGGCTGCCTCCAAACGTGACGCGACCTAGCGGCGTGTCGCTCACGATCATTCCGTCCGCGGACCACTTTCCGTTCGCGCCTCCGGGCGGTACGATCAACTGCGCATTGTCCAGGCCGATCAGCAGTTGAGGTCGCACATTGATCGTTCTGTATTTTGTACTGTTTTCACTCGTCGCGCACACGTGGGTCTCTAGATTAAGTCTCTTAATGGTGTACGCGACCGCTTCGAACGTGCTCGCGTCCCCGGCTATCGTCAGCCTCACTCGTCTCGAACCACTTTCGTTTACACTAATGCCTGCCGCGCCCGCTATGCGTAGTCCAGCACGCGGGCCATATGCTCCGATGGCGGCGGCCACTTCCTGTTCGACAAGTGTCACAGTCGAGCCTTCGTCCAGGAGGGCGTACGTGTTCACTGACCCTTTGGGCCCACTCAACTTCACCGGCAGGACCCAAGGGTCACTGCGTCTTCTCGATTCGACGCATGAAGTACCTTACGTTCAGGGGCTGCTGTCGGAGTATGTGGTGCCCGCGGTTGATGCAATGTCCGGTGATGTCTGCCCTGGCAGCCATCCTTGCCGCATTTGCGCGGCATACCGTGCTGTGGCAGCGCTCGTTCAGGCACGACTGACACAGATTCCGTCGGCGCACAATGTTCCACTTTTCCGGCTGCTCCAGATTCATGAAACTTGCGCAAGAGCCAATCTGGTGTGGCCCGTCGCACATCACGCAGTTCACTCTCTCTGGAACTTTTTCCGTCATGAACACTTGTTTCGGAGCGTTCCTCTTCTCGGTTCGAGATGTTGGCTCGATTTGCACCGGGGTGCACCCCTTCAGGGGCAATCCGTCGGTGATATCCTGCAGGAATCGCGCGAAGTCTCTCGGGGTGCTCCTCGTATGGTTGTCCCGCATAATCACCCAATGCCACATCAACGTTGGGGGTAGCTTCAGCACCATCTCGGACAGGAGTTTCGGAGCAGCAGGGTGCAGGTCACAGTCGTAGTGCTCCATGGTCGTGACGATGTTTGATACCTGCGTCGAAAACTCGGTCACTATGAGTGCATTCGGGGCAATAGAGTCATGAAGCTTCGGTAACCTCTTGATCTGCTCCATCAGCCTGTTCACTACGAGCTCTGGGTTTCCGAAGTTCTTTTCGAGTGCCGTCATAATCTCCGGTACGTTTTTCGGGTTTATTAGTAGGCTTTCCACCGCTCGCCTGGCTTTCCCTGTCAACGCGCTCCGTATACGGCCGAGGTTTTCTCGGTGAGAGAGGTCGTATGCGGTCGTGGTGTCCTCGAAGGCGCTTTTAAATATCAGCCAGTCCATGGGGTCACCACCGAATTGGGGTAGGTCCTTCAGGTTGGTCTTGGCAATAAGTGTGGCCAGCTTAGGGTCGTTCCCGTAGTGCCGCGTACCGGAGGTCCCTGCTGACTCGCCTTCTCTGTTTAACACCTTTAAAACGGCTGCAAGCATTGCGGCTTGGTCCGTCGTCGCTGAGGGGGTTTCTGGTGGTCCACTGGGGGACAAGATTGTTTCACCCACTCATTTGTGTGCCGTCTGGCCTCGGCTTCCGCGCCCGACCGACACGGCGCTGGGCGCTCTCGAACCGCGGCAGCCATATGCCCCGCGCGCTCTTCACGGCCAGTCATGGAGCTCAGCTGTTCTTGCGCGGCTGGCTCCTGCCTCACCCACTCGTAAGCGGGCTGCTCGGCCTCGGCTTCCGCGCCCGACCGACACGGCGCTGGGCGCTCTCGAACCGCGGCAGCCATATGCCCCGCGCGCTCTTCACGACCAGTCATGGAGCTCAGCTGTTCTTGCGCGGCTGGCTCCTGCCTCACCCACTCGTAAGCGGGCTGCTGCATCGGGGCGTGAGTTGCTTCGCCCGTACTGCGGGCCGCACGGCGGTCCGCTTCATGTGTGGGCGGGACTGACTCACCGGCGCTGCAGACTGCACGGTAGTGGTCCTCCTCAGGCTCCCGTATGACTTGCACAGACCTCGGCGTGGCGGGCTGCTGCATCGGGGCGTGAGTTGCTTCGCCCGTACTGCGGGCCGCACGGCGGTCCGCTTCATGTGCGGGCGGGAGCTCCGTGGTCCGCTGAACTTGTAGGCTGGCGGCCAAGCTTGCGATGGCTGCGTTGGTTGTCGTCAGGGCTGCGTTGGTTTGCGCGCTGCTTGTCGTCACGGCTGCGACGAGCTGGGCCATCATGTCGGTGAGAGCGTTCAACGACTTGCGGCGCGCCTCTCTGGAGTCCACGGACCTCATTGACTCCCCCGATTCTGATCGGGCGTCGTCCTCCTCCATGTTAGTTCCACGGTTGCTTCCTGATCGCGTTGCAATCGGTGATCGATTGGCAGGCATGATCAGGTCAGGAGATGATCTTCTTCACGAAGGCAGGATCCGGTTCGAAGGACCAAATGTAGACGACAGCTTCCAGTTCCGCTGACGATCCGCTCTACGGGCGTGTATCGGTTTTCCGCTCTTCACTAGACCATCTTCTCCCAGTTACTTGTAAGGTAACTAGTTACGCCATCAATCTGAAGTGGGCGGGCAGCCTCATTTCTCCAGATTTAGGGCAGCCGGCGCGGCTTTACAGGAGGGTGGGAGGTAGAAATGAAACGCAAGAGATTCAAGTCTAAACTGATTTATTTAACGTTCAAGTCGGTGCTTTTATACATTAATTTTCTGGTACCTACTTTTGCGGCCGTGAGAATAGTCACGTTCGCACGAGTCTGTATTCTTTTCTTAGGGTTTTATTATGAAATGTTCCTGGAGATAGGTAATCCTAGCCATAACATCGGTTTATGTTTTTATGGCTAAAACTGAAACGTATCCCAGGCTAGTTCGCACGCTTTACTACACAAAGGAACACTTTCTGAATATTTAATATTTATGACATTTTCTCGAGAATAGACGCATCTCACGCTGGCCAACAAAGGAACACTTTTTGGCTTATTTAATATTTATGGCATCTTCCCGCGAATAGACGCATCTCACGCTGGCCAACAAAGGGCAACACTTTTGGCTTATTTAATATTTATGGCCCCCTTTCTAACAATCGGTCGGGCTCACGGACTGTTTCTTTATTGAAGGTCCGCCCGATAATACTCGTGGGATGCAAAGTATAATAAACCATCGAATTCCTATATCATTACAAATAACACATTTACAAATAACACATAACTATCAACAGCTGTCGTTTTCAGCGTGAGACGTACGTAACAACCAAGTTTAGAACAAATGTACACATTGATAACAGCGCCAAATGCGAAATGCCTATAAAACTAGTATCCAACTTTGTAAGATTTGACAGACGATTCTCGATTCACGATTCCCCGCGAGCCAATGAATGCACGACACTCGAGAACGTGACCACGGGGTCTTCTACTTATGTAAGTAGCAGTACTGCAAAAGTTTCAGTGTGACGGCAACCTCACTTGAAAAGTGTCGGGATATGATTTGGTATTTGTAAGTACAGCTCTGATTGGCTTTGAAATAGCCTCACACCGGTATGTCATTCTTTGGTTTTAGGTAACCAACTTAAAACCCGTATGCAGAGCCATTTTTTAAGGTAATCAACTTGTAATAACTACTTTCCTTTAAAATTATTTAAATGAGGAAGCATCAGTCCTCGACTCACCTCAAATCGTGGGAAACGTCTTATTTACTACCAACTACTTATTTACTAACTATAATGACAATATGGAAGTAAGGAAAGAAAGATGGGTGGAATCTAAGAGAGTTATGGAATAGGTTTTGACCTGTGTTAGTTATCTAATAGAGTTAAATTTACATATATACTTTATCTTTTCGGCCCTGGCACCCTGACAGTAAGAGTTGTCTGCCAACTCAGTAAATGTAACTGTCTGGGACGCAGCGGAATTTTCTTATAAATTAAATCTCAGTTTTCCTCGTCTATAATGAACGGTTGCGGTTGCAGTGGCCGAAGCCACAGACAGTCACACATGATGGGGAGTAGACAAGGATGACAACTTGTGCGACATTAAGAAAAAAAAACATTTTCAGTACCAATATTCTGAGCGTTACATTGATCGTGTTTTTAGAATAAATTTCAATAAAATTTGGAATTTAGGTATTATAAGACGGAACTCAAATAAGGCGTTTGAGATTTTAGAGTCGCAGTGAAAATTCTAAAAAAATAGCAGTCGTTGAGATGGTACAGTGAGAACGGTGACCAGTAAAAAGTATAGATAGTAGGTGAGTAAAAAAAAGGGGATCCTGAAAGAAACATCTCTAAGTGGGTGGTGGGCAAAAAAGGTTTTTAAATATATGGCTTAGGAAAAAACAATCTTCCGTTAGACTTCTTGTATGTATTGTTGTATACTAATAATAAACCAAATTTTTAAAATCTTTTGTCCTACAATTTGTAGTAAATTAATTAAATCAATCAATCTCCGGAAACTGTTTCACAAAAATTCTTCTCGCGAGAATTCGTTCTTCCCGTTATAATATGAGCAACTCTAGTAACATTTTTTGAGCTTTGAATTTTTATTCAAGTGAATTAATTTAAGCATGTGATGCAAATCAAGTTATTGAAATAAATAAATGTATATTTTATAAGAAAATCAATACAGAATTTGGCCCGCAGCATTTATTTCAATCTAATCTAACTTGGTGTATTACCAAAGTTTATTCTGTTGAATGTAAATTCTGGGAAACCTTCTTTGAATGTTCGCATGTTTTTTCAATCGAGACAAAAAATCCGATTACCAGAGACGAATATTTTATTCGGCTTTGAAAAGAATGTTTACACAAAAACAATGTAACAGTTCAGTAAACAGATAGCTTGACTGTCAATCGAACAATCTTGTCTTCAATTTTTGGGTATTTTTTTATATAAACACATACAGGAGAATACCGACAGATGGTGATATAGATTCTAAAATCTCATCTATGGAATTCTATGACCCTTACCATGCTGCATATGGCTAAGCGCTGAATGTGGAATTTTGTTCCGCCAACGTCATATACTACAGCCCGACATTCATACGTCATCCTTTTTATAACATGAATTCACTTTGAATGAGCGATATCCACGGAAAAACTTTGTCTTACTCCAATGATTAACAGGCTATCACTAGCATTTTATGGGTGAGGGATCAAATTCATACCAACCGGGGATATTTTAGAGCTCAAAAATCGATTTTTTTAAATCTCCGTCGAGGATCGAACCCACGACCTTCGGCTTGCCAAGCAAATGCTTTAACCACTGAGCTAACACCCACCGGAAAATAATTTTAAATATTCAAATGCCATGCTTTGCCTATGATAAATTCAAAGTAATATATTGTAGAGTGTTAATACTCGTATACATAATGTGAATGTAACGCAAATTGCATAAAGCAAGGCGCTTACATATATTTTATTAATGCGTGTATGAGAGCACAACCAATCGAAACTAGTCGGCTCTATGATACTCAGTCGGAACGACTAGATAATGCATATGGGAAACATTTGTTGTATTTGTTTGAGCTTTTGGGACATTGTTAGTGTATATTGACATGTTTCTCAAAGAGATCCAGATTGTATGAACGAGAAAACACAAATACTGTAAATAAGCATTCCAGAGCTTACAGGTGGCATTTATTGATGAATTTTGCAAGACGTGTACATCAATTGTAATTATGATGTGCAGATTGGTGCAGGAGGAATCATTTCTGTCCCCCAATAATATTTTTTTTAGCCGAAACATGATAAAATAGATTTAACGAGAAAATAATATATATTTGAAAATTCTTATAAAATTACTGTTTTAAAATAATCAACGAAAATTAATAATATTTAGTTAATTTATTACTTTTTATTTCAAAGACTGTACGCATTTCACCACATTGCGTTATCAATAGTGGAAAAAAATCTCAACAACCGATAGTACCCGCAAAGAGCCATATATTGATTACAAAGCATTTGGATTTATAACTTCTTTAATTTACGTGAAACTGTACCCTGCACTACTCACGTAACAGGTAAGTGCGCTGTTTACTGAAGCATACATTTTACAAAGCCGTTAAAAAAGAATATTTACACAAAATAGTTTGCAAGGTTCTTCTCGATTCAAACGATTTTCAGCTCTACTTGTTTCAAATTCTATTTTCACGGGAGCAACCATTGTTGCCTGTGTACACAAACTGTCTGAATACAGTTAAATTAAACTAAACAAATACAAATATTAAAAACAAATAAATCACTTCTTACGTCGTTTTATTCTTTCATTTGAAAAGAAAAAACACTTAAAGTAAAAACTGATAAAATTGCATATTTTAGTATACATTTAAATGTAAAAATATCATCATCACCATATTTACTTCTTTAACTGAAGCATATAATATATGCTGGTCACAAACTGTCACTGCATAGCTCATGTAAGCAAATCGCCATGGTCCTTGCCTTGTTCCATGTCAGCTATTCCCGACGGTCTTCCAAAACGGTGCAAGTCCGGGGTCTTGAAGAGAAAATGCCGCTGTAGCTTAAGCTTTCCTACGGCATCCGTAATATTAAACTTCTTTCTAATATATTTTTTTTATGTAAACGCATGCAAGAGAGCACAACCGGTCAAGACCAATGCACTCTATGATGCTCAGCCAGGGAGGCTGGACGCTGCATGCGGGAAACGTGTTTTGTGTTCGTATTTGTGTGTGGGTTGGGGAGATTGCAAGTGTATATTTATCTGTTTCTTGAAGAGATCCAGATTGTAGGAAGGAGGAAACACAGACGCTGAAAGAGCATTCCATAGCTTACCGGTGGCATTAAGGAAGGAACTTTGGAAGCTGCCAGTTCTTGGTCGACATACATTAACCGTGTATGGATGTTCGGCAAGTGTAAGACGAGTTTGTCGGCTGTGAGTGGGTGCAGGAGGAATTAGTTCTTTAAGTTCCGAAGAGCAGCAACCGTGGTAATAACGGTAGAAAAGACTAAGAGAACCAATTTCACGTCTGTGTTCCATTTATTGTAGATTTGACGTAAGGGTGTCATTGTTTATCAAACGAATTGCTCTTCTTTGAACTGAGTCAATTAAGTTTGAAGGTATTTTGGGGCTCCAATCCAAAGGTGACTGCCGTATTCAAGGATAGGTCGGATTTGTCCTGTATATAGAAGAAGAAGTTGTTTATCGTTGAAATACCGACGTGATCTATATAATACACCTAGTTTTTTGGAAGCTAGACCGGCTTTACACTTAATAATAAATCATCTACGAGTATTCCACAAACGTCCAATGTGGTCGGAATGAGTTGCATCTTAGGACTAACTTGTCCAGACTTTAGAAGCATCAGGTTGATCACTCGATCTCCTAAAATTATCATGAATAAAAACAATATTGATCATTTATTCGCAATACTTAAACTTATACTCGTACAATAGAATAACGATGGATTTATGGAGTAATTTTACATTTATATTTTCTAATGTGACTATCAGTATTATTAGACTGTAAACTAAGATTCGCAGATCATTTAATTATTATTATGTACAATGGCATGATTTCTTAACGAAAAAAAAAAGGTTTTTTACTTTTTATTTCTTTTTTTCGTTTAGAGAAATATTTTTCACGTCAAAAATAAACAATTTTGCATTTACTA
Organism: Glossosoma conforme; assembly: GCA_022606575.1. Taxonomy (NCBI): domain Eukaryota; kingdom Metazoa; phylum Arthropoda; class Insecta; order Trichoptera; family Glossosomatidae; genus Glossosoma; species Glossosoma conforme. The sequence continues at coordinate 274,108 of JAGTXR010000149.1, forward strand.
AAGTAAGGTTTTTTTTTTGTAATACAAAAATACAGTTAAAAAATTTAGATTTAGACAAAAAATGTAATAAAAATTCCACATCATTCAAAAATAATATAATCGGCCAACGAATAGACTGACCTATTTAATATAAAAAATATATTAAAAAATTGGTAGTGGGCTTAATGCGGGCAAGGACGACCTCGTGACGATAGGCAGGTAAGGGGTTAATAAGATTTAACCCCGTCACGTACTGCAACACAACTCCAGTAATATAATTTTCCAATTTCCAATTAAATTTCACAAGCAATAAGCAAACTGTACAAATATGGCTTCGTACAACTTCACCTTAAAGCCGCTCTGGAGTAATGTTACATAAATTATTAAACATATTTACTTCCCTACGTACCTAATAATGTTGTTTACTCCTAGTTATTACGTGTTTATTGAATAAACTGTAATTAAAATACTATTATATATAAGAAATTATTTTTTGATTTTGACCTTAACACTTGACCATACCCCTCTGGTAATATTTTAACATAAAATATTATTAATTATTCACTTATTATTAAAAAGAAATATTCATTTTATCTTGATTTATCAACCATTTTCAACGATTCCAATGAGACTGTATGTAAGCTTATCTCAACATTTATACCTATATTGGTTAAATGTATTTCAACTCGTCTTTCGAGTATGTTGTCACTTTAAGTGAACAAATCTAAATTTATGGCTGTATAAGTTACTCAACCTACAAAACAAAAAGGCTATGACAGAACGCTGCACATAAGCGGAGCTTCGTTCTATTTCACAACTCAGCGGGTAATTGCTTATAAGCGTCATAGTAATTACATACTCGAACACAGCGAGAGCAACTAACTACAAACTCGGAAATTATCAAAGTAATCGCCAGTTCTGCTCGCGAATGTTTAGGTATAAATTGTTTGAACATCGCAGCGTGTGCATCTCGTGGAACTTTTCAAATGCAATGCATGTTCGAAAGTTCAACAAAAGCTTCACTCGCTCGGCATGCTTGTACAAATTAAACTGGTATTTAATGTGTTTTGGAATGGCGTATTTTTTATCACCAAAATTAAGCAACATTGAGTGCGGACCAAAATTTGGATAGATGATCGCGTGCTGCTTACGGCGTGTCGCTTGTTGGATTGAAACGCTTCTTAGATCCAAATGGTTCAGGCCTCGGTAACGTCGAGCTAATCATCCGATCGCCCTTCGAAAATTCGATTTACAAATCACTCAAAAATATGCCTCTTCAAGTCATCGGACATCTACCCTGGTGGTAATTTTTGGTGATATTTTTTAAGACGAAGCAAGGATTGTGACAACTGGCGAAAAATTATAGTGAACATAGTTTCAGATGTGGAATAGATAGTAGAAGAAAAAATACTCGTTGATAAATTAAAATAAACATATTAATTGATATTGTGGCTTTTGGGTTTAGCCGTGTGTGACGAATTTCTTTTTACCAATATGTCGACCGCCATTGCACGGGTCTTCTTCAGGATTGATGATTTAGTTGAGAGTTAGTAATACCTAAAACCTAACCTAACCTGACACCAAGACAAATCGTACTTTGTATGCATTTGTAAGATCGACAATTTGTTTTAAATATGATTCATATTAACAAATGATACTCGTATATAAAAAAAAACAATAATAAATATATATATATTTATGTAAACACATTCAGGAGAAAACCGACAGATGGTGATAGTAATTCTAAAATTTCATCTGTGGAATTCTATGAAGTTTACCATGGTGTATATGGCTAAACGCTGCATGTGGAGTGTTGATCCGCCAATGTCATAGACTACAGCCCGAGATTCACGCATCATCCTTTATTATTCCAGGCATTTACTATGAATGGGTGGTCTTCACGGTACGACTTTCATCTACCACCAATTTTAATGAATTGGCTATGACTGGCATTTTACGGGTGATGGATCAAATTCACACTTACCTTCAGAGTGTCAAAAAACATTTCTGATTGTACAAATACTGAACTTCAAACCAGTGAAAAGTAAATGAATGTAGTCATTGCGATAATGTCGTCTGTATCACTTGTTACCTTTCAAAATGGAGTAATAAGAAAATATACTCCCACGGTACAATCCCTGTAAGAGCATAAGCAGTGGTGTACCAAGGTTATATTGCACCCAATAACATATTTTCGTGAAGAAAAAAAATGTAAGGAAACTATGAAACTGTAAGGAAAAACGTCTCCATTATTTTTGTGAGCAAGATTTACGTCTTTTTTACATTTCTTCCAAAATCATATACAAGAAAATACCAACAAATGGTTATTAAGAAATTTCATCTGTGGATTCTATGACTTTTTTTTTATTTTGTGTTTGTATAGTATATACTTAAGCAATGTTTGCAAAAGTATAACGATTTCTTAGACCTACGTTGTGTATCTAGCGAAAAAATTAGCTGAATTGACACATATACAAAAGAAAATTTAGCATGATATCTGAATAATTTATAAATTAATTCGGGGTTGTATAATACTTATGTGCAGTGTTGATCCGCCATCGTCATGGACCAGCATTCACGCATCATCGATTTTTAGCAATAATTCACCTAAAATGGTTCGTTTTAATGGGACGACTTTTGTTTACCACCAATTTAAACAAATATACTGTTACTGTCATTTTACGGATGAGGGATCGAATTTACAACAAGTATTTAAAGAACTTAGAATTCGCATAAAAATCATTTTTATTTTATTCTCCGTCAAGGATCGAACCTACGACCTTTGGTAGGATAAGCAAATGCTGTATCACTAAGCCATAACCGTCCGCGAGTGCATTTTTACGCGAGATCATTTATGTATTTTATTTTTCAATATCTTTGTACTGACATCAGCACGATGTAGCCCTTGCTAACTGGTACCGAAAACCTCGATAGACAATCTTTCGTCACGTATTTTTGTCGCTTGCCATACCTTTATGTTTGGCAACATTGGGACTAGTGACATAGTTTTACCACCGGCGGCGCTGTTGACCGACCACGGGCCGCGAAAGTGCCGACGGCCGGCAGTTGGTCCCCACCCTTTGGAAAGGCAAGGTCGCATTGTGGCCACGCGGCATGTCAACCCACGTGGTCGAAAGCTTGTTATATTTTGAAAGTAAATATAATCTGTGCATCTAAAAGAAAGTGTTTGTCTGCTGTCCTGCTCCTCATCCTGCCCCCCGCGACGTAATAATGCCCCTTTTTTTTGAGAGAGGAGGATGTTAGTTTTTTTCCCCGAGCAATCTTTCCGGGGAAGTTCACCACTCTAAGTTGAGTCGCGCCTCTCCTGATGGGGAAACGCATCAACATTCAGCACGTCGGGTAATCCGCGGTTCTGCAGCTCCTTCAAAGAAGGTTGCCGGAGTGAAGATGGCGTGTCTTCACGCCAAGGGTCTTCACCCGGATACAACAACTGAAGACTTGCAGAGCTTCTTGGCAGCGACCGCTGCATTCAATCCTTCTTGGATGACCAACAGGAGGATTGTCAGCAGGCGGACGCTGTCAACTTCTTTCAAAGTCGGGGTCATCGAGACTTCGCTGGAGTCTCTCATGGAGCCTTAAGTGTGTCCTGAAAGGACCATCGTTTAACCCTGGATACGTGTAAGACGAAAGAATCGCAGTGAACAGTGGTTTAATCCAACTTAAGTGAAGATATTGACATATTTAGTGTAATATTGCTTCAGATTCAGTGCTGGTGTTGATAAGTGCAATTTTTAATTTGTGACAATAATGCCGTGTTATTTGTGTGTCAATCATGATATACTTATGACAAGGTTTTTGTTGTTATAAGTCAAACTATTTATCTTGAGTCTCCTAATGCTAGTTCTGAGTGTGAGGTCATTGACACTAAATGTGTCAATGAATTTACATCGCCACAAGCTATGTTTGTATGTACTTTAATGACGAATTGAAATGTAATCTATTTTGTAATGTCATTTAAGGAAAAAAATAAAAAACTTTGTATTTACTTCATCGATAAAATTTCGCCTCCTTTAAACTTTCCGCCCTTGTCATATTCCCAGTCCTCACCTCTTTTATTGCGGCTCTGTCTCTAGGCGTGGGCGCCGCGGGGAAAAACCGACGACATGTCAAAGTTTCTGCAAAATCGAATTACACTTCATCCAAGACATCTGAAAATTATTTATTCAGCCAGTGCTTTAGGTACGCCCCCACATCTCAGCTGAAATTACTTATTATTTAAGTTACAATCCTTCCTTCAACAAGATAGCAAGCTCCAAAATAGATTTAAAGATATTTTAAGTTTAAACTTTTTCCTTTTGATGTACAGTGTTTATACTTTCGTAGTAAGCAACTGATTTCAACAATATTGCCGCGATAAAAACAAGATCTGGCGTCACAATTTCAGGTAAAGGTGGGAAATGGTGGGCGTAAAATGAGGGGGCGCAAGTTGGCAACTCTATAGCTCGGCATTTTAATTTGTTGTTTATTTTGTTGAAATTCGATTCTTGCTCTTCTAACATAATCAAATTGTTTATTTATTTTATCGTATTGTTACAAATACTAATGTCTTAGTATTTTCGAATGTACTTGCTAATGTTTGCAAAAGTATAACGATTTCTTAGACCTACGTCGTGTATCTATCGAGAAAATTGGCAGAATTTATACATATTCAAAAGAAAATTTAGCACAATATCTGAATAATTTATATATTAATCCGGGTTTATATAATACTTAAATTAATATTCTTCTTCCTATTCGCATCAGCGACGTAAAATTGTTTCACCCAATATCTGCGAACATCAATGGCCTGTGTGCCCAGCATTAGGTCTTGATGTGCAGCTAGTCGCGCACGCGGGTAGAATCTTAGGTGTGAGGAGGTCTGCAGGTCTCCACTGCCACACAGCAGTGACTCTCCCTCCCGAAGCACCCCACCAATCGAGGTTTTCCTTTGTTCTACCGACTCCGGTACTTAAACTGTTCAGAGATTTCTAGGTCCGGATTTTTTGATCGTTGACTGGTGAACCTGGAAGTTCCTGGGTTACTTTTTTGTAATGAAATTATTTTCTCTGAAAGTGAAAATTTCCACTTTATGTAAAAAACTGAAGAAAACAAAACGATTTTGTTTCCATTTACTTAAAAAAATAAACCAGAATGTGTATACGCATGTAACTCTTACATCTACTAGTAATAAGATCTTCGTCTGCTAATATTCGCATTACAGCTTCAATAGCGAAAATACAATATGCAAGCAGCTATTCTGTTTAATGAAGAGAGTTCGCTCCACGTTTAATGCTTTCACATAATTTGATAGATTTTTCACAAGTCGATTTAATCTTACTGAAGGATAGTATGGATTTTTTTGTTCTGAGAAGTAAAAGTGACTATTGCTACGTGTTTCAGGGACACTGACCGCCTGCCCTGGTACTCCAGCCACGCACTGTTCTGGGTACTGTCCTGCTTGCTGCTCTCCTGGCCTCTGAGAATCCTAATTGAGTGCAACACGGCTTATGTCCACTACACGGTAAGGATTACAAAAACTATAAAAACCATTATGAAGTAGTTTTCACTTTACTACTCTTCATATATTTTCCTAATGTAACTATACTGCAAGAATTATTTACGTAGCTATCAGTATATTTATAAACTTGGACAACTGTTTACATTGAAGGCAAAACCACGGTAAGAAGTGTTTGTCTATTTGATTAGTACTTCGCAATTATATTTACTTCTTTTCATCTTCTTCATTAGCTTCGTTATCCTCGTTTTCCTCGTCATCATTTTTTTTTCTACCTGTTCTTTTTTCTCTCCTTATTTTTGTTTGTTCATATCCGCCACTTAACGCAGCCAGCGCATATGACTTCCACAAATTAGCTGCATAAAGTTCTGGCAGTTCCCGAGAGCAATTCTACAAACTGACCTATATATTCCAAAGATATGTCAAACACATTTATTCTACATATCGCTTACGATGGTTGTGCAGCTTGACAAGAGCTTTGCTACTGTAATATGCTTGTTTAAAAACAAATGATTAATGTCAACGTATTTGTTGTTTCTTCAGGTGACCAAGATCTTTGGTGTCAACTATGATATTGACATCACAAGACGGCTTGATCTTGAGACCCACGTGTCGCAGCACATGCCACCCGTTCCCGCGCAAAACCAGATGGTCCGCCTTGCGCAGGCCAACCCCATCTTAGCCTCGCAAACAATCCTCGCCAACCAGGCCATGGACGTCCTCAACGGCTCCTCGCAGCACATCAACATTCTCGCTCTAGCACGCAACAGGAACACGGTTGACACAGGAGCCATGTCACACACGAGCACCATCGACAGCTTGGAACTCTTCGCTACCATCAGAGAAAACTGCGCGCTAGTCCCTTCATACTCCGAAGCTCTCCTTCTAGCAGCCTTCAATGAACAACTCCAATCTAGCGAAGAACTTCCAGCACTCACAGAGAGCGAGATAAACGAATCACTTTTAAATGAGAATAATATTGAAAGACGTGTCATAAACACTTTGAGGAAGATCAACGGTGAAAGTTTACAAAATTTGGTGCTCAATAGTAACGTAGATTTAACTAAGCTTAGTTGTGGTAATTTAAATACCGTAAATATTAGAAATAAAGACAATTACGACACATCCAGTCAAGGTAGTTCAAGATCTCAACAGCTGTTACTGATTGAACAACTTCAAAGACAAAGCGACGACATGCCATCGACAAGTAGTACGAGAGACGATATCGCTTTATTAAACGATTGTCAAGAAAACGCTTCTTCCAGTTCACTTCTTCCTGGAAGCTCGGAAACTGTAGCAGCTTCGGAAGGAAGTGACACTCCATGTGGAAATCAAAGCGCAACTATAAATCGTAACGCGATACATCCGAGAAAGAAACTTCGCATTGTTGAAGACTTCAATGCGACGACAAACATCACGACTACGAGATTAGTCGAATCTGACAATCGCTCAATCCAAGTGGACATGAACGACGAAGAAAACAGACAAATAAATAAATATCCTAATATGCACACCACACAATCAAACTACAGCCTCAGAACTAGCAATAACAACTCAATCCTTACCGAAAGGGACAAAAACACTTTCGGAGAAAGAAATAAGTCACATAATAGGAAATCTTGGGCTGGTTTCTTGTCGAGGCCAACAACCGGGAGCAGTACAAGAAGCCGCGCTCGTATCAGGCCGATGTCTTTGCTTGGATGCAGAAGAAACTCATTAACGGATTGTCTCATAAAACCAAGCGATGATGCGTTGAGGCAAAATGAATCAAACGTTACTGATGAGAATGGAATCGTTGTAATCGATCTATCTGGAAATGAAGCAGAAAATATAAACGATGAAGACATTCCGATCTCTCAAATTGAGTCGATCGACAGGAATTTAAGAGACCAAGGAAACGATGAAGAGTCGTCTCCTATTAGAACATTGTATTTTGCGAGCCCACTTTTAGAGATATGTCCGAATGATCCTTTTGGAGGAAGAGTTCAGACAACTCCTACTGAAGATCCACCTCCTTATGACGTAGCTGTTAATTTGCCAGTTTTGAGAAGGATAACGAGATCACTAACAGATAGGGGTGAGCTTTTTGGACAGTCAAGAGCGTTCATCAGTGATACTCTTCTCAACAGGAGATCTTGCGTGGATAACGTCGTATCCGGAACAGACGCTGTGAGACTTCTAGAAAATTCAATAACTCCCAGAGGCGTCAACGCTGACATGGAGACCAACTTGTGAAGAATGGCATTTCAGCTGATGCGAAACGTATTTTTATTATGAGATTCCTGAAACGTAAATTATTACATATTGGACATATTTGTAACTGATCGCTTGCGAGCTATTATATATAACTAACGTGTACTTGTTTTGTAATAATATCATTACTCTATCTACAACTGTAATAATATAATATTTTTAATGATTATAGCGCCAAGGAAGTTAACAAAAATGTAGATACAGAGTGCCTACGTAATGATAAATTATCAAAAAAAAATGTGTAGCTTATTGATTCGATAACTACGTGATATTATTTTCATTTGAACTATATACTGGCCAGCTTTCATGAAAATGATATAAACCGAAGAACAAAAGTCAATTTTAAGTTACAGATACTTTTAGTTTACAGTGTTATTACCAAAACATTATTTTGTTATCGTTTATTCCTCTATTTAACGTCATGTTTTATTATATGTTTACAAGATACGTTTATCTCTTATATATTCGCTATAAGCCTCTTACGTATCGCATCAAGTATTCTGTGCTTCCTGTTGAGTAGTAGTTTCCTGTTTCTCAGTCTTCCCTCTTCCTCAATATGAACAACTTAATGACGCACTTACTCTTACAGTAAAAGTAATATCCTTTCATCCTTGCACGTCTCATGAATGCTTATTTAAAGACAAGAATCTTTATACTCTTCATATTTTACCATAATATACACTTCCCAGTTTTAGAATATGAGCCCCAGTAACCAAAATCAGAATTTTCTATCAACCATCATTTCAAACCAAATATTTTCTTTAAGGACATTTTCATTTACTAAGCGATAAAAGATTCCAATGGAATATAAACATTATGGCTTTTGTAATAGATAAAGACGAATTAATGAGAGTATTTATATCGAATGAATTAATTCAATTAACTTTTGCTTTCGTTTATTTTTACGAAGGTTCTATTTCTATATTACAGAAATATACTCGTAGTGAGGACGCATCATGATTTTTACTTATTTGAGAATAAAACATTGGATACAATGTGATTGAGAAGTGCTGGCATTTTTTTTTCAAATACGGGAAATCGTAAAAGAATATCATTAGTAAATAAAACATCGCAGCTTCTCGTATACCACTGTAGAAAACTTATTGCTCTGAATTGGAAAATATTAAATATATTTTCGAAGCTTTACGACTTTTTAAATTTTCTTATGTGGTTTAAAGGTAAAGCGTTTTCCTACCGTGGAAGCGTTCGCAGATTCAATCGTAGACAAAACTTTTTTATTCTTTTTAAATTCATACGCTCTATATATATACCCCCGTTTGGTGTGATATATGACGGATAACTTCACATCCTCAATAATGCTAAGTGTTATAGTATCCACAGTGAGACTTATCTTTTACTTAATGACTGTATACATATATACGGCTTTACGTAAATCAATCTACGAGTAGCATTCATTGTATGTCACACAAGTTAATTACACTGTTACACTGCACTGTGGTTTTTTTTTAAATCGTGGGGGATCATTAAGACCGTGACTTTATCGATTAAATATATTTTATTTTCTTTTTTGATCTCAGTATCCGTCATTTAACGTTTCGCATATTTGCATATTTTTCCTACCAAATTAAGAGAAAAAAAATGCCGAGGTTCTCAAAGTAGACATTCGTTTCAGAAATTATTTGCCATTTTTCCACCGAGAATTTTCCGGGATTATTTATTTTTCCACGATATTTCAGGATAATCTTTGTCTCGGAAATAGTATGTCAAATAAGCATAATGTAACATGTGATAAAATATCATACAATAATAGTTTTTTTTGTCGATTTATGCAAAAATAATTTCAGTATATCGCTACATGGCAGTTTGGCCAGAAACGAAGAGGTATTGCTTTTTAAATTTAAATTCGAAAAATCTTAGACTCGCTCATCTACGATCGTGGTTCGAAATTTTCTTTGAAATATACCAAGAACTTTGCTACAAATTATATTTCCCATTGAATCTTCTTCTTGGAGTTCTTTAGAAAAATGCTCCTTGTACGATAACGTTCATTTTTCATCTTCCTCAATAAGACAGTAATTGAATTTGCTGAAACTCGGAATGGCAAAAAATCAGCCAGAACGATCGCTGCAAAAAACAAAACCAACACATAATAAAAAAAACATGTTTTGTATTCACTAGAGGCGGAAAATCGCGTAACTAAATAAATGCATTATATCTGTTGACTAGGAAACGATATAAAATATATATTAAGGTTCAAATTATTATCATCAAATTAACCCTCTTTATTCACTGCAGGGCATAGGTTTTCCTTTAACTCCTCATTACGAGTTCAATATACGAGTATTACTAATTTCAACAAAAATAAAAGAATACGTAACAAACTATATACATGAGAATACTGACAGATGGCGGTTGAGAAATCTTATTCGTGGATTATATGACACTTACCATTTTGTATATGGCTTAACGCTGTAGAATGTGATCTGCCAACGTCATAGAATACAACCCGGCATTCATGCACCATCCATTATTAACAGTAATTACTCAATGGGCGGTGTTTACGACATACGTCTACAACTAATTTTAATAAATATGCTATGACTGGCATTTTACGGGTGAGATATCAATACACCAACCAGGAGGATTTATAGACCTTAGTGATCGAATAAATTTATTTTTTATTGAAATGTCTGTCGGGTATTGAAGCCACGGCCTTCAATATGGTAAAAAAAAACGCTTTACGGCTAAGCCATAGTCCTCAGAAAATTTAGCAAGAACTTTTTATTTTTGCAAAACAAATTCGAGTATATTTGAAATAATTTATTTGCTCACTCTGTAAGCAATTCAGTCTATTTATATCAGTGCGGTCTCTCAAAAAGAGATGTGACTGAATGGTGATGAAATTGACTTGGGCACCGTCCGGAAGCGAACCGGAAATTTATAATTTTCCCTCTTCAACATTGAATTCAGTCTCGATACTTTTAATATGCCTCTAAACGAGTTGTCAGTATTTTTCCATAGAAATAAATTGATTTAATGCCAAATATATATATTCTAGAAACACATGCAAAAAAGTGTCAGCATAAGATTACTTTAAGAATGATATCCAAATCACAAATTCACACAAGCTTAAAATTATATAATTTAATATTTATTATCTATATTGTGTTTCAAAGAAAGTTGTAGTGGATAACAGTACGAAGTCCCGTTTTCAAAAATTACATTTGCATTTACCAGTTCCGTATTTAGAAACATGGGCGAGTTTTAGTATAGCCCGTGGGCGCCGCGCAGAAATGGGCGCCAAAAAACGTTTAAAAGTGCCCACTTTTGATTTATGATGGGTTGTTTTTAGATATACTATGCGGACGTCTGTTTTATTTTTTGTACCGTAATAATAATATTTGAGAGATTGGTCGCACAATTTTTAGTGAGATTGCTTTTTAATGTGCAATTTATTTTTAAATTAAAATCACGATATTTATTTAATAACGTCACCGTCTATATAATATTTTTTCAAGGATTTTTAAGTTGATAGAGGTCTCTGGTAGTGATTTATTGCAAGACACATGCTCCCACTAACAAGTAGATGCTGATAAAAAGATTGAACATTTCATATAAGTACTACTTAAAATAAAAAATATTTTTCACAAGTTAATATATTTTTTCTCCCATATTTAGTGCCAATAAAAATATAACTAAATAATTAGAATTTTATTGTAATAACAAACAGCTTAGAACACATTTTTCTTGTTTATTTTTGTATTAAATAATTATCTATTGAATAATTGCAAGCTACACTAGTATGTAAAGCACATTTAATGCACACGTATCTTCTACTTTTCATAAAAACTAACATTAGTAAGAACCAACTATTTGTAAGAATATCTAATTGTAAACTATTAGTTTTAAGCTTTGCGTGTAAATATACAAAGATGCCTTACAAAATGTATTAAAAAAATATTTAATAATGTTTATTGTAATAATTAAAATATTGATTAGAGAAAAAATATGTTATATGATAGTTTACACACTTTAATCACTGATAAAAATATCTACGAGTTTGTTACCTTTTAAAAAATTGGAATTGGATTAAAAATATTATAATAATTTATTCCATACAAATGATTCCGTGCATGTAAAATATATAATTACCAATGAAGCTCAATATTAATCCGTGCTATTTGATGAATCATTGTGTACATTTATGTTTTAGTAATCTTATTATTTATTTATTTTAAATGTGAATTAAATTGAACTCCACCTTAAGATCAAATTTATACCAGCTTGGAAGCGTCGTGTGATAAGCGAATCACCTTGAATAAAGCTGATTAACAAATGTTTACATTTGCTTTAAATCCTTGGGTGCAGACTTGACTTGGGACATATTAATGGTTCGTATCAGCTGATAAAGTGTATAGCAGTAATTTGCGTAGACCATGCGCTCCAGCTGGTAGGCGAATATTGAAGAAGATTGTAAATAGGTAAATTATCATAATTTATTAAAAGTGTTGTTTATAAAATTCTGACAGTAATGATTTGAAATAACAGTTTTATTTCACATTATAACTGGACGAAATTCATTCTGAATAAAGACATTTTTGACGGTTTTCGACAAAAGTATTTGTAATCACGCTTTATTGTGTACAATAATAATCATTGAGTAATTGGCTTGCAAGATGGTTTTACACACTATTGTGACAAGAATATGGATCAGAGCTTCTAAGAGGAAAATTTCATAGATTCATAGTCTTAATTTTAACCAGTTTCAGTTGATAGCACTAGTTGTTTAATGTTTTGAACTAAATATATACGAGTACACCTACGCCTTGATTAAACTTTTTTTCAAAAATACTTTATAATTCAATACCTTAAAGTGAAGGCATATTTTATATCTGAGACATTTTTGAAATTCAAATAAGTAAGGCTACGGTGTATTTCATTAATCTTTAAAAAATAATTTCTGAGCGTTTTTGTTACAATTTAGGAAAAAAAATATTTGTGAAAAAATCACTGAGTTAGATTAAAATATATAGAGCTTAAAAAATATAAAAGCAACATGATGATGCAATGCTGCCAACTGAAATTGATTTAAGATGAAAATCACTAATTTATGAAATAAGTGATAAATCTTTATTTGATTTTCTAGCAGAAATTTTTATCCTTCACTTGTCACTCATATTAAATTAGTTTTGATTGTTTTTATTACAACTTATAATCATATTGTATTATAATAGGTATATCGTTATTTAAATATATGAACAATTATTTATGAAATCTTTATTGTATTTTGGTATTAAAATGTGGATGTATTTTAATATTCATGCCCTTTTCTCTTATTATATTCAATCATATTATTGGCACATTGTTATATATTCAAGTAAACTGCACTGTAAATGTATAGGGATATGTCTATATACATCCAAACGACATTATTATATTCATCTATTATATATACCACCTCTCATATCCATCGGAATCTTATAAAAATAATCATTTAATAATCTCAGCATATAACTTTTTTATGTATACAATGTGGGTAGTTTTTATTTTTTTGTTTTGTTTGCTGTCTCCAACTTAATATGGTTTTGGTAGAAATTTTTAAATCTTAACTTAATTTTCGTTATCGCCTACACTATTTATATGACAATAAAACTTTGAATATATAAATCATATTTAACTCTTTATTATTTGTGTGATGGATAGTTTTCCCACATCGGAGTTAAGCCACATTGAATGCCGATCGTACTTGGATAGTGAATGTTAAAGTACACAATATTTACTGCGTTGAAGTTCACGCTTGAGCTTCTATAAAAACCGAAAATGTGCAAAAAAACTACTCTACAACAATAATTAACAATGATTAATTTTCCATCAGTAATGTTTTTTATGTTCAATTATTAGATAAATTTTTAGGCAACAGAGGATATTAAATTTTGTCAAAAAAAACAGCTTCAATTTTAATTGGCATTAAAATTTTCCTCTCATATCTACCAAATTGTGAATGACACCTTCATTATTTCATGATCATTTTCATCACATAGTTCAATGGAAGGTTGCTGGACAAGCTTCATAAATAATGCTACTTAGATTTATTGAATTTCATATTTTATAATTATTTGTAATCTATGTATTTTATTGTCTATGTCTGTTAATCTATAAATTTCTATAAATTATCTGTCTGTTTATCTATAAATATTCATTGATTTATCATCAATTTCTCATACATCAAATGCACAAGGATAATCCCTAAGATTTTGTTGGTAAGGTAGGTATCAGAGTCCTTAATTATTAAGTTGGCGGCAATTGGCAGCTCTGCTCAATTTAATTTGACAAGACTAACCATTAGTTTTAATATATAGTAATTAATTTCCTTATATTATATTCCTGCCTATTATTAATTTAAAATTTAAATACATATATTTATTGATACCAAAGATAACGCGAGCGACGTTGGCATCAAAACACTCATCCTACGGTAAGGAAAAGCCCTGAAAAATACTCAATATAATATACAAATTTGGAACAAAATTCAAATCTTGTTTTTCGAATGTTTCTTTTTTTCAGTTGTGTTCAGTTTTCTAGCCGACATATATCAACCATATTATAAAATATATATATCTATTTGCTGAAAACTATTTCCAGATTTTAATTCATTAACTTCAATCCTAGATACATTTCCATACTTCCACAGACATGTGTGACCAGTACTATGCAAAGTAGTTATTGCATATCAAATCTTTGACAGAAATATATTCCATTTCTGATCCACAGGCACAGCTTTTAGTATACAAACCGATTTGTGTTCATTGATTATTGATTGAAATTGATTAATATTGCAGTTATTTTACGTTAAATCATATTTAAATGAAAATCAATTTCATTATAAAAATCTGCCAATTGACACTTACTAAATAATTAAAGGAAGCTTTTCCCCACCTTCACCGATTTTTATAAATATTACTATTATTCACATATAATAAGCTTGCTTTTAAAAACGTTAGAATTAATAAAATAGTAATTATTATATAATGTGATGTTAGCATTTAGTAAAATCAAATATACTCATATAAATATTATATACTTGCATCCGCCCACGGCCCAAACGTATATGAATGAATGTAAAATAAAAAAATAAAACTGAGACCAAATACGGGTTGGGAATTCAATTGAAATGTATATAAATTATAACATAATAACTATTTGCTTTGTATTAACATGTATTGTCATTGAATCATGGTTACCGTGTATTCTTCAGTTGAATACCGCGTATTTTTTTAAGAATAATTCCTTAACTGCTAATTTCATGTCAATTTTATGTAAAATTGTGAACCTGAAAGTGCATTATTATAGAATAAAATATTACGTGTAACATAAAACAAACATGTTTTAATTTATATATCTACCTCCTTTGCCATTTTGATTCCTCCATAATTGCAAACCTTTCAAATGCGCTTAAAATTGTTATTAATTAATTTATTTAAAAAAAACTCCTAGTGTTTCTGCTAGCGTGATATATTGTGGCCTAATCCGTGACATTTTATAAATTTCTTCTTAAAATGATATGAAATGACATATATAATTGAAAAATATACTTTTAGAAAATTATAGCTCTTTATAAATTCTTCTAGTCTGATACTTTTGAATCCTGTTACATATCTTTTCAGAAATATGACTTATAGAACTTTTAAATAAACCACCTTAACCTTCTGCTAACCTTATGTTTTTGCATCCTCATAGATAGCATGACATGAGGAATATAGTACAATAAATTTCATTTTTATACCTCCTTGGATATCCTGCCACCCTAATACATTTCTATCCTAATAATAATAACAAATATAGTTTTGGTACCTGGTTACCAAAACCACTTCAGACAAGAAAACGTGACTAAAAAAACTTATATACCTCGTGTTATTATATTAGCTAATATTTTTGTATGGCGGATGCATGACATAAAATGACAAATAAATTATACAAAGATACATTCAAATAAACCTCCTTAGAGATAATGCAAGCCTGATATTTTTTCATTCTGATACTTGAGAAATGTGACAATAACTTTTAAATTGTTACCTCTTTTACATTTTGCTACCCTGTCACTTTTGTACTGTGATAATACATGGCATTACAACCTCTATGGAGAAAATAAAAAAGGCAATTATTTAATACTTAACATCATCTTCCATATTGCATCCCTCAGGTATAGCATGTATCGACAAATAATTGTCACCACTTATGTCAGCTGCTATCCTAGCGTCTTACCGTGACATCTCTGCACTCGAAGGTCTGCCTAGTACATTCTATGTTAAGGTCTTGATCTTCTTGAAGCATAACGAGAAGGTGTCTGTAATATCCGAGACATTTTTGTGATTTAAATAATGCCGTCAACTTTATACAACTTAAAACAGCTGATAATATTCTGCCCCATGAATCTTTTCTCGGCTGTGGAAACCAATCCACCTCGTGTATCACTTTGATGATTTAATAAGTATAATATTTTTGATGTAATTTTTTAGAATACATTAAGGGCTATTATATAAAATGAAACACATTACATTACTTAAGAGTCGGATACATAATTAATTAATATACAAATATTACAATAAGTATTGAAAATGTTACAAAATACACATTTTTGTTTTTGATAATTATTATTAACACATTGTTTGCGGGTGATTTCGCGCATTGTTTCAAGCCTGGCGCAGGCCATTTAACAGCCGCGCGCGTATTGTTACATTTTCGGAAACTCGCCATAACTTTTATACTATACAATATAAAATTATGAAATTTTAAACACAGACTACAAAAAACAATACTATCAAATGAAGAAGAAACATGGAGGATGAAAGTTTTATATTCACCGGAAACTTGCGTTTATGTAATAAAAAAACGAATTAAACATTAAATAAAACTAAAATATGTCACAATTTGTTTTTATGAATAGTTTTTCAACGTATTATAACTCTCAAAACACGTTCCTCTGTGTAGAGGTATGTGTATAGTTTGTTTTTAACTTTTATGTGTCATTTTTTACAGATTAAAAATTCAAAGTTAGTATAATACATTTGGTGGAATGTATTCAATATTCTATTCTGGGGGTAGAGGTAAATCTTCAACGACTCCACGTGACATCCCACGAACCACCTAAAAAAAAATATTCAGAGAATTGTTAAATAAACATAATAAATTAAATTAAAACAATAAACCTGGCGGGGACACATTTCTGGATGCCATAGGAGAATATAGTTCTAGCATCTCATCACTGTTCCAATGCTCTCGTAGTCGGTCAAAGGCTATTCATAGAATTTATAATAAGCACGGAGCATTGGAATGCAGAGCAGACTTGGGACGAAAAAAAAACGATTACGACAATAAGCAGAACTTTATTGCGGCGATTTTTAGGGAAGACGTGTTTCAACTAGGCAACGAGTTAAGGGGAATAATAAATCAACTTTTGAGGTCGAGTATTTGTGAAGCATTTATAACTCACGTGGGATGACGAAGACCCAGAGCGTGCTAGTCCTCCACTGTCCTTGCCACCTGTAACAACATGAATTCACAATGTCATCAATTCTTTTAATTACATTTTGTGCAATTTGTTTCCCAATTATAATTATAATAAAAGCAGACTGAAAATCTTTCAAGTACAAACTATGCATTAAAAAAGATTCTTGGTTGTAGAAAAGTGGCGTTTCGATATCAATCGTTCGAGGATATAGAATACCACATACGAACAGGAAAATTTTGAAGGTACCTGCAAGAGTAGGGGTGGAACTGGCGCGCGAGGAACTGGCGCTGCGCAAGATGGGTGAGTCCGCGGAAGAGACAGACGGGGGCTCCCCTCTGCGGACAGTCGGAGGCCCTCGCCGCACCCGCTGAAGCTCAGCCGCCCAGTGCTCCGCCTCACGTAGGCCCTGGTCACCGCTCAGCTTCACCAGCATTTGCAGACCTGCGGGGGTACACTTATTAAAGTGATTTTTATTGTTACAATTCCTGTATTGAATTAAAAGTATCTTAATTAAAAGAAACACCAGGTAACAGTAGGTTAAAGTATGAGTGTAAAAGTGATCTATCCTTCATTCACTCCCGTCAGCGAGATAAAATGCACCACTTAGCTTGATATAATGACCAAATACTCCAGGCCGCAGGAGCGTCAAGTTAATCGCTTAATCTTTCAACTTATGCAGAGAGGATGAGAATACTCACAGTCAACATTGTCAGGGAACCGTCCATGCAGGCGCTTGTATAGCTGCAAAGCTTCCCGGTGACGGCCCGCGGCCCGCAAGCAGGCACCGGCCTGAAGACCCCACCGTACCTACAATTCATATCCCATAATGCTATACATTAGGTTCTTAAGTGTGTTATTCCATACGTTGCTGCACCTCCAACAAGTCCAAAGCATGAAACATTCAATATTACTAATTCATTACACTGATATTCTTAATATGTATTCAAGTTTCTCTTACCTGGTGAGGACTGAGTTGAGCGGCACGACGAAAGTAAAGGAGTGCTTGCAGCGGCGCCCCCTGGGAGCGAGCACGCGCCCCCAACCAGGACAAGACTTCGGGGGAACTCGGGAGCAGGGCATCAGCCTGGGGGACAATAGCATATCTGCCATGAGCCAAACATTACATATTCATCAATTAGGTAAAGAATATCATCTTGACCCTTATAACCCAGCAAAACTTGTTTCGATCGGTTGTATTTTATGAACTAACAATTAGTTTTGACTCTCCATCGAAGTATATGACATAGTGAGTCAGCTATCTGTGCGCGTTTAAAGACTGAGGGATTTCATGATTGCGAGTGTTCTGATAAAGATATTCCCTACAAACATGCGCGTGAAGGGTAGCAAGAGGCTGAAGTTGTCACTGAACATAGTATTGCAAAGTGTTTCGGTGGAGCTACTCCTTAAAACCAAATGTAGCAGACTTCATGTGTATCTTAATTTCGTAAAAAAACATTTAAATATACCCCAGATACAATTTAAATTTAAGGTTTTACCAGTTTCACCTCCTGGTGATTGTCAGGGACTATATGTGGCAAAAACTCGGCAAAGTTCCAGGTACAGATATGGTACGGGTTAAGAGTATTGATAATAGATATAATTAAGTGACAGCAACTGACAGTGATTAGGAAGCTGATTTTTAAAGGAAATTTTGGGACGAGATCAGATCCACGGTGGCATCGGTGCGGGGAGTAGACTCACATCAGAGTAGCACTGCTGCGCGGTGGACAAGTCTCCCCGTGTCCTGGTAGAGCGCTCCGAGCCGCAGCAGCACGGCCGGGTCGCCGGGCAGCTCGGCCAGCAGCTGGTGGTAGCGGTGAGCAGCGCGCGACTCGGCACCTGGAGCCGCGAGCGCTGCCAGTCGCACGCGCGCGCACAGCTCGCCCGGCGCGGCGCGCAGAGAACGCTCATACCAAGCAGCAGCCTCGACGCCTCAAGCCCAGCTTCTCACAAGCCAAACCTAAAATATATATTTTTTAAATGAAACCTCTTCAGATACATACACTGAGAAATTATTTCCAAAGCACTCTCTCATTTTAAACATAATTATTTGATCTGTACATCCAAAATTTTATAAAATATAATAGTTAAATTATAATAAAAACTCAATTTATTTCAAATCTATTGAGGATGGCAGTTTGTAGATTTCATAAATTCATATCAAGTTGAGGGGTGTTGAACACATTATTATTTGTAGGATAAGCACTTTTTATGAGAAACAATAACAGTTATTGACTAATCTACTATAACTATTGCATTATTACATAAACAGTCTGGTCACAACATCAAAGGATATGCGGGCAATCACATTATGTTGTAAACTCATTTCAGATGATGTCAGAAAAACTGGGACAAGTAATTGCAACTTATTCATATTCCTAATCTTAATAATGATGACACAATTCCATTTAATATCAATTGTGTAAAATTTTAATGCTTTTCCATGTCCTTATTGAACTTACAACATTATCAACTCGACTCCAGTCACTGCTCGTTTCCTTTGTGCTGAAATCTGTTGTGCTCAAACACTCAGATGACGTCGTCATTTCGCGACCGATTCATTGGTCTTGGAACATTATGCAAGTATCACGTACCCGCGTAGTAAGCAGGGTCCCTGGCTGCAGGCTCCTGGGCGGCCGCAGCCTCCAGCGCCCCGCGCGCCCCGCGCCAGTCCTCGGCCCGGGCCAGACATAATGCCCGCGCCACCAGCGCCCCCGCTCCGGCTTCAGCAGACAGCTGCTGGGCTCCTGCTGTATCCCCTTCCTAAAATATATTATTAATTTCGGTTAAATAATTTAACAATTTCAAATTCTATCATTGTTGATGACTTATCAACATTGTTGATGACTGACCAAATACGAAAGATGAGAAATATAAGAGATGATATTTGCTGTATATTTGTAAGTGTATATCAATTTGTTAAAAGTTATTGGTCTTCAATTATCTATCGAGCATTAGAATAGTTAAATATATTCTAAGCAATCTAAAAACAATTAATTATGAGTTAATAACAAAAAACAATATTTATGCATGCAATTACAGCAAGCAACATCTGTAATAATACGTATTGATAATATAAATAGGCCTAAATTCACAAGTCGATAGGTGGAACCGATTGGTAAATTAACCAGCGCTGTGTACGGAATATAACAAAAGTGCAAAGTCTGCGGTTCGATTCCCAGCATCTGCCGTTTTTTTCTCTGTGTAAGAAATGTCATTGGGGATGATATTTGCTGTATTGAGATTACATATAAATATTTGTATATGTACATATATTTGTTTAATGACAAGATTTAATGACATTATCTTACATTTTGCCATCTGGGTTTGAATGATTGTTTCTAAAAGCAGTTAAATTTGTAAGATATAGCATCGTTTTAGGCGTTAACATAGCAAAATATGTAAATTTAAGTACAAGATGACCCTTGAAGCAAGGCGGCACAGCCTTCTTTTAGAATGGTAAGGACTAACTGCCTCAAGAAACGTCTAATGCTGCACTTACCGCAAATGCAACAAATGCCAGATTAGTGGCAGCCAGGGCTCGTAAAGCCGAGCGAGGTGGGGCCCTAGCAGCAAGGCGGCGCAGCGCGGCCCTGGCGGCGGGGGCGCGCCCTCCTCTGAGAGCAGCGAGCGCCCCCGCAGCCTCCAGAGCGCCGGCCAGGGAGCCCCGCTGCGAGCCACGCAGGGCCTCAGCACACCACTCCGCCCTGAATCAAACAAATAACTCAAAGTAATAATATAAACTGTGGCAACACCATGCTGACATGCGCGCCAACCATGACCAACAGAGCTGCCAACAAGACAGTCAATATTCAAAACCCGGCCCCACGAACCATTGACAAACCACAACGCATCAACTCCTCCATTGACGACTACAGCAATATTAAGTAAAAAGTGATAATATATCCAAAGAAGTCAGAGGCTGGAACAGTTCATCGTGGTTAACCACTCTTATGTGGGCTAAAAATTGAAACAATTTTATGTCATATACTTGTCTTACCCGTTTGGATCGTGTAGTGCGAGAGCATGCGCCGCCCGCAGCACGCACCTGGCTTGAGCAGCTCTCCGCTTGGCCGCCCAGCCACTCAGCCTGTCAGCCAGCAGCACGTCTCGGTACACACTGTCTTCAGTATTCTCATCGTCCTAAAAATATTTTAAAAAATGTTAAATACATGTCTAGTATGTTCACTGCAAGATCTAGTTTTTTAATCTCATGGATACTTGGAGTGAGAGGTTGTATGTAGATCTATGGAATATTTTTTCTCTGTAAAAGCAAATCACTCACCTGGACTGGTGGCTCGTCAGGCGGCAGATCGGCATCTCTCTCTGGTGGAGCCTGCAGCAGCGCAGAGAACGCGGCTCGTGCGGCTTCCACCTCGCCCAGCGCCACCCGGCACAACACCAGGTGCAAACCTGCATCAAGACTTTATCAGATTCAGGATATTAACGGGTATCAAAGTTTGTGTGGAGATTCATTGTAATAAGATAAGAGGATGGGTTGTCAGATTCCACAGAGTAATGATAAAAAGTGGATGGTTTTCCTTACCCGCCGTACAGGAAGGCCCCTCGTGCATCATGTGCTGGAAGTTGGCTGCGGCATCACGGAACTTGCCCATCCGAACCAGCAGCAGGCCAATGTTGTGCATGATTTTGAGTCTATCGGGGATAACCAGATCATAAAATTAATAATGCTATGAGATGTTAAAAATAATAAATTCAATAAAATACGCTGATTTATTGTGTAAATAAGAATGATCTTCTTCGAGATCATCAAATTTCAACAGCACAGCATATGAATATTAATTTCAATCAGAGTTTGAAGACCACCAGTTACGCTTCTTTGTTGAGCAAGAATGCTTCAATGACTATATGAAGATGAAACAGGAACCGGGTAAGGTCTGCTAAAACACTTTTTAAAGCTACTCATCTTCATGGTCGGTCCCACCTGAGTTCTTTGTCAGCGGGCGGCGTGCCATCGAGGGACATGCGGTAGAGCTTAAGTGCGCGGCGATGCTCGGCTCGTGCGAGGTGCGCGTTGGCGGCGTTGAGACCACGGCGCACGCGCGCGTGGGGCGCCAGCTACGCACCAGAGCCAGCCTCGGAGCCCTCGCCTGGCGCCCCCGCGCCCCCTAACACGCCCAGCGCCTCTCCGGCCAGCCCTACGCTGGACAGTGCGCAGGCCAAGTTCAGAGCCACCTGGAGAACAATCCACGATTCATGTCGTGTGCCAAAAGTTTATTTTCAAATATACACACAAATTCTTTTGGCTCGGCGATTTAACATTGACTGTGAACAGGTATTACATTTCGTTTACCCTCTATTTTGATTAATAGGCTACAACAGACATTTTACGGGAGAATGATCAGTTATACGCAGTTTTGTTTGTACGTGAATGTTGATATATTCCACGCGAGAGAAACCCAATTAAGACATGAGCTCCACGAATTTACTTTTAGAAATAATTTCATGGAGTCCTCTGTTTAGTAAGCTTTGGGACTTTCTAGTATATTTGTAGTATATTTATTTAAATAGTTTCTTATTTTAATTTGAAATATATTTTTTTTGTATTCATTCAATGATTACTTAGTTGATTTTTCATTGTTTTAAAAATAAAATAATCAAAATGTAATGTTTTTAAAAAATAAAATGAATTAAATTTTTAAAATACATTTTTAAATGCAAAGAAATAAAGTGTTTTTTAATATATTTCCAGTATCTACAGACATTTTCATGTACTGATTTGATCAGAGTATATTTGGATTAATTCAACGAAAGGCTTATAGGCTAGTCAAATGAATAAGCGGCTCCATCCTCAACTTACACTGAAAGCCAAATCCGGGTTGTGCGCCTCCTGCAGCCCCGCCTGAGTCTGCAGCCTCCTCAACTGTCTCTCAGCCCCCGTTGCTTCCTGCGCCAGCTCCAACGACTGTGTATAAAAGAATGTTGATCAATACTGTTTTTTTAACAGGCATACCAATTTGAAAGCACTGTTTCTCATCTGTTTACACAAGTTTTACTACATTGATATGGATATATGTGATGATAAAGTCATCTTTCTTTACGTGTTTTGGATCCAACGCTCGCTTGGCAGCCGACTGCTCCAACAACTTGACAGTCCGCGCCTCCAAATGGCGCGCCTTGTCCTCGGCACTGGGAACAGAACATCAGTTTTAACTGAGAAAAAACAGACGTATGTATATATGTAAGTTTAGTATTATTATTTTTTTATGTAAACACATACAGGAGAATACCGACAGTTGGTGATAGTAATTCTGAAGTTTCATCTGTGGAATTCTATGACGCATACCATGGTGTATATGGCTAAACGCTGCATGTGGAGTGTTGATCCGCCAACGTCATAGACTACAGCCCAAAATTCACGCATCATCCTTTATTATTACAGGAATTTACTATGAATGGGTGGTCTTCATGGGACGACTTTCGTCTACAACCAATTTTAATTAATAGGCTATGACTGACATTTTCGGGTGATGGATCAAATTCACACCAACCTGGGCTGGTGTGAATTTCCAACAATCCATGGCTGAGTTAGGATATGTTAGATTAGGTTAGATGTAGAAGGAGACGAATATAGCTCACGAATCTTCTTCTGGCTGCAGCGGTGGTGCACGACCGCCCGAGCTAAAGCCAGCGGCACGCAAAGCGGTGACCGGTCGGGTACGTGCAGCCGTGCCGGCGCGCGTGCCTGGTCCACGCAGCCCGAGCACGGCCGTTGCCGCCCCGGTGCCGGCGTGCCGCGCCAAGCCCGTGCCCGCGTGCCGGCCGCCTGCCGTGCCGATCGCAGTAGCCATTGTCATCTGCAACATGCAAATAAACCTAATGTTATTTCTAGCTAAAATCTCATTAGTTTCCCGCCAACCTAGGCCTGAAGCATAGTGAAGTTGCACAAGATGTACTTTGACTCTCTTGTCTTTTGCTAACTTTAGAACAGCTTAACTAGTAGTAAAGAGTTTTTATACACGCATGGCTTTTCCCCAGGATGCCTCGTACCTTTTCTAAGTACCTTAGATATTATATTTATTTTATTTTATTAACGGCCTAGTCCAATACATACGGTTTTAAATTAGAAAATAGAATTAAAGAAGATGGTAATAAAGAATAAATATTTAATATACATATGGACAAAACATAAACATGAGTAAATAGAACAGACATCACGCACATCAGTAGAGGGATCTTCGAAATGCCGGAAGGTCCTGCCCGAAAAAGTCCAAGTCACTAGAGGAGTTGACTAGTCTACATATTCTCAACATATGAGAATAGAAACCGTAGTTGGTTTTGGATGTCCTTACATGTAGCAGGTTACTGTCTCTAGTGAGCCGGTAGTGAACATTGAACGTAATTGCTTTCTAGATACATATATCACAAGATAAAACATAATCATTATCAACTTGTTTCTTAGCTTTATCCTTATGCTATTATACAGGACAATTATCCTATTCAGCAAGCGCCAGGATATCCTTTCTATATAAGTAATGTCTGCAACATATTATAAATTTATCGATTTGTATAGATTTATATAAGATGTTTGACAGAAATTAAAGAATTTTGTTTATGCGTGTACGAATATTATCATTTTTTAATTGCAGATAATATTATTATTAATTAAATATACATATACTATACATAAAATTCTTTTTTCAACGCGTCAATCCAAGCACAAAAATAACGGCAGAAGCGGGATGCGAACCGCGGACCTTGGAAATCAACTATGCCCAGGTATTCATACCGCTCGGCAAACTGAGCCATTGCTATGCCTAGACCGACTCGCGTTGAAACTAGTATTTATATCATTGTTATCATCGTACGATAGATGTCGCTATAGTATATATTCAAAGTATGTATATTTTTATTATTATTCAATCAGTCTTCATTTATTCACAAGCTTAATATTATTACTTTCCGACAGTCTATTTATTTTAGTAAGTACCACTCGGGTCTCGAACCAAACTATAGACTGAATGGATGAGAAACGACTACTTATAGTTCCGACTCGGACTTTATAACCAATCATTTACCTGTGTTACTGATGAATAATTTTACCTTCTTGATATTGTCTCAAGGAGACATTATTATATGAATTTTTTAATTTTTATTAGAATATTATTTTATTATTTCAATATTCTAAGCTACTTTTATAGATCATTGACTATATTACAATATTATTATTAATTAAATATACATATACTATACATAAAATTCTTTTTTCAACGCGTCAATCCAAGCACAAAAATAACGGCAGAAGCGATCGCTTCTGTCATTTTTAGAATATTGAAATAATAAAATAATATTCTTAAAAAATTAAAAAATTCATATAATAATGTATCCTTGAGACAATATCAAGAAGGTAAAATTATTCATCAGTAACACAGGTAAATGATTGGTTATAAAGTCCGAGTCGGAACTATAAGTAGTCGTTTCTCATCCATTCAGTCTATAGTTTGGTTCGAGACCCGAGTGGTACTTACTAAAATAAATAGACTGTCGGAAAGTAATAATATTAAGCTTGTGAATAAATGAAGACTGATCGAATAATAATAAAAATATACATACTTTGAATATATACTATAGCGACATCTATCGTACGATGATAACAATGATATAAATACTAGTTTCAACGCAAGTCAGTCTAGGCATAGCAATGGCGCAGTTTGCCGAGCGGTATGAATACCTGGGCATAGTTGGTTTCCAAGGTCCGCGGTTCGCATCCCGCTTCTGCCGTTATTTTTGTGCTTGGATTGACGCGTTGAAAAAAGAATTTTATGTATAGTATATGTATATTTAATTAATAATAATATTGTAATATAGTCAATGATCTATAAAAGTAGATTAGAATATTGAAATAATAAAATAATATTCTAATAAAAATTTAAAAATTCAAATGCAGATAATATATTATAATAATATGATAAATACCGGTGCAGGTGGTACAAGAGACTGCGGTTCAGACTCCCAACCTCCGTATAGCTCCTCCAGATCTGTAAGAAAACATTACATTCTAAAGTAACAATTATTATAATGTATTTTAAATTGACAACATAACTATAAAACTAAAGTCAAAACTTAAATGTCTTTTTTGAAAAAACCGAAAACCCATCGCTTTAATTTATCAATATATTTCATTCAAAATAAATATTCTCAATTGTATTTTAGCTATTTAGCGAGCTGGCAATTCTATAATCAGAATGGCGAAATGTCATTAGACAATTATTTAATGAATTTTCCTTTTTTAAATTCATCAGGTATTGGAAGATGAACTTTGTTATTGTCCATGATGGGGGCGCGTATCGGCTAAGGGCGAAGCTCTTACTTACTGATGTTTTCCACCTGTACAGATTTACAGGCATTTACATAATGTATTAGAAATAAACGAAATTACGAAATCCAAAACACACAACAATCGATTGTCGATTTCGACAGTTTTGTAACGTATCGAAAATATTTTGAATATTGCGTCATTAATATTAATTTCACTTACCGACAATCTCCATGTTCAATGAATTGTAAAAATACGCGTCAATAAAAAAGAATGTATATTCTATGTCCTTAGGCTCATTTTCTCTGGGATGTTGAAATCGAACTGCAATGTTTGTTAGTTTTTGTTTCTATGACAACCTTCTAATCATTCTGCGCATATATGTAGGTACCCTGCTTGCGTTTGTATGTGAAATTACAGGAATGACTTTAATGTTGTGTGTTTTATAGTTAATTATTTGATTTGAATACGTATCCCGTAGTTTTAAAAAAAAGTTGTTGAAGTATTATTGTCACAAATTTAAATTAAGTACCTAATAGTATTGCCATTAAAAAATCCAGAATCCTTACCAAAAAAGATTTTTATTTTTTAAAAGGTATTTACAAACTCTCAAAAATATTTTTTTTCTCTTTTGTGGGGCATAAAATATATTAAATTTTATAAAGGTTATATGTTTTTTCACAGGTACATTTATGGGGGAGCTGTAGTAACCGAGGTTTATTTTAGAATGGTGACATGGTACGATGCATGGCCAATGGTAACTGATATAACTGAGTAGCTGGAATTTGAAGTGACCATATGTTCCAGACATGAAACGAATATGGGAGGAAAATATATTTATCCTTTTTTCTCTCCCAGAGTATAGAGTTGTCACAAATTTCCGCACCCAGTTTTCATCTGTTGCTAATTATCCCAATTTATCTATGCGCCCCAAACCATTTCAAATACTTCGTATAGTTACTGAAAGCCTGCAGGACAATAGCCCAGGTGCTTAAAGAGAAGGCAACAAAGGAATCATGTTAGGGGTTTAATTATTTTGATAGTCAAATGATAAAATACATTATTGGATTTGAAAATCATAATTTATTGGTTAAAACGTTCATATATTTATAAATCTATTAAATTAAATTAACAATAGCACTAATAATTTTTCATCGATTGGTTTACTTTAACATACTTTAAGCATCCCTGACTTTTCAAATCTTGAGTCATCAGTGATGCCAGATTACCATTTAACAAAAGCAGATATTAAAATAACCATCTAAAGAAAAAAAAACATCTAAGGATTTTTATGTCAATATATATTTTTTTATCTGAAATCCCTGTTCCCTCCTCAAGACTAATAAAGAAAGAGAATGTTATGAACAATCGAAAAAGAACCATGAAAACAATATTTTCACTGTCAAAATTTATTTCAGTCGACACCAATCTTTATTTGAAAATTACAATTCATTATTGCCCTCCTTGCCTCATCACTTATTATCAATATTATTCATAAATATTGAAGCCTTTTCATTGATCAATAGAGCAAAGCCTTCCACAAACTTCACAATAATTTGCATTAAATCTGCCTTTAAGTTGATAGAATGTGAAATCACCGCGCCATACTGTTGACACATAAATGCATTTCGAGCCAATTTTTTTATTGATCTTCTCAATGCATTTAAAACTCATTTTTAAATTCCTACCTGGTTAATTATATAAATATTGATTATTATAACGCTCTCAATATTGTAGATGAATAATATAGATTGTGTAGCAAGGCTTTAAGTTCCTTCAATATATCTTGCGATACTTTCAATGAAAAGTAAGGTTAAGTATATTCTACATTTTAATATTATTTTCTCTCTTCTAGTAACATACAAAATCTTACTGAATAAAAGGTAAGTCCATGGAAAATTCATTGTAAGAAACAAAATTTTAAAACAATAAACATATAATCCAATAATCTATAAGTACAGAGAAGGAGAAGAAATAATGTAAACATAGACATAAAAAACTCTTTTTTTTTTTCAAAATAAGGCGGCCATCTATTAGGATATAAAGTGTTATAAAAAAATCAAATACCTACTTATCATTATCGAAATTCTATAGAGTACCTATTATTATTAAACGTAATGCTAAAAAATGAACTAAATAAAAATATATTATAATATATTGCTGCAACCTTAACACCGCATTTATAAGAATATTTATTATTTTAAATGTGCTCATACCGTAGATTATTTTTAGAGTCAAATGATGACACAAAACGTTCAACATAAGGACATGCCACCCTAATCATTAGTGTTAACAGTCTATACTTAG
The DNA here is from genome assembly GCA_022606575.1 of Glossosoma conforme. Taxonomy (NCBI): domain Eukaryota; kingdom Metazoa; phylum Arthropoda; class Insecta; order Trichoptera; family Glossosomatidae; genus Glossosoma; species Glossosoma conforme. The sequence continues at coordinate 302,908 of JAGTXR010000149.1, forward strand.
GTTGCCAACCTGGGGGTGTTGGTCAGAGAAAATTATCTGATATTTAGGCATGATGAAACTATCAGGTCAGCAATATCAAAGTAAATTTATATATTAGAGAACAATGATAAGTCATAGAATCCGCTGATGAAAATTCTATGTCAAGGTTTGTCAGTATTCTCCTCTATGTGTCTACATACAAACAAAAACGTTCAATGAATATATATTAAGCAAAAATGTTCCTATAATAAAATATAATATATTCCCTGGGGTATAAACAAATAAATTCTAAATATACAATATTAATATCCATCCACAAACCTTAAAAAAAAACAGAAAGATTTCTACATCCTACCTAGAATTTTATGCTAAGGCAGTGACTTGATTAATTTTTATTTAGAAAATTCCAAAGATCATAAAAATATGGTGGTGTTACTAATATTGCATTATTAAATAAAGATTAAGCATAGTTAATGAGTATATTTTAGTTTTGTGTAAATTTTTGTTAATAAATAATTTAAATCAGCCAAACTCATCACCACAGAATAAGGTAATTATCAGTTATACGTAGCAAGGCCCAAAAATGCATTTTTTCACTGTGATAACATGTAAAACAATGCGTGATAAAGTAAGGTTAGGTTAAAATCAATACAGTATAACATTTTTTTCTTTTCGGGTTGCACACCTTAAACACGTTTTTTTTAGCCTTTTTACGATCCAGTTGTTGTCCAATAAATAACATAAATAAATAAATAATTCAGTTTTTTTGGTGGTATAACTCGATATTTACCAAGAATAATTCATTATATCTAGTCAGATTCTCAGTGTCTGCTTTAAGGTAATCAAATCATCTTTACATACACCATTGATGACTCTTATATAACCAAAGCGACTAACACAACCAAAAGTCAAGCTTTCATAAGCAAATTTTGTAATGTTTGCAAACCAAACAAATATATCGAAAAACAAAAGTAAACATATGAAATTCACAATGTTTTAAAGAAAATAATCTTGTCATTGACAACAAAAGTAAATTATTTTTGAAATTAGAAAGTCTAATTAAAAACATACAGTAGGCGGTTAAGATAGGGTTTAATTATTTGGTTCTTATGAATTGGCAGTACTGATTCACACACATACAAATTCATGATTCGACCTTTAACATAATAGTTTAGAACCGGGCGTTATATGCCACTGTTCTATCAGAAATAACACAAAATAGTGCATTTAAAGCAAGTCTCGGCTCTAGTCAGTAACATAAAAGTTATAAAACATAAGCCCTTCATTTACCCAATAGGTAGTCATTTTTAAAACATTATATTTGAAGTGTCCAATTCATTTTTTTTTCTCAGCAATCGGTACACCAAATGAGGAACAATAAAAATTATGCAATAAGACCCACAGGCTGTTATTCTTCATAATAAATTTACAAAGGTTACAGAACAATTAATTAATCAGTCGATTTCAATTATTGTAAGTTTCACGATAGTTGAAGGTGAGGATGTTGCCACCTTTGAAAAAGATTAATTGTCCCTCGGAGGACATTTGATTGGACACTTATTTTTTTGTTTCCTTCTTGAAACGTGGCGTCTGAGTACGGTGATGGGCAGGTTGAAACTTAAGATGTCGCCGGGGCGATGGTCCGGTCGACGGTGAGGGACCCGCTGTCAGAGGGAAGAGAGACTTCAGAAGTAGATGAGACGAGCCTCAGACTGAGCCTGCTCCATGGGACAGTAAGGGCATTTCAACCTGGAACCAGCAAGGAATACACATGACAACTTTTCTAAAATTTAAAAAAAAAAAAACTAGGTTCCGGAAAGTTTACTTTGAAGTACTGAAACGATTGTGTCTCATTAACCGCTAAGCAGAGTCCCTCTTGCATATTTTGATAAGAAATCATCTATTTTAATGCAGCACATGTGATGTCTACTACTTCCCTCTCTCGGATTACACGTTTGACCGACACAAATGTTTCTTACAATCTGATGTTGTTTGTTTCGGAAATCCATTGCGATATTGAAACCCATCAAGATCGCCGGGCGCCATAGTCCAGTGGTAAGCATTTGTTTGTCATTCAGATGTCGTCGTTCAAAACCTGAACAAAGATTTTTTTTAAATTGATTTCATCAAATTAAAGCATGCATCATAATGTATACATGCTCTCGATTATTGAACACCCAAATATTTCTCTCATACTACAGTCGCAGTCTATGCAAGTTCGCAGACTCTTTCCTTGGAGACTCTTGGCATACATATTCCCATATGGACCTCCAGGTATACAGGTGTTCTAAGACAATCTGAGCTTACAGAACTGTGAAACAGTAATTTTTGGTGTACATGTGCTTGAAATATGGAACAAATATGGTAAAAAAAAATCAAGATAAAGGTTATAATAACCTGATCCCCTGACAAAGCTTGGTGAGGGCGTCCTTAGAGATGACATGACCGCAAAGCAGACGCATGGGCGGGTTCTGCTCCGAGCCTTGCTGGCGCAGGATGGGACAAGCAAACACCGAGTGGTGGCCACCGCCCTCCACTTCCACCTGAAACGTTAACAGCAAAAAGCCACAATCAACTAGCGAAGATTAGTAATATATTAAGAATAACCGATCAAACTTTAATACAGTTTAGTGTAGACTGGGGCCTGATAAAAATTCAAATTTTATTTTTATCCTCCGCACTGTAGTAGGAGCATGTGAACACCATTATGCGTACCGGTAATTCATCTTTGGCGGCCCAGGCGTGGTGTGCCTGCGTGTGCGCCATCTTAAGATGGATGTCCAGAAGCGCCGGTAATACGCGGCTACCCACGCTCACGGCGGACTGGAGAGGGCTACAATCAAGCAATTCATTTTATTTTTATAAAACAAATATAAATAAAATTAAAAGAATATTTGAAAATGTTGATTAAATTACAGAAGTACTAAAAATGATGATATATTTCTAATAGATTAGTTTACATAATTTCATTACATTAAAATTGATATTTTTTACCCATCCAGGATCAAATAATAGTATCATTCCTAAGCAGGCAGTAAAATTGATCTCGTTTTCCCATTTATACCGAATTCAACATTTAATTGAACATTATTACTGAATTAGAGCATATTGATGAAGCCAACTGTTGAGAGATTGACAAAAAAGATGCTTTGTACAAATACTATCCGTAGATGAAGTGAAAAAAAGGAGGTTTGACCGGCTACAAAACTTTCACTCTTTCTTTTTAAGATTGTTATGAGTTGACGTAATCAATCTTACTTAACGACATCACTTATTGTGTCTGGATCTTAGGTACCTAAGAGGCGGGAGGCGTAGAAGAGCGCAGGCGTCACGCAGAAACAAGTCTACGGCATCCGGCCACAGCGCTTCATCTCGCAATGCCGCGTAGCTCGTCGGTAGGGCGCCACCTTCGTAGGCCAACAAGCACATCGTCCTCTGGATCTCTGCAATACAACATCATGTTAATATGACACTGATCCCATCCACGAAATGCTAAGGCTTGTATACAAAAACAGTTGAAAATAATATAATCAAAACAAAATACATCCGATCACAACTGCAGGCAAACAATTAGTGAAGGACATAAAATAATTAATCGTCTTCTGTTCTTCTCTTGCTTCTAAGTGCTAAAGAAAGTGATTGCCAAAGTTTGCAGATGACATTCTTCAGCCTGGAGCGGTGGTTATCCGTTTTGATTGAAAATAAGGAAAAAATTACAGTGATACTAAAAAGCAAAAAAGTAATTACTATTTCAATGATTGTACCTTTTTCATGCTTGTTGACAAACTGTGGGAAGTGCTGCTGGGCGTAGAGAACAGCAGCCAGAGGACCATCTCGCCTCGCTGCTAGAAGAAACGCTAACCTGGAAAGCATAATAAATATTTGTTAATATATTTTTAAAATTCAGTACTCAATGGCAGGATAGTCTACGTGTGATTCTCACAGTAAAATAGTTGCCTTTTAATTATAAGAAAAAGAAAAAATTTCAACCTTGACTTTTCATTAATTTATTATATATACCATGCATTTGATTGAAACCATGTGATTCTATTTATTGCGCAATATAAGTAATTTATGAATGTCAGGCCATCTATGTGAACCAATAACACACCTATGCATACATCCTTATACTTAAAACTAATATTACTATAATACATTTTTTTAACAAATAAGAGAAAGTTTATGTTGATTTTTTCATTTTGAGTAATATTATTTCCTCGTTTATTTTATTGAAATATAATTGTAAATATTGCATCATTTATTTTACTAGGGTCCGGTATGGTCTTGTCCTTAGTCATGAGCCTTTTTTGTCAACAAAAGAAAGATATGACTCAGATTAACCTTTAAACGCCCAGTGGTTTCCTTACGGGACCGCAGATTTGCGTCATTCAATGCCCTACGAACCCATACAGGACAAGTGCTTATGGTTCATTTCACAATCAGATTACATTAATTTGTAATAATAGTATTAAAGTAAGTTCATGGAAGAATCTATTGTGCGACGAAACATTACAAACATTGGCCTGTTAGGGAATTAAACATCGCAAATTTGCGGTCCCGTATGGGAGCACCGGGCGTTTGATGGTTAATTCTGTAAATAAGGGTAATAAATATAGTTTTTGGTTGATAATTATTTTTTTATTTGCTTTTGGGATTGCGTTGTATCTGTATTTTTCTTTTTCATATGAAAATTCAGGTGGCTTTTCGTATTTTTTTTAAATACAGAAAAGAAAAAAGAATACATAAGTTATGGATATTTAAAAAATTAAAAATATATATATCTGTAAAAAAATAAAATGAAGAAATCCATATTAATAAGCAATTTTTGAGAATTCATTCCGGTATGAATTAATAGTTAAGCTCATATAACAAGTGTTAAAGACTGATAACCTGGATTGGCCTTTTACACCTCACTCCTGCACACCGGAAAATAAGGAATCATTTACAATTTGTGATGATTTAGCAACTGATTAGTCCGGTGGCTGTCAACTCTAAACAAGTGTGAAAGAACATGTAAAAGAGATTCTAAAAGCTGTCACGGATAAAAATGAATGCTTCATTACCAGTGGAGTATATTCAGAGTGCGCTAGGTCTGCATCGCACAACCAATTTTATTTTTAAAACTTTAAATTTATAGTAATATCTATTAACTTTTAAAATATACACAGCACACATAACTTTACCATCCAGCATACGCCACTGTTCATTACCTGTGTAATTTAAAAGGTAACTGTGAGTGATGCAGCGTGTCGGCATGTTGCTGTGCCCATGCGGCCGCGGGGCCCGGGTCTTTGGCAGCGAGAGCCTCCACGACTCGGTGAAGCCCAGCGAAGGGTTCTCCACGCCCGGCCTCGGGCTCTAATCCGGCCTCCTGCACCAAAGTGTCGGCTACAGCGTCCAGCCCTTGACGGTAGAGATGCTGAGCCACGGCGCGATCCAACAATGGGCGATGTTGCGGCGCGGAGAACTGCGCGGCGCGGGGGACGGCGCCCGCGAGCTCCGCCACGAAGCTACGGTCGATGGCCTTGCCCACGCGGGACACACACGCATGGCTGTCACGGTGCTCTGGAAATTAATGTTACAATCAATACAAGGTTCATTCAAAATAATGACCTGTGAATATCAATGATAATTGTGAATGCAATGAAATACATCAATTTGTATCATTGTGATCCAATGAAGATACATTCAAAACTCTTATGGACATATTTTTTTATAATCAAGTTATTACCTTGGCTGATATGTCTCAATCTATTCAAAAAATGACATGCTTTTTGCAGGCAAAAAAGTTCATTTAGATCTTTTCCTCACCGACCTATACATTGACGCTGGGCATTCAAAAAAATACAGAGTGAATCAAAGTAAATCACAACTCATATATTATTTTAATATATTTCTGTGCATTGTTTTAGGTCATTAAGTTCAACCTTTTTTACCTCGCATGCAGAAGATTTGTAGTGGGACCCCTGCAATGGCGGTCGAAATATTGGAAGGTAGTGATTCGCCACACACCGCTGAACCCAGGGGTCAACTGTTGACAAATTAGACATTTCTTCTAATGTGATAAGAAATCTCACCCGAGGCCAGGCGGTGCAGCATGTCCTTGCAGCGGCCCACGGTGGAGCGCACCACCTCCGCCTGCACAGGGCGCATCTCGGAGAACTCTCCTGGAACACCAAAGCACATCATTAGCAACAAAAAAATGGTCCAGCACACGTGAAACTAATGTAACTAACCTAATTTCAAGGCAATATTGTTTTTTTTGAGCAACCTAACCCAATTATTTTGCACATTAAATTGAAGTATTTTTGACATTTTAAAACCAAACACATATTTGAAGTACATGTCAAAGATGGGGAAAGTGGCGCCTCCTATTTGTGACGGACATATGCTCCAGCTTACAAGCAGATAGGGAAGAAATTAATGTAAAAATACAGATCTATATTAAGGCAAGTGATAATAAAGCAATAATACATGCATGTAATTTAGAGTAAATAGTTGATATTTTTATGAGATCCCTTTATGCGTAAGATATATATAGATCGAGCGAGACATGAACTGCGCTTCATATGTAGAGCTAAAGAGTGCTGCAGAGGATAGAGAGCAGTGCTTTGCTACAAAACTAACACCCCATATTGAAACTAATAAGGAGAAGACCGAGTGTGAACCTGTGATCTCCTGCTCGAGGTTCTGTATGTGCGAGACGACGTCGCTGAGCACCCTGTCCGCGTGCTCGGCGAGCCCCGCGAACTTGCTCAGCGCGGTATCGATGTCCTTCTCCACTGCCAGGCAGGAGTCCATGGTCGAGGAACGTCTTACGAGCGAGCGATTCAATTTTTCAAAACAAAGGTCTCGGATCAGATCGCAAGGAGAATGACCGACTTTGACGTCCGTAGTATTTACTAATATTGCAGTCTTTGTGGCTAAAGAGTGCGTGACGAAAATATTACCGAATCATACCTACGCACATAAAAAAAATACGATAATGATGCTAATTAAACAGTTGAATCGATGATGCTTATATTGTTTAAATGAAATCTCATTATTTTAAAATATATATGATGGATAGTAAACATGGGCATATTACGTTTTTCATCGCAACAAGAACCAAGCCCCATTTTATCAGAATGTTTTTGTTTTATTTAGTTGGAATTTAAAGTAAGTCCTCACAGATTATAGTGCTTACTTATTTTGATAATATCACAGGTACATATAATATAATAGACCAATAAATTTATAACAGAAAACACAATATAATGGAGTAGTTTAATATATGATAAAATGCAAAGCCACGTCTCATACAAATATAAAGAAATGTACCACTCTATTTGTATGGACTTCTTGTTTATTTTGAAAAATATTTTATGATATATCAAAATTAAATTTTTCCTCAATTATGTTTTGATAATATTTTAAAGATTAATTAATTTTTTAAAATGAATTTGTAATTTGAATCGATTTAATTATTATTTTGACGGATATCGATATCTTTTTATTTATTATTATGAAATCAAATAACATATTAAAGAAAATTATATACCTACCAATAAAAAATATTCCCTAAATTTATTTCATTGTCAGACATTCGCGGTCAGCAACACAGAAAACAGTGGCATTTAAATCCAGGAAAAAAACAATTATTGAATATTATATTTGTTGTTGCTGGTGATATTAATTATAAATGTACGTATATTTTACAATTTCTGAACATGCGATAATCATAATTGTCTATTCATTATCATCATCTACAGTCATATTAGTCTAGATATTCCTGTTGGCATCATTGCAGAAAAGCATGAATATATTTTTTGCTATTCTATTCTCATTTCATAATATTTTCTTAGTTATTGTTATCCGAGGCGAAATACATTCATCATCATCATTCCATATCTGCTACCTAGCTGAAACGATGCTCGTCGCAAATTGCTGCTGTACAGTTCTGTCAGCCGCTATGATCCTCATTTCATGTCAGCTGTCTCCCGGAGCTCCATCTAGGGCATTTTATGTGTAATATGGCCTTTAAGGATGGTGAGAACCCAGGGGCCTGAAGAAAAGTAACCTACAGTTTATACTCTCCTGCGGTATCTGAACACTATATCCCAGTCAAGTCCATCTTCTTCTTTTAAGCGAGTGTACAATAGAAGGCTGTCCACTCCAAGTGAAATGTGATGGTAATTTAAATCAATGATCATTTAAATAATCAATGATCATTTAATCATGATCATTTAAATAGATGAAATATGATGCTTCTGGTCAGATGCCAAAATTTGCAGTCGTATATAATGGGGGTAAAACAGGCGCTGCTCATAGACACCGTGAAAAGGATGTGTAATTGTTATTTTAATACTGAAGGTATTGCGAATTTTATCAATCAGCTTCTCCAATCATAACGTAAAACACATGGAAACAGTGAAAATATAATATAAATTCTCATGAATTCATTTGCATAAAATAACACTCAAATACATATTTTTTTATATTCTACTACTATTAATATTATTATTACTACTAGAAAAATTAAGAGAAAAAAACACAAGTACAAAGTGGTAATCAGATTTTTGTTTATTAATATTATGTACAATGTATAAATTCAGTCGACGTTGATGCTGCCATCCCTCAGGCTATGCGTATTGGACAATTTTTAAGCTGTCCACTTGAGGCAGCGAGTGTCAAGGTGTGTACCGAGGCAGCGCACGCAGCAGAAGCGAGTGCCGCACGGCAGGCAGCTGTAGTTAGCGGGGAAGCCGCACACAGCACACAGGCGTCTCTCAGGGAATCTGTAAACAATAAAACTACATCAGAAACAGAACGTCAGACTGGCAACTGTAGTTGGTGAAGAAGCTGCAAAGACATACAGGTGTAGATCGGGGAATCTGCAAATATCTATTCTTGCTATTCATTATCTTCTTGAGAGACAGATTTATGAGGATACACCAGAGATGATATTTCTAAGCAACAATTCAGATACTGCCACGATCATTGTCGCCAACATAAAAATGTTAACTAGGGTATATTTAAACATATTCTAATTTGTTTTAACACGAGTTACATCAAGTATCTTTTTAATATGTGACGAGGTTTCATTACAGTCTTTTAATTACGTAGTATATTTTACCAATTTTCCACTGGCAGCATCAGTGATTGTCATCGTTGATAGCCTTGTTGATCATTTTCCTCTTGAAATGCATTTAAGATTGACGATTCCGTTATACTCCGAGCGATATAATTAAGAAAATGTAAAGTGTGCATAAAAACATTGACCAAAAAATAAACAGATGCTGACGGCGATTCGTGGTAAATAAATATAAAAAATCTTACAAAATTATTTTTATTGCGGTAAAATAAAAAAACTTAAAAGCATTACTTGGAAGGAGGAGCCTGAGCTGATGCGTAATTAGGCGGCTCCGGGTTGTACGCGCCATCTTCCTCTAGCAGTTGGGCGAATGACTTGCGGAACCTCATCTTGTAATACTCGGCGCTCTTGGTTTTCTTCTTCCTCGCTGCTTTAATCTCGTTGGTGTCCTGGAATTTAGGGATCTTCTTGGACATGACAAGATCCGAGTGCGGGTCATCGTGGAAGTTGTCCTGCTCGAGCGCCTCAAGAGCCTTCCGTGCCCGCCGTCGTCTGGCGGCCTCATCAAGGACGCGCCTCTTGTCCAAGTCCCGGATGCGGCCGGACTCGCGAGCTGACATCTTGTTTTGTATTTACAGTCCCTTCTCGTGAATGGGGAAGCTGATCTGGTCCATGAGATCGTCGACGCGCGCTTGGAGAGTCTCCACGATGTCTGCGGAGATGAACACGTGCGTCTCGTCGAGCTCCTGAAGGATGAACTTGCGGCCCAGTGCCAGTGTCTCGTCCAAGTGAAGAAGGAACTGTTTCATAGCCCGGTCACTAGAAATAAAAAAAAAAACAATAATTTTATGTTTCTGTTTTTAGTGAAGATGTCAAAGAGAAAGGGAGTCAGCGCAGATGAGAAGAGAAGTCGCATGCTGGAGTTGTTTTACGAAAAGAAAGAATTCTTCCAGTTAAAGGTAAGGAAGACAAATACATTTGATGTTACCATTATTTATAGATTTCATACATTTTTCTTTGGGTTAGCAACATCAAATAAATTCTCTTGTTAACTGACGATTTCGATGGCCCATCTGTTGCTCCATATTTAGTCCTGGATAAAGAAGCTAGTCGAGCACATGAGGCAGGATAATACATGTGATTTAATTTTTAGGTGTCTGTAGCACAGTGGAGGCTCTACAAACCATTGTTACAAATATTCCAGAACGTAGCGATATTTTAATGTTGACTTGAAATTTAGCGATTAATGAGAATGCTATTATTTTTAAAGGAACTGGAGAAGATTGCACCGAAGGAGAAGGGGATAGTTGCTCAGTCTGTTAAGGACGTTGTTCAGGGCTTGGTGGATGACTCGCTGGTGGACTCGGAAAAGGTCGGCACTTCCATCTACTTCTGGGCCTTCCCGAGGTACGACTCCCGGAATATTTTCCTTTATCGTTTCTGTGCAGCAGTTGAATTGTTTTATTGGGACCTCTTATTAGTGACAATAACTCAAATGAGCTCATCATCAAGAGAATCAATTGTCTTTCGGTGTTCACAAGTATGGTTGATATACCTGTAATTTATGTTTATCATCAATTTTTTTTTTACTGCTTTAGTAAGTAATTGATGCTGCAGTGATGATCAATTATTTTTATTTTACGATTATTTTACGATTTTTATTTTGTTTGCTAGCAAAACCAATAATGAGAAGAAGCATCGGCTCGAGACCCTTGAAGCCTCCCTCACAGAACGTCGCTCCCGGCTGCAAAGCGCTCAAGAACGACTTCTAACCCAACAGGTGTAAATTTCCTCTTATTGAAACATTTTCATAATTGAAATTGTAAGAATATCTTTGATCGGAATGGTTTTCCGACATGTATATTTTTCTCTCAATCTGGGTCTGTACATTTAACAGATCAAAATTATCTTTGAAAATAAATCCCATTAGATGGTGGCAACTGAGAACCCACCATTCATACTCTCCCGCAAGTGTTTATGCGGTATCTGTGATTATGAATGTGTTAGCTGAGGATTTATCAATTGTTCCTCGGAATGAACAATTAAAAAAAAATGTAAAATAATTAATATTTCATTATATTTAAACCCAAGTTTGGCGTTTCTCACATAAGTCCAGTTACTAACATTACGAGAGTGATTCTGAGAAAATCACTTAAAAACAATATTGAAAACTTAAGTGCAGTAATTATTTTTCAGGCAGATCGTGAAGATGGAGAGGAGAGGATTGAGGCAGTGCGCCGGCTCGGGCAGCTGCAGGAGACACGCGCTGCAATGCAGGAAGAACTGAAGAGCTATGGACACGCGGATCCTCAGGTGCTTCAAGCTTGCCTGGAGCACACGGAGGTAGGAACCCCCCTCTTAATGACTCATTTCTACATAATTGATATTAAGTTCTGTAATGAACAATGATTAAATTGTATTATAATACCAGTTACGAATAAAGTAGCATCGGACACAGATATCCTAATATGAGAGACCACCTGGGAACACTGCATTTCATTGTCAAGTTGAGCCACCTTTTAAAACTATATGATTCAAGCCTAATCGCAAATATCGGACCTTCCTAAAAATGCTGATTAAGAGTCTCCTAAATATGCCTTGCTACAGTCGTCTTTTTATTCAATTCCTGCAAGCTTTCGTCTTGATAATTTGAGACGAAGCAAGGATCAAAGCGGTTAATTAAATTTTATGGTAGCAATTTGTGGCAACCATATGCTCCAGTTAAGGAGCAGAAATGGAAGAAGAAGATAGACTACAAGCTATGAGTATCGGTATCTGATTCCACCCAGGCCTCATAATAGTTTTTACCCAATTTGAGAATGTCTGGGATTCTATTAGTCACTTATTACGCAATACAAGAATTGTTAAGGGAGTCATTTTTTACTATTTGTCTCGATTAATGATCTTCTCTTTTGCAAGTCTTCTATAGAAATGTAAGAGTGTATACATTATATTTTTCAGGAAACTAAACAAGCCGCTGACCGCTGGACAGACAACATATTTGCCCTGAGGTGTTGGTGCAAAAAGAAGATGAGTGCCGAGGAGAGCTCTTTCAACAAGCAGTTTGGAGTACCAGCCGACTTTGACTATCTGCCGTAGAACCAGAATAAAATAAACTACCCAACAAATCCATCATAAACATGTCAATAAAGCATTGGTAAAAAACATCGTTACCGGAGACTAATACAGCAAAACGGTGTAAGTTCATGGCGTCACAGCTATGGAAAGGATATGACAAATGAAAGAAGAAGAATATAGACACATCAATATACAAGTACGAAAAAAATGTATGTAGGAAATCTAATAAAGAATAAGGAAACTGTATCTAGGAGTATACATCTATCATATATCATCTGTTTTATAATACAATAATTTGTAAGTGTATGTTAATAAAATTTATGGTGAAAATTTTAAGCTTTGTTTTTATTTACCAAATATTGCCAAATTAAATCATAAAGAAAATAGGATACTCTTCGTTTTGCCTCTATCATTCCCTTGTAAATACACTCAAAATTGGGTGTACGCCCAATATGCAGATGAAATTACATTAAAGCCGCATTAAAACCAAGAGGACGAATGCCAATTATGTTTTTTTTCCATCAAATTCAATTTTTGCAACAAGCCTGTAGGAGTGGGGACAAAATTAGCATTCGCTTTATCTAAATGTGTTTTATAACAATTGAATAAATGAAATAATTTTGCAAATGGATTGTCTTAACACATTTTGCAGGCAATGGTTCTTATTCTCGTTGAGACCACTTGAATACACTGGAGGAAAAGAGATAAATAATATATGTAATTGCGATTATAGGCAGCTTACCACTCAACGAGAACTCCTTTCATAACATTTACCATCCTAAAGTAAACATGTACGACGTCGACTTCGATAAATACAAGAATATATTTGTATTTAGGTGTTAAAACTATATTTTACTTTCCAACTCGGCAAACGCAGCACAATCAAGCTTTTGACGTTTCGAATGAACGCGAGCGGTGCTGCCAATAGTTTAATTGATATTACTTTTTTTCCACCAAAACATGTTTGTAAGGGGAATATTATACCTAGTATTCCAACGTGCAAACGGTGAAAAAATGTTTAAATCAATACAAAACTTATCTTTAATGGATTAGAAACGTTTTTTTGAAATACATAATTAATTTTAAAATTTGAATTTATAATCATTAGGCATCAATTTATTTATTTGTATTGTCCTCACATAAAAAAATTAACTAAATATCTTTTATTTTCCAATTATTAATTCATTTTTGATTGAACTTCCTATTAAAAGTTTTTTCTAACACCATAAAGCAATAAAAAACATTGTGTATTAGGAGTATTTAAATATTTTAAGATGTACATTGTTAGAAATGTTTTTTGTTGTTATTTTTAATGCTGATTTTTGGCAGTGGTTTTATTTTGTATTTTTACGTTTCTAAATGTACAAATTACGAAAACTTATATACCTAGTGTCCTTTTACTGCTATTGTACAAAGCCATATAATATTATATCACACAGCCATAAATAATATTTTCATGACATATATTTTTTTGTCAATATTGTGAAACAGGTCTATTTTCATACAACTGTCAAAAAGAGGTAAATAATTCCACAAGATACTTAACAAATGCATATATTCATTGGAAACCATTAATTTAATTTATAATATTATAAAATATTTACATATTTGGCAAATTTATTCACCCAATGAAACATTTAATGAAAATATAGAATGACAAGGTAAACAAAGAGCTACCTACATTGTGACGTATCAATAATAATATTATTTAAAAGATTCTAGATCTTATTTCTGCAGGCAGCTGTCCTGATTGAGCGTCAGAGAGCCCACTAGTTGTTCGATTTTTTTATTCTCTTACATGCATTCATATTTTAAAAACCCACATATTTTCATATCGAATAATAAACTAAATTTCGTAATTTGTGTTTCTTGGATTATTTTAGATCTCATTTTTGTGATGTTAAGATTTGTTATGTTATTTTGCAGCGTTCGGGGATGGGTAAGATCTTCTTAGATCATATTGGGGGCTCGCGGCTGTTCTCCTGCGCCTCCTGTGACACCAACCTGACCAACAGGGCGGAGCTCATCAGCACGCGATTCACAGGGGCCACAGGTAAATGGATAAGAAAATAGTCACTGAACAGTCACTGAATAGTCACAGCTGTTTGTGGGCAGGATCCTGGTCCGACATTTATTCTCAATTGTCTACAGCTTGTCATAAATAAATAGGAAAGATTATATTACAATATAGGCAGGTTATGCTAATATTTATATCATTTATGGATGCTAAAGATCTGTGAAAGCTGATGGAATTTTTCATTCCCAAAGTAGATGAGCTGCATAGGAAAGTAGACTACTGTATGACTGTATGAAAAATAAATCCAGGGTAAAATAATTTATAGTTTTGACAATAAGTGACTATCAGTCTGGTGGAATCCTTTCATAGCTACCTTGATTTATTTTAAATAAATCAACATAAAACGGGCAGTTTCTTAAGCATCACATGTAAACTTTTAAATGCTCTTACAGTATTTGTGATTCTCCTTCGTACAAGTTAAATCTCTTCAAAAAGTAGATTAACAAATATTCGAAATCCCTTCAATCCCCTCATGCACATAACCGTGATACGTTATTCACACACACATCACCCTGTTGTGTGTCATAGACTTGACAAAAAACCTACACCAGTATTCCCTTGTGTTCATTTTATTCAACCTGTATCCATTCACTGTTGGCTTCTCGCATGAGCCTCCAACCCATTCAATCCTCTCTCTTTTGATATAATTAGTCCATCTTTGAGATGAGTTTATAAATAAAATTATTAAATGAAGGTCACTGTTGCAATTACACCAATGTTGTGGTTTCCAGGGCGTGCGTTCCTCTTCAACAAGGTGGTCAACCTGACGTACTCCGAGGTGCAGGACCGCGTGATGCTGACCGGCCGCCACATGGTGCGCGATGTCTCCTGCAAGAACTGCCAGGCCAAGCTGGGATGGATCTACGAGTTCGCCACGGAAGAGAACCAAAGGTTACCATCACCCAGACTTTTATCACAAACAGTTTTTTTTTTGTCGATTTCCACTAACGCGAGCATGTCTTATCTATTTCATATTCAAGTATTTATTTTTTTACCAAATATTGCCGATGTTCCGCAGATTATTAGTTTACTCTGTAATAATGAGAGTACATTCTTGGTTCTGTCAGTTTTTCCTGTTAGAAAGAGGAATCCTTTTTGTTGCGATTCAAAGAAAATGTTTTCTTTTTATCAAGCATGCCTATTTTGAGATTACCTCAGAGAACTTCCACACAGATACTAATTTTACTTGTAATTTCCGTGATAGAATACATCTTCTTCTTAATTATCTTTTAAGCCGTGACTTCAATGCTAATGTCTTTCACGGGTTCAATATATTTAGCACTTATGCAATAGTTGCAATTGTTAAGAGATGATCCCAATTGATCTGAATGAGCAAATCATCAAGGATGTTTAACTGTTCTTTGGTGTGGGGTCGGAATGTCCAGTCAATGATTTATCAATTATACTACATACGCTTCAGTCAGGAATCAAATTAGATCCAAATCATCTTTTATTATATCAAGATGTGACGTTTCAGATACAAAGAGGGCCGAGTGATCTTGGAGCGAGCGTTAGTGACCGAGAGTGATGGCATCGAGGACCACAACCCGCACCACCGTGATGAATGACGCCGCGCTAACGTCTACCAAGGATTCTTCAACATAAGGAGACGCTGATCCACACTTCATTTGTCAATGTCGTCATTCCGCCATTCTGTTGCATATTATCCAAACTACAGTTGGTTTTTTTTCTGCCTCTGTCTTAGAAGACTAGTTAAACAGTGCATCAAAGCTCCGCAAAGTAATTTGAATATTAGATGAAATATATTAACACTATCCATTCCGATTATACAATGTGTGTAATCGCCAGGCCGACCGTTAAAAGCCGGTCACACAACATATGTGTGATCGTTCCACCAACGTTTAGTGGCCGACTAAACACAGTTTGTTTTATGTTTTTTCAAACGTTAGTGGCCGATCACATAACATATGTGTTGTTTTTGCGTTCGACCATAATTCAAAAATCTCAATCCTTTTCAGTGAGGGTCATATTTAATTTTATTTGAACACATGACGATAAAAAATTTAAAAGAGCATTTTTTGTAAAAAAATAATATTTGAGATTAGACTTTATCTCACATAACTGTTATCAAGGAATTACTGTGGAATTGTTCTAAATAATATATTTTATACAATGATAGTAAAAATGGTCCACTGAACATATTAAATGCTGGTCTACAATCAATGATATTGTGAGATATTATATTGATAGGAGATATTGCAACAGACGAGAATTAATGGTATTTATTTATCGTTGGTGGAATGGCGACATTATTATATGATTTTTCAATGTTTTTTTACTAGATGTATTGTAAATCGGTCTCTTTAAATTATTGCTCGGAGTAAAATCATATTTTTTACATAATTTTTTGAGTGTTGCATCTTTAGTCCCGAGACAAGAAAAATCTATTACAATGAATGCACAAAAATGAAAATGTCACAATTCAAACTGCGCTCCGACAAGGCGTCAGGATCACTTCTCTAAAAGGAACTATTTACGGAACACTGCCATAAGTCAATATATGTTTTATTTCATAATAATAAATGACATTTGGGATATTTGAAATTGATATTTTTTTATGTAATTCCATAATTCAGTGAAAAATATTAACTTAAATAATAAAATAAATATTTAGAATTTATTAAAAGACATAGAATAATAAATATTTATTTATTTATTATCCTTGTTTTCACATGGATCACGTAACAAAAGTTCTCTATTAGGAGACTGCAGTTTCGACTGACAAAAATGTGTTACACCACTTATAAGTACAACGCAGCTCAGTTATCTCTTAACTAGAGAAGGATTGAGAAAGACTACGAGTCAGTCGAAACTGCAGTCTCCTAATAGAGAACTTTTGTTACGTGATCCATGTGAAAACAAGGTAAATAAATAAATAAATATTTATAATTTATTATGGATCTCAAAGTGAATGCTCAAAACATTGAAGACATAGAATAAATTAAAAATTTTTTTTTTGTTAAATTACCTTTCAAAAAATAGAAAAACATAATATAATAAAAAGTAAAGCTAAAAATATTTAAGAGTAGTAATAATATGCGTAAGTCATTTTTGTTAATTTAACAGTATAGTTTATTATATATTATATAATAAAAAGTTAGTAGTATCAGTTTATCGAATTCATATATTTTTTTAATTCTTACGTGTATGGATAAACAATTAATTTCAATAGGTTTGAAGGTATACGCATGTTTAATTAGATTTTTCAACAGTGTTGTTAGCTAAGCAGCGATGATGGCTTATATTTAAGCATATTTGACCAATCAATTAAAATTCTAATAACACTACCATTTTTAGTCGCTCAAATATTATTAAACCATGAGTGTATATGTCATAAATCTAAAGCTAGAAGTGCCTTTGTTGATCATGACTTCAGTCAAACCTGATTTATTTGATGTACGTTTGAGGTTCAGTTGTTAAGGATTATTGACATTTTCATTCTTGTAGACAGAAGAGATTGGCTTTCCATATTTGATCAGGTAGACGTCGGGGTGATGACTTCACCCGAGAAATAATATTATTAAGTATAAATAATAGAGCGTCGAGCTAAATATCCAAACTTTTAAAAAATTACTATGTTCCTACTGCAGCCCACTGATAAGTTATTTCAATATCAGAGACCGCAGACTCCTACTAGTGAACGGTTATCACTGAAGAAAATAAACTTAAGCCGTCCTTTCATCAAGCAATGATGTTTTATTATAATGGAATGGGAGCTGACTTGGAATTAGTATGTTGTTCTGACGGTTTTTTGACACATCTCTAGTAGTGAGTTGTGGTGGTCACATGCGTCAAATTGGAAGTGAATATAGTTAAAAAAAAATATGACTAATCTCGACACAATGACATCAGGATAGCTTATGTAATGTTAGCTTTACACTTGTCATTGTAGATGCCCGGAGTTAGACGGAACCGAGTGTATAACTACTACTGGTTAAAAAACACTTTGCACAACTTCTGGAAACCTCAGGAACTTGGACGAGTGTAAAGCTAGCATAAAATTTGTTCTAGAAAACATTTAATAATACGGGAGAAGTGGTTAATAATTAATTCATCTGTAAGTCAATTAAAAATAGCTTCTGTGTGAGAGGGATGGCGAAATTAAATTATTATTAACACGTATTGGGAATGCGAAGAAATTTTATCAATAATTTTATCATATGAAAAAAAATATCCTTTAAAAAATATACTTTATTATTTACAGATGTGACATTGCATATATGACTTTATAATTATCAATTGTTGTGTTGTTTGTTTTTTTTAATAATAAATATCTAAAAATAAAAATGTAGCCTATTATTTTTTCAACACTTTTTTATTCTATTAAAAAATATATTATAACATTGTAAAATGGAAGTACATTACTTTTTCAACCACATTTATTTGTAGAAAATAATTAAAATGTTCATCATAATTATATTTCTAATAATTAATAGTGGCTTTCTTCATTTTATTACTAAAGAGCTATTAAAGAGTAATTTTCTTCCAAATTCCGCTCTCTAGCTAGAATACACGTATGGTTGCCACGAATTGTCACCAAAAAGTTCTTATAGCTACCATTATCCTTGGCTTGTCTTAAGTCATCTTTACACTTAAATCTCTGTCGAGAACATTATATGCATAGTTCTCGAAAATCCTCCAGGACGACGAGGTCATGGGAGCTTACGAAGAAGGTAGCCGTAAAGTACAAAGCATATTTAAAAGTATATTAATCATATTGTAAGGAATTCAGGTGATTTAGCATCACGAATGCAATCACAAATCGCAAAGTGAATTTTTATGAATATAGTTTTTTTAAAGTTATTTTTATAACACGGCTATAAATATGGGTAGTGAATATATAATGTAGTACAATAGTATATGGTAAAAATTACAATTTACTAATATTAGTAATATAAATCATAAACAATTAAAACATATATTGCATATTTTTTTATTTTAGAGCAGAATAATTGTTAATAGGCTTGTAAAAGATTACTATTTCAGACAACTTGTACCTACAATATTAGTTGCAATACTGAGAGACTTTTTCCTAGTCATCCACAATTGCAGATAAAAGTATCCCATAGTTTGGCATCTTAATTGTTGATAAACGTTAATTACTATAATTCCTTTGGTTGTTACCAAAGAAGTTTAATTATTTTGGTATAATACATTTTATTTATTATACATTTATTGTAATGTATAATATTAACAATTTATATTTTATTGACATTAAAGGCCTCAACATTAAGACAAAATATCTCATCCTAAAAATCGTTTTCGCTAATAAAATAATCCGACTGAGAAATACATAATTTTATAATATTAAATATATTATATTCTTAATTCAAATTTTTTATGTAAATTAATGATTAATTTAAGAGACAGACTATGTTTAATTGTAACATTTATAAAAAGGTATCAAAAAATATTGCTATATATTTATTTCGGTTCGGCCAGGAATTTTAGGTCTGTACACTTTTTTTAATTTTATGAATGTGAGGCTACAATGTATTGCGAATTTTATACAGACATCTAAACCATTATTTTAATGAGTAAAACTCGAGAAAACCTTTACATATTTATTTATATGTTTAGGTGTTTCTTCAGCGTACAATGCTGCTAAGTGTATATTGTTGCCTTGACAACAATAGAAAGAGACAAATCCAGATATGATTAGCTTTATCTTAGTCAAATTCATAGTTATATTGGCTGTGATTGGTTGTGATTGGCTGCCCGCCTCCTGTGGACAATCACAGCCACTCATAAGATAGATTGCATTCTATATAATTTTTGAAGGCTTTATTTTGCACACTTATAGAGATTTATCAATATAATACATGTAAAAAAGTGTAGAATGATGTCCAGCCAGTAGTCGGTTAAGCTCAGCCGTAGCTGGAGCCACATAGCAGATGGATAATGTCATAAAACATCTATGAAGCTCGCAAAATTGCACAAAGCTGAGAAGAAGACTGTAGGTCACTCTGTGTTACTTCACTTTGCTTCAGATCGACTTCTGCTAACTTTGCTGATAACTGCAACGATGGTGTAGTATAGGTGCAGAAATCACACAGTTATACAATTTTTATTGTTATATTAATGTTGATATTATTGCACAAAGGGCACATCTTTTTGCTTCATCAAATCAAATGATTATTTCAAATATTTTGTTTTCATTCCATAAAATAAATAGACTATATAAATTGTTATAGCAACCATAAATAATATAAAGAGTTTAGTATATTTATTTTGGGCGTCTGATATGTAAGCAAAAGTAACCTTTTGTAGTTGAAACATTAAATGGTAGTTCAAACTAAAATCAAGATCACTCAATTAGGATTTTAAACTGATAGTGATTTAAAAATTGATTTCACAAATGTTGACCGATTTATTAAGTTGATAAATTATTTCACAAATTTACAAGATTGTAAAAAGGTAAGATTGGATAAAAATATATCTAAACAGTCAATACTTACAATTAAAAAATAAATACAAAAAACATTCCCAATATTAATAAAGGCATTTGTACTGCTATAAAAAGTGCATATTTTCTAGAAAATATTGCATTCAATTATTCTCCAGGGTGGAGACAGCGAATCAAAAGAGACACATCTATACAGTGGAGCAAGGAAGACATAAAACATCGCGTCATGATATTGACGTACAGTCAAATTGTGTAAATATGACGCATTAAATTATTTGACTTTTTATGCAAAGACACAGGAAAATATCCTGAAAATGTGACTGAAAAATCTCAACTAGATTTTATGATGTTCGTCATTTCAATATCATAGATAAACGCTTTTTATGATGTATTTAATCAGCCAATGTCTTTACATTATAGCATGGCATTCAAGATGTGCCAATTTTTAAGAGGATTCACAGTGAAATGCAAGCATAAGTAAGAGATCAGTGTTAGTCAGGGCAGGGTTTTTCTTTATAGATATTTATAGTTTATGATTAAGAGATCTTAAATTGATTCTTTCTTTATTAATTCAACATGCAAGTTTATAAACTGGTTCTTATTTTGATTTTCGCATCCACGTGAGTGGCTGACGGTCAAAGTGAGGTGCACAAAGTCATTAACTATTTTTAGATTTGTTGGAGGGTTAGTTGGCTTATATTTGATGTACTTGGTAGAGGATTCAAAGCAAAGATGACATTGGATAAGGCAAGGATCCTGACTGGAATGATAGGGTGTCATCAAAAATAGGCAGCTTTGGTTTATGCTCCCTCGACTTAAAGTCATGATAAATATTTTATAATATTAAATTGCATTTTACCCGTCAGGGACTTTGATAGGGACCGGATTCTCATCAAGGCTGATGGAACGAAAACATGTCAAGCTGCAGGTCTAGTGACATCTGGGAAGTCGGCCGAAGCTCCGAGTCGGAAAACGATAAGCAATCTCCGCCCAGCGGATCCAGGAGGTGCAGGACCGACTGGCTCGTTGACAAGTTCAGCCCTCTGCCGTCCAAGCTGGACTCGCTCACCGATAGCATGGACTCGTTTCGACTCAACGCACTCGACACGCTTGGCAAAACCAACCGACCCGGGTCGAGAAGAGATCGTGTGCTTCCGTGACCGGCGGCCTGGTTCGAGTCCATCGGAACTTTGCAAGACGAAACGGTCGAACTCAACGGATCGATGTGATGAGAACTACCGATCAAACCGAGCGATTCCGAAGTTATCGGATAGCTATTGTCGACAAGAATACTATCGGCGCTCGCTAAATGAAGCTTGTCGGAGCTCATATCCTCGAGAGCGTCAACCGGAAGCTGCAAATTCTTTGCCGGTTCTATTTTTCTAAACGGCGGCAGAGCGTCTTTGCCGTACTTTAATTTGTTGTACTGAGCGCTCGTAAAGTTGAGCTTGTCGTGTGACGAGTCTATTTGCATGTCAAACTGTCGCGCGCCGAAAACAAAGTTCTCAGATTCTCCGACTTCGCAATCTTCGCAGGAAAGATTTCCTTTGAGGTCGATCGCCCCGGCGTCCATGACGATGTCGTCTTTGATTCCGAAGACGAGATTCGAATGGAGGTCGGCCATCGTCATGCTGTCTTCGTTTTGCAGAGAAGGCCGAATCGATGTCGCGTTTAAGATGCGACTCTCATGAGGGTTGTCCATCTTTGGCAGCCCGGTCAAGTCTCTCGTTTGCCACGGACTAGGAGAGGTTGCGCCCGCTTGCGAACATTTCTGAATTGCTGAGTCCCAGGGTTTGAGACCAGTGACCGTTTGCGAGAAAGGAGTCGTGTCCATGAGCATGTCCGAGTTAGAAGACAGCCAGTTTTCATCGGCGGGGTTGTCGGTCTCATCTCGGGACCCGATCGGTATCCACTTGCGTTTGGGAATATTGGAAGTCCACTTCTCGATGGCCGACTTCTCCGGGCTGTCTCCGGTATCGGACTCTGGTTTGTCCTTGGTGGTCCAAGTGGTGTCGGAGGCGGCGCTGGACTCGTTAGAGGTGCTGCCGATGAGGAGCGAGCGGCTGATGTGAGTGCACTTGCCGCTTTGGATTCCCAGGCAGTTGATGGCGTTCATGTTGAGGTGATACTTTCCAGGAGTCAGATCCAAGAGCCTGAAAACAGAATTCTTAAATTGCATTTTTTTTTCTTATTTTCATCATCTGTTTTCGAAGAGCGAGGACAGGAGTACAGTAAGAAATGTAAATATTATAAATCATAGAGGATTACGCAATGCAGAGATGAGAACAAAAAATATATTTCAACTTTAGATGCAAATAACGCATTCCTTTTTTCCATTGATATGAAAGACAACATTCTCATTATTTAGATTTTCTTTCTATTTACTTAAGTATATATATTTTTTTGAAGTATATTTCAATATTCTAATACGTTATAGATCATTTATATATAACAATATTTTTAATAAATTGATACACATATACAAATCTACATAAAATATCATCTTTTAGACATTTCTCTCATAAATATTGGAGAAAAATAAACGGCATCTGCTGTTTCTTCCGATCCCAGTGTCTGCCATTTCTTTTTCTCTGATATTGATGAGAGAAATGTCATAAAAGATGATATTTGATACAGATTTGAATATGTGTATCAATTCATCGATTTGTATTTTAGTCTGTCTTTTCATAAACTACTTGATCTACAAACTTACATTACTCATGGGATTTATCATATTTTATAATAGTTTTAATATATTTTGTAATAATTACATGTTTCAGACCTCCTGGAAGCCACAAGAACACACAATTCTTTACGAATTTAACCCTTTAAAACTGAAATTAATGGCTAAGAACCACCAATTTACAAGAACTAGAAAGTACTCACTTCCCGACAGGTTCATTGATCAAGCAGCTGGAGCCGCCCTTATCAGGATGCAGCAGACACGGCATCAAGCGCTGCAACTTCACAACCAGCACTGCCAGCTGACGCACAAACACTGAGGCTCGGCACTCCTCGGACGTCCGCTCAAGAATGGACAACAAGCTGCTGAAGAGACTCTTCTCCGGCTTAGGAGAGTCCACTTCCGCCATTTTAGGCTCATCTCTCTTGATCTCCAGCGGGTGCAAGGGGGCCTTAGTTGGAGGCAGCTCGTGTGATACAACAGCCGGTACTGGAATGTGCCGCGGGGGTTCAGGAGCCACTTTGGGTGGGTTCTCGCTGTGATATCTCTCGAGGATCTCCGGCGGATTTGGCGTTGGTTGCGTGGTCAGGGAAGTTGGTGAAATGGCGGCCTATTCTTTTGAAGCTGTGGTATATCTGAAATAAGTATTTAAATGTACAATACAGGTAACCCCCATTCATCGCGAACCCAGCAAGTGCAGATTCGTTATATGGCGATCTTTTTTGTTTGGTCTTGACATGTGAAATTCACTGCAATTATGAAAATGACATTCAAAATAGCATCGAAGAAGTTAATCTTAAAGCTATATCTGGAGAAATCGAAGGTGTTGAAGTAGATGATATTCAGACTCTGTTAAAATCATACAGTGAACCCTTGACTAATAAGGAGCTACAAGAAATGAACTGCCATACGTCCCAGGAAAATGACGTCTCCGAATCTGTTCCCGTGCCAAAGTTATGTGTTCCAACCATTGAAAAGGCACTTTTAACAATCAATGCATGGAGTTGTTAGAAGAGAACAATGAAGATTACGAGCGAGTGAGTGTGAGTGTGAAACGTGGCTGTAATGCATTACTTGACAGTTATCGGCAAATTTTGTACAATAAACGTGGAGAGGCCAAACAAGGGAATCTAGATTCCTTTTTGCAATGCGTAAAAAATGAATGAATTATTTAATGAAAGTCATTTTGCGTTATTAATATTGTTTATTTTTATTAATAAATTATTTTTTGAATATAACAATTTTTTTTTTCAAAATCTCCCGTTGATTGGCTTGATGACCTCAAGCGACACAAGAACTACGCTCGCCGAACCTATCAAGCAATGAAAAGTAGACTTCAGCCATTTGAGTTGACTGTTTTAAAGAAAGCTTACAGCGTCGCTTCTTATAAGCTCAAGACTGCCATTCTTAAGGCAAAACGAGACAGCTGGAAGCATTTTGTTTCCGTTATTAGCGGATCGAATCCTTGGGGAGCATTGTATAAGAGTATATTCAAAAATAGTAGTCAACCTGTGTTTTTGAGAATCACGACTCTCTCTGGAGTCATAACAATCACCGCTAAGGAAACAGCCGTCGCTTTCCTCGACGCCCTTATTCCACCTGACGACCCTTCTATCGATCTCTGGATCACCAGCAGATTCGTCTCTACGCGAACTTCCTTCCCTGCACGCCTAATTCTTCAATGGTTACGTCGACTGAACTCGACGTTATTTTCAAAAAGACTGAAGCCAAAAAAGTCCCCGGTCTTGACCGTATAGATTCATCTCTTGCGCTCAGGGCTTGGTCTTTGGGCCGGCATGAGATAACGCTGTTATTCGGTTCGTGTTTAGATCAGGGAGTTTTCCCTGACTGCTCGAAAACAGGCCTTCTCACCGTGATTCCTAAACGCTGTGACAAGCCTCTCACCGACCCGAAAGCATACAGGCCAATCACTTTATTACCACTCTTTGGAAAAATATTGGAACGCCTAATCTGTCATAGAATCGAAGCACACGCAAAATAAAATAATCCGCTCTCTGATAGACAGCTTGGGTTCCGACCCAAACTGTCAACGGAGGACGCATTAAATAATTTATTACGCGTCATAGATGCTTCGTCTTTTAAATACGTCTTAGCTATATCACTTGACATTTCCGGTGCTTTTGATAACGCTTGGTGGCCTATTTATTATATTAATTAAAATTATTTTAAGTTATTTTTCTAACCGCCATGTAAAAATGTGTGCAGGTTGTGACCTGGAAAGTCGCTCCGTTGAAAGAGGTTGCCTGCAGGGATTAATTATAGGACCTTTGCTGTGGAATATCCTCTTTGACGACCTTCTAGAGTTGTCGCTTCCAGGTAACAGCCACATTCAAGCATACGACGACGACGCGATTCTTTTGATTCAGGGAAACACCAGAAGCGTTCTTGAACGAGACTCTGCGCTGGCTCTCGATACAATCTTAAAATGGGGGGACCGCAACAAGCTGAGGTTCGCGCCGGAAAAGACTTTAAGCATGCTTATGAAAGGCTCTTTGTCTAGAAAACCGTTAATAAAAGTAAACTTTATCAATATTCCAGTTGGGCCTAGCATCAAATGCTTAGGCATCATACTGGACGAAAAGAGAACGTTCTTTGAGCACTTCAAGTCTTCCCTGGCTAGCGCCAAGGTAAGCTTTCAGAAGGCTGCAGGCCTCGCCAGAGCCAGTTGGGGAGTATCTTTCCGTACGGCTAAGCTGTACTACAACTCCATTTATTTGAGCTCCGTCTGCTACGGAGCTAGTTGCTGGGTCGACTCTTGTGACCGCCGTCAACTTATGCGTATCACCCTACTTCGTGGGCAGAGGTTCCTTCTCATGGCTATAGCCAAAGCCTATAAAACATATTCGACAGAGGCTTTACCGGTTCTACTAGGGATTGCCCCTCTGGATCTGGAGGTGCAGCGACGGGCTGTTTTATACAACCTACGTCACGGTTGTGCGTCTAAGATCGGAGATATCGTACTACAGCCCAGCGCTTCTCGCATACCCAGAAAAAAGAAAAAAGCTTTGTGCTGATGCTCTTACGGCCGCATGGCAAAAACGTTGGTTGTCTTCCGACAAAGGTAGCACTTTCTGTTCTTTCTGGACATTTACTTTAGACTAACTGCTAATTGGATAAGCCCTGATCACTGGTCTACTCAACTAATGACCGGGCACGGCGCTTTTAATGACAGATTATACTCATTTAATTTATTAATTTTTTAATTTTTATTAGAATATTATTTTATTATTTCAATATTCTAATCTACTTTTATAGATCATTGACTATATTACAATATTATTATTACTTAAATATACATATACTAAACATAAAATTCTTTTTTCAACGCGTCAATCCAAGCACAAAAATAACGGCAGAAGCGGGATGCGAACACGGACCTTGAAACCAACTATGCCCAGGTATTCATACGCTCGTGAATCGCGCCATTGCTATGCCCAGACTGACTTGCGATGAAACTAGTATTTATATCATTGTTATCATTCGACAGATGTCGCCATAGTATATATTCAAAGTATGTATATTTTTATTATTATTCTATCAGTCTTCATTTATTCAAAAAGCTTAATATTATACTTTCCGCAGTCTATTTATTTTAGTAAGTACCACCGGTCTCGAACCAAACTATAGACTGAATGGATGTGAAACGACTACTTATAGTTCCGACTCGGACTTTATAACCAATCATTTACCTGTGTTACTGATGGATAATTTTTACATTATAAAAATATACATACTTTGAATCTATAAAAGTAGATTAGAATATTGAAATAATAAAATAATATTCTAATAAAATTAAAAAATAATTAATAATGTCTCCTTGAGACAATATCAAGAAGGTAAAATTATCCATCAGTAACACAGGTAAATGATTGGTTATAAAGTCCGAGTCGGAACTATAAGTAGTCGTTTCACATCCATTCAGTCTATAGTTTGTCTGAGACCCGAGTGGTACTTACTAAAATAAATAGACTGCCGGAAAGTAATAATATTAAGCTTGTGAATAAATGAAGACTGATAGAATAATAATAAAAATATACTTTGAATATATACTATGGCGACATCTGTAAATACTAGTTTCATCGCAAGTCAGTCTGGGCATAATGGCGCGATTCGCCGAGCGGTATGAATACCTGGGCATAGTTGGTTTCCAAGGTCCGCGGTTCGCATCCCTTCTGCCGTTATTTTTGTGCTTGGATTGACGCGTTGAAAAAAGAATTTTATGTTTAGTATATGTATATTTAAGTAATCATTTAATTTAGTTTCAAACCCTAGTTGCCCCTGTGGCGCCCCCTTCCAGACCTCAGAGCACATTCTCTGGGACTGTCAGTTCCTCTCGTTAGAAAGATGAGTCCTTTTCGATGCAGTTCGAGGGAATCGCCTCGGCCCTATCGAGCATGCAGACTTTGTGGCCACTAAAAAAATTTCCACGCATTTACAATCTTTGCTCGTATTTTCGGTGAGAGAATCTATCTTCCATCTCCATCTCTTTACAACCCATGAATGCGATTCTAATCTCTTTCACGGGTTCTTTCTTTTAGCACTTCTGTGCAGTGGCCACAATTGTTCAGAGGGGACTCACTGGACTTATCAGTTGCTGTCCAAATCTGAATGAGGCCATCACTCGATTCGTTGCTCGACACTCAAACCGGGCGGACGTGTCATCCTACCTACAGGATGGCGAACTGTTGCGATTGTGATATCAGCAAATAAATCGCTAGACGATCACCGCTTGCTGCTGGAGGCTTTTAAAGGCTGTTGGATGCGGGATGGATGATGCTCTGACATCCGTTGGTGTGGACCCTCCACCCAACCCGCGTCTGCCGACTTCCCGCAGAAGGACTTAAATTTCGAGGGTGCAAATCAATTCCGGCTACCACGCTGAAGCTGTCAACATTCCTGTGTTGTTTTCGGAGTGAGGCCACCGAAGAGGACTCCTCGGAAGATACTATCGAAGGAGCCCCTGCTGTTTCGAGCATCCGATTCATTCGAGGAACTGGAGGAATTCCGTGGATGTTGAATCCGAGAAGTTAACATTGAATGGGGAAAGGCAACAACATTCAGCACGTCTGATGATCCGTGGTTCTGCAGCTCCTTCAAAAATGTTACTGGAGTGAAGATGGCGTATCTTCACGCCAAGGGCCTTCGAGGACTTGCAGAGCTTCTTGGCAGCGACCGCTGCATTCAATCCTTCTTGGATGACCATCAGGAGGATTGTCAGCAGGCGGACGCCAACTTCTTTCAAAGTCGGGGTCATCGCGACTTCGCTGGAGTCTCTCATGGAGCCTCAAGTGTGGCCTGAAAGGACCATAGTTCAACCCTGGATACGCATAAGACGAAAGAATCGCAGTGAACAGTGGTTGAAACCAACTTGAGTGAAGATATTGAGATATTGCTTTAAATTCAGTACTGGTGTTTATGGAGGCGAAATGTTACGTTTTGTTTTGACAATAAATGTCAAACATGATATATTATGAATACAAGTCAAACTGTGTATCTTTTCCTGCAGTTCTGAGTGTGGGCAGATACTAAATGTCAATAAATTTCAAACATCATTTATGTTACCTATTGTATTTTTTATTTTATACTATATTATTGTATTTATATTATTGTATTTCAGAAATGCATTGAATTGATAAAATTTGTAATGTTTCGCAAGGAAAAAATAAATAAAATTGAAATTGAATCAAGGAGACTTAAATGTCCTCCGGTGTGATGCGGGTGTGAGGCGGGTAAAGTCCAGACAGAAATTTTGTTTTCATTACAATATTCGGAATGCACGTCCAACACATCGATTCATTCAATTCATTGAATGTATTAACATTAATTTGAGTAAGGCGAGCCATTGGTGAGCAGCGCTTCTAAGTACAACTCAAAATCAATAAATTGTAAAATTATCAAAAATTAACATTGTAAGTATTGTAAATGAAATATTGAATGTACCTTTCTGCATGTGGGGCAGATGAATCTCTTGCGGAGCGGAGGCTCTAGAGGTGGAGGCTCAACGAGGCGGCTGCGAAAGAGGCCACCGATGGAGCTCCGTCAATGACCCCTCCCGCCCCTGCGGCCCCCAGCTGCTCGTAGTCCAGCGCCATGTGTCGTGGAGGGCGCACTCGCCGCCCACTCCGAGTGACAGACACAACCTTCTGGAAGGCAACAAGAGATCAATTTGAAACATACTATTAATTTAACAAATAATTAGTAAAGAAACTAATGCCGGTTCTATGAATGCTGTGAAGTTTAAATCATTTCTTAGGTTTGGTATCGGTCCTAATTCCACATTTTATTTGCATTTGGAGTTCCACTGAGGATTTTTCATCTAAAGCATAGTTCTCAATGACCTCCACGACTTGAAAAAAGGCAGTTCTTTGCAGCATTTATAATTGGTATTTTTCTAAGGAATAAATGATAAGCGCAGTTGAGGCCAGAACCAATTCAGAATATTCTATAAAGCAATCCAGAATAATATGATCAAGTAGAAATAAACCTGTGGCGATGTTTGCAGGGAGGGCTGAGGGAGGATCTTGCTCCTCGCCGCTTTTTTGGTGAAGAGCTTCCTCAACGGCATTTCTTGGTCGGATGTCAATGGAGCTATTGATGGCGGCCGGTACAAGTTCAAGTCTTCAGGGTACACGACTCTAGAGACACATTTGAAAATATTAAGACACATTCTCTAGTTTGCTGCAGATTCACATTCTGAAAAATTTTCTTTTGTGTTCTTTTTGTAACTTTTAACTTCTTATAGCTGAGAAAGTGTAAAGGCGATTTTTTCTTAAAAATATTATTCAATCCATGTCAAAATGAAACATCTTAAGTATTTAATAATCAAAAAATCATACTTTAAATAGGTCATTTAAGACTAAAATGAATTTCGAAAAAATTCCATGATCTTGTAATTCTAAAACTGAAGAAATAGATATTCGTATAATGCAATAGCATCGTAGTTTGTCATATTAAAAAACGAAATAAAACAGTTTGTAAAGCTACTGAGCTTAATTTTTATAAGTCTACCGGTTTTGTATACAACTCTCTTTCATCTCAACAAACTTAAAGCTATCAGTTTTAAGTTTGTCCCGATATAAGAGAGTCAGTGGTTTTTCAAAGTGTATTATTTCATTCTTTAAAGAAATAGTTTGTTTACCTGTAGACTATCCTGGTTTTAGAGGCAGGATCGTACATGACTTGGTTGTGGTTCTCAGGAGTTGTGACGACCGTACTCAAGGCATCCGTCACCACCCTCAGCTGCTCTCCGTTCAGCTTCTCAACACTGGAAATGAGCAATTTCCTTAAATTATACATCAATTATCTTTAGTTTTTTGCAGGTTGATCACAGCTCTTACGACTTATGTAAAAACTTAACTTTCACAAATAACTAGCAGTTAAGTAAGTTGAGTTTTTTGGTGGCTTAATGATTAACAAACTATCAAACTTTCTAACTATGAAAGCTTCGATGGCTGAATTTTTAAGCAAGTTTTCAAAAGCATTGCTCAATATATTTACCTGTGGTATTGATTCCCATTCTGTAGAACATGAACAGTCTTATGGGAAGGTCCAATACTCCAGCTGGAAGTTTAAAAGCTAATTTAAAAAAGGAACCAACATTATCACAGAAGTCAAGACACAAACTTATTTTAACAAAAATAAAGAGGTAGATTCACAATAGTATTTTTAATTAATAATTTTGGAATTGTCAATGCAATTTAGCCATAAAGTTTTATTTATTAGTATTCAGTAATTGACAAAAGAAGGAGCACACATCCATTAGAGCAGTCAAAGAAAACTTGGTATGTGATTTAGCACTGATGACAACAATTACATGAAAAGTAAAAAAATCTACATCGCTCCATCTCTTAGTATTATACAATTTTGAATTATGTGCAATGTTTTTAACTTGATCTGGTTTAACAAGATAACAAGCATTAAAAAGTTTGATGTGAAAAGAATAGTGAAAATATAATTATGCATAATAGTAAATAATGCACATACCTTTTATTGTCTATTGCCGGCTTCATCATGATCTTTCTGAGAGGCTTTGGCTGCAGAGCGACCAGTTGCTCTTTTCTCATCAGGCTCCGTTTGGGATGAACTTCGCCAGGTTTGTGGTTTGCCGCAGTTCCGTTTTTACTTCTGACCTTTCCGACGATCGGCTTCTGTCCGCCGTTTACAGAAATGTGAGTCGGTGCCTGAACGGCCGCGCGAGAGACGGCGGGCAACAGAAAACTCGTCTGTCCGTGTTTATTATCGAGCCGCAAACTTGACGCAATATCATTGTGACTGATGATGAAATTTCCAGACAGAACGCTGGAATTTTGACTCAAAATCTGTGGATTTTCAACAGATTTCGTTGAATTCGTTGTGACATTTTCTATTTTGTAATACGTTTCTTGCTGGGTCGGATTAACAAACGTTTTAGCTTGCCAGGCTTCGGGTAAGTGATCGGTGATCAACTGAAAGCCGGGTTGGCCTTTGATTCCTGAGAGCTTGACGAAACTGTGGAGAGGCGGTTCGGGTTCCGCTTCGGGGACGCTGGGTCCCTCAGGTTCTGGAGGGGTTTGCTCGATTTCCCTCTCGACTTCTTGGGCCGACGGCGATAGGGAAGATGCTGGAAGGCCAAGCTCTGATAACAGCTCCGGCGTTATCGAGATGGTGTGAAGAGATCCGTCATTAGACTGAAATATGTTATGTAACAGAATTCATTGATAAAAAAATTAAAAATAAACTTATTACAAAACGTAAAGAAAAAAATACCCAGCTATAGTTTCTGCGGCATACTCGGCCATCAGTAAATCAACTTTTTAAAGGAGGTAAGATCATGGACCAAATCTTTCGAGTCCTGGCCTATTTAATCTCTTACATATTTATAAGACTAAATATTGTTCTTGTGGAAATAATCATTAATCTTCTGTAATATTCCATAATCTCCTCTACAGAAGCATTTAGTTACTTTTTTTAACCATTATGAATTGTACAATAAAGACAACTCATTTAAAATTAAAGTAATTGGTATTAAATGTTTGATGAATTTGTGAATTGATGAAAACATTCAATTAATGTATAGATTAGGTCAAGTTGCTGACCATTTAAAATCAATCGAAAAGATGACGTTAGGTTTTATTACTGTTAAAAGTGGTATTCTCAGGGAAAGGGAAGAGGCAGGGAAATAAATGTTTGCTTGTGAAACAATAAATCTAAGAATGATAACTAATACTCAGGACTTTATCCATCAGTTATATCGTAGTATTGACTGTATAAAGCATGTATATGTAAAAAACAAAAATATTTCTTTACTCAAATTTAGAACATTTCTACATATTTTATATCAATAAAAAAACATTTAAAAACCGTGTAAAATATAGTCCTTGATCTTATGTGACGAAATAACAATAGTATTGTGGTATAAATTCCATTTTTTTTATTTTTATATGGGAGGATCAACGCCTAATAATTTTAGAGGGAAATATCTAACCTGAAATAGCATGATGTCCCCGTTACTGACGCTGATTGCGGCGTTTTGTGACAGGTCCACGTTCCTGACACCAGCTTTGTCGAAGGACAGCCCCGCGGTGCCGCTCAGGGCGTAGTGGGGCGCGTTGTCGCCCATGTTGTGAGGATTATTTGTGTTATTTGCGACCCGCGACTTGTTTACCATCGCCCGTCATTACCGCGGACAATTGACAAGCGCAAGAAGCGGACACAACGGTCAGGATTGCCAGACGACAAATGTTCGTAAAATGTATTATCATTGAACTTGGTAGGTACTTTTTTACAGACCTATTTTATCGTAGCAGAGCAGTAGAATTTAATTGTTTTTATGAATTTATTACTACGAGTTGATTTGAGTGACGATAAATGTATATTATTATTTCTGGTTCGTAATTTACCCAAAGAATAATATATATTGTCTATGATAAATTATTGCCACGCTGAAATAGGCATGCAAGGTGAGAGTATTTTTTTCCGAATTATATTTTATTTCTTAGCTCTAGTTGGATTATATGGTTGCCGCAATTTTTTCTATTTATTTTTCTTAGTTGCTATGATATTCGTTTTGGTCTTATCGAAAAAATGTCGTTCACGAGTTTGGGAGTAAACTTTATTTCCCCCCAGTTTTAATTCTCGAAGGCCTTCAGAACGTTGAGAGCTCAAGAGAACGAACAAAATACTACTACAGTTTACGCTCTCTTGCGGCACCCAGAGAATGTGCCCCAGCCAGGATCATCCTTATTTCTTGACTGTACGGTGGAAGGTTGCCGTGTCCGCTCCCTTACTTCGTTATTTCTTACAAAGTCAAATAACCATAGCCCTTTTATAATCCGTAGACACTTCTTCTCAATACGAACTTTTTATTGGATGCCAGTATTTGTTGTTTTATAAAAAGATGGGTATATATAATATGGCCGCTGTAAAGGCGACAGGATGTTTGAAAAGAAAAAGATCTATATGCAGAGTTTTGTTTTTATGACCTTAAAAAAAATCCTTATAATTAAATTGTAAAAGTTCATCATGGCAGCGAAACAAAATTGGATTATCTCTCTCAATTATTGAAAAAAAACAACAACCATTGTATTGATAACTTGATAAAATATGTATTATGTTGGCTTGTTTAAATTTATATTATAATAACTTATTATGATATAATTATTAATTAAATATACATATACTATACATAAAATTCTTTTTTCAACGTTTTTTTTTTTGAAATTTCGTTGAAAAAAGAATTTTATGTATAGTATATGTATATTTAATTAATAATAATATTGTAATATAGTCAATGATCTATAAAAGTAGATTAGAATATTGAAATAATAAAATAATATTCTAATAAAAATTAAAAAAATCCATTTATTATGATATAACTTTGTAATATGTCTCTGTCGAGTGGGATGCTCTCTCGGTGGTAGGGATTAAAATATTGTTTCCGGGGAATTGGGGCGTTTACAGGCGTCTTTATAAATAAGCAAAATGTATCAAAGGTTTTACACAGCATGGAAGGAAAGCACATGCACAGGGTCGGATCCATGGGCCAATTATATTAAAAGTTACTTCAGGATTAGTTTGCGAATTGGACACATACTAAAATATGGCCAAAAAAAAGGTGCATATAAAACAGAGTTTAGTTCTACAATAGTTTAGACGTTCCCAAGAAATATAATTCACAAATACAATTCAATTAACGATTGGCACTTTTGTAACTTAAATATGATACTAAATAAGTGTAACATTTGTAACTTGTAGGCATATCCACGCTGTATGAAAATGGTGATTAAGATAGGTACAAATAATTATGTACCATAAAGAAAAAAGAGCATCAAAAATTAATAACTGATATGAAATATGTTTTGTCTTAAATGGTTTTCATTCAGGTGGAATATTCTTATAATTATGTTTCCAGCCTCGAGTCTGCACTGACGTGTGTGTGGACACATCACAATATTTCCTGCACGTAGTACGGGCTTAATATCTCCGTTACCTGGTCTTCTTGCGTGAGACTAATCCCGCTGTGTATATCGGATTAGCGGCATACAAATTTCTGGCATTAAATATATTTTCGAACGAATTGTGCCAAGTACAAGTTTAAGCGGAACAAAGACGACATCAATGATCTGCGTTCGCTTTGATGTTACAATTTAATATCATGTAAGCAACATGTAATTTTGATAACATATTTCGGAATCATCGCCGAAAGGCCCATAAAATAAGCGACAGTAAATCATAAAAAAATCCACCATTTGTACTTGAACGTGGTTGAATTATGTTTTTTGGGCTTTTATTGGTTATAATTGCTTTGACGAAACCGCCAAAGAAGAGTATAACCGTAGCTACATTTTTTGTCAATCTCTGGTCATTCAATTTATCTAAACACTTAAAATTGAACATAATATTAACAATCATATAAAATATAAACATTTCAACTTCAAAAAAAAAAAAAAAAAACTATGTCTCTCTCACCCCACATAAGAACTAGTTTCTTCTTATTCTTAATAATTAAATGATTTAAATAATGTACGATTAATTGTGAAAATGTGAAATATTAATGATTAATCTTTCATATTCCTCAGGGCGTCCTGCTAATCATCCGACCTCCTTAAAAATTCGATTAACAAATCACCCAAAAATATGTATCAGCCACTTTTCTAGTCTCCGGGCTTTTGCTTTGGTGATCATTGGGTATCGTTCTCAGGGGGAATTTCAGCTGCAGATTTGTCTTGGAGTGAGGCATGGACCGTAGTAACTGACATTATTAAGTGGCGACAATTTGTGGTGCTCCGTATGTTCAAAATATGGAAACAGATACGGAAAGAAAGCGTTTTTTTTTCGAAGTTTTTGTTATTTTTTAATCGAGAGTTAAGAATAATTAAGTATGAACTTTAAATATTCCAGTAGGTCGGTAGGTACCTAATTATTTTATATCCACTTGGTATAATGTTACGTAACAGACTCCAGGCATTATCTTTATAGACGTCAGAACATGTTTCCGGCCAGTAAAACAACTCGCAAAAATAATAAAGCTCCTAGTTAAATTTTTAATAATGTCCAAAATCATGCGTAAAAATAAATAAATAGCATCATTAAGTTTACGGCCCCCGAGCGAAGTAATTTTATTTTTTAAGCGTGGCAATAAATCGGTAGCGCCAGAAATGTTTTGCAAAATGAGAGAGGTATTTCACTGACCGGCTAAATTTTGCAATATGGCAATATTGCCTGTTTTTAAGTTTTTTTATAATTAAGTGGCTATTACTGCTATTAGTAATTCAAAACATATTAAATAAAATTGATAGGGAGTTTGTTTATTTGCTTATTTATTTTTGAGTAATGCTGGTAAATATGATAGGTATGTATGAAAATAATGTGTGAAAATAAATATTTTTGAAAGCATTGTAATTTACCAAAACTATAAATTCGATTCGAATAATTTATTGAAATTATATCTTTCTATTGTCGCAATGCATATTAAACTTGTATTATTTTAGATTGGCGTGTTTATGCTTTTGTTTTTTCATTTTTATCTGACTTAATGTTCAAAATATTTTTTTAACAATTATATATACCTACCGAGTACATTATGAAAATGGAATATTTCAAATTCAAAAGTGTGTCAGTAACGTTCTTTTTTTATCCAAGATAAGACCATCGCTGTTTTGTTAAAACGTTAAAAAATATCTCGTTTAATGTTAAATATATTATCTGTGTTCCGCTTTGTACATTTAAGTGGATGAACTACTCTTTTACATAGACAAAAAAAATGGTGCAACAGTACTGAATTAATCTCATTTGTGAATTCTATGACGTTTGCTATTTCAAATATGAATATGCGCTACATGGTGAGTATTGAAAATTACTTGAAATTTACGGAGGGGTATGAAATTCATATCAAGCGGGAATTTATCGTCATCACTATATATATATATATATATATATATATATGGGGCAAGCTCGGGGACTTGAAGAAAAGGTAGCTGTGGTTAACGCTCTCTTGCGGCATTCGAAGTAAACTTGATTCAAGGAGCTCAGAAATGTTTTTTTTTTTCGATTTTTGATCATTATCTGGGACCTACGAATTCCGGTTTGTAATCAAACGCTGTACCTTGAGATGATCAGAATATTGAATGAAAGAATCCACGATATCTTCAGAGATACATAATATCGACTTTTCTCACAGAGTAGAGAGTACTCCCGAGGGATATTACACTTGTAAGTAATCGACCACATTAGCTCGCCCGTTCTGTTTGAAGACAAAGCCGGTAAAGTTTTCGATCTTGTTCGCGCCGGTCAACTTTCCTACTCTTGGGATCATATTATATTACTACCTATTATTATAGTAGTCTTCTTCTTCTTCTTTCTTGTGTCAGCGACGTCAAATTATTTTTTCCCAGTATCTGGCAACATCGATAGCTCGTGTGTTGCCCAGCATTAGGTCCCGAGATGTGCAGCTTGTTGGGCAAATGGAGTAGGATCTTAGGTGTGAGGCGGTCTGCAGGTCTCCACAATGGCACAACAGTCTCTCCCTGCCGAAGCATTCTCACCGCTCGAGGTTGTCCTTTGTTCTACCATCTCCGGTTCTTAATCTGGTCAGGGATTTTCAGGTCCGCCAGTCAAGGTTCTTGCCAGTTGGGAGGCCTTCCTTTGGAGTAATGAAAATAAAAGAGCTGGAGTCTCTTATTTTCAGGGCCGGATGTGAGAGGTTGTGTGGATCTCAGAAATCTGCTTCGCAACTTCAATCTTGGTGTTGGGGGTATCTGATTATACAAGCAGTGGGACGGTTGGTTGATAATTTAAGTATTTTTTGTGGATTATACGATGTTCGTTATTTTTAGGATGGTGTGAAGTAATGATTGACCACTGTCGTTAGACTACAGCCCGGCATCCACGCATCGTCCATTTTACGGTTAATTGAGATTTTCACAGATCAGCTTTTACTTTCGTGAACTAAACATAGAACGTACTCGACGGAGCTATGAGAGGTAGAGCTTGTATGAGATGAGGCAAGGATTATGGCGGCTGACAGAACTTTGTGGCAATTCATGACGACCATATACTTCTGCTTGAAGAGCGAACATGATGATGATGATTAACTTACTTACTATTATGTAATTTACATTCCTTAGTAGTACACACAGCGGACCGACTGAATGTGACTGCAGCACTAGCGTATGCTCTTCTACGGCAACCGTAGTACATGTTCCGGTTAGGTTCACAGAGCGATTGTAGGATGTAAGATTGTCGTTCCCATTCCCTAACCAAAATCAAACGATTGTACCTCCAATATTATACACACCTGTTGTCAAAACCAATTACACGACTGCAAAGTATTTTGGCGAGGTGTTAAGATTCGCAACTGCAAAGAAGAATGGAGGTAATATATGCAGTGTAAAAGTGTCATTTGGTCTTGATCGAGTAAATCTGCCAAGATAGTAGATAGAAGTACCAGCTATTGCGTATAAAGTTACAATACGTTGTTGGGTTTCCAATGTAAGAAACTAGCTCTTTTTGCAGGCCGCCGCTTTCAGTGAAACCTTAGCACCAAGATATTTGTCTCACTCCATAGTCTAATTGGTGAGTGGCCAATCTGTATTTAATCATGGGAATTTGCACTACTGGGTCATATTTGCATTAATTCGCATGCCCAGTCACAGAGAGTGATTTTATACGTAATCTAATATTTCATCAGCCAACTCTCGCGACCTAATTTATCCCCTCGATACATTGTAATTATTACGATATTTTGCATTGATTTGTGCGGTGAGCCTTGCTTCTTCAGTCTCTTCTCCTCTTCAGCAGATGGCATAATTCCCCCACCGCAGGAAAACCGCTAGCCACATTCTCGGAGCGTAAACTTGCAAACCGCTCAAGGATCATATCGTCGATCGTGAAATTTAAGTAAAGGCCATAAACATGTTTCAATCTTCTTCCCATATCCGATATTCATTTTGAATTTTCTTTTTTTTTCCTTGCAGAAACATTAAATTTTTTTTATCAACTCAATTCATTTCTGAAGTACAATAATAATTAAATAAAAAATACAACATATACAAACATAGGTACTTATGATTAAGTACTAAGAACAATGCAATAAAGACAAGCAACAGAAGGTCCCAATGCTCATCAAACAGACGACGCCAACCAATTATTCCTCCAAAGAAACTCTTGGAGTTCATGTCTGAATTGGGTCTCTCTTACGTGAAATATATGAACATCTAAGGCGATTTGGTTTAACAGTCTGGCATAGTATCTGGCAGGTTTGTGTTACTCTTTGAGAGAACGAACAATCTGTGCTTTCTTATTCTCAAATATTTATCGGGAGCACACAAACCGATCTTCAACAAAATTTCAGGATCCTCGAACACGCCACGCAACAGCCGGAAGAAATGCATACGTAAGCACATATCCCTTATTTTTATCATCATCCCTTGGTCGTCTACTCTAAGTCACAGAAGGCCACTGAATAACATCTAGCCATCCTAAGTTTGATTATCTCCCTTTATCCAGGGTTGGCTTAAAGAAGGCACGAACTTATTATGTTAATAAACGGGAAAACCCCAAAATTCACAAAAAATAATATTTTTTTCTCATATCCGTTCCAAATCTGTAACAAACTGTCAACACACATTGTCGCCACTCAGTTTTGTCCATTTGCCATTTTTCATGCCTTATTCCAATACATCTGTGCATCCAAAGTTCCACCTGGGATTATATATTATTTCTGTAGACTTCCAGAGCAGAAGCCCTAGACATATTTTAGATGATATCTGAATCGGATTTTTAAAGAGATAGGATGATCAGCCCAAAGTTCTTAGCTAAGAGGGGCTCAACTCGTTCAACAACGTGCGGTAAGTGACGGACAGATTGCAACAGGCGGTAACCCATCCATATTTTGGTTCGAGTCTAACGTTGCTTAACTTTGGTTTTATATCTAAAACTGTGTTTATGATGTGTTATTGTCATTGGACAGTTTTCAATACAAGCACAAAAAATAGGAAAACAAGAAATAGTTTCTGTGGATTGTAAAGTTAAAAAAATAATATATTATTTACTATCACATTAGTGTGGTTAGTTCTCTTTTTTCGAAGTTCTGCTGTTTGTTTTAGGTGTAGTTTACGCCGATCCTCATAACGAGAGCCAGGAGGCCGAAAGAAAACTAGCTGTATTATCTGAAACGTATCGCAGAGTTTGTCATTCAGCTTATTTAAAACCACGTACGCTACGATGACTAGAATATTTTATTATAAGAGTCGGCTCAAATCAAAGATTAAAAAGCGGTCACCCATGCATGTTCTATCCGCGATCAATGTTGTTTAACTTCAGGATGAAAACCAGTGCTTTCTTTATAGCATGGTTATTCGAGAAACATATTGTTTATATATAATAATTAAATACTTGTTTATTTTGATACAGAAAATTGATATCATCTCCTTTCCTTGTATTGCGGTTCCCTGTTGAGAGAATAATCGCTCCTTGTTTATTCCCGAAAGTTGCTCCTTGTGTAGCAACAAGATCCGCAAGCGATTTCCCGAAATGCCCTCCAGTTATATTAATAATTTAATTAGACTCAGATTAAATTCGCGCGACAAAGTTTCAAATATTGTACGCGCGCCGTTTCTTCAACCGATACAATCTGCGGCGGGAAAATTAAATTTAAAATATGTTAACGATTCAACGATTATTTATGTACGTGAAACACAATACGAAGCGGTTTTAAAAACGTAAAATAATGACTCTTGTCTATTGGGCGTGGAGACTTTGTTGCTAAGTTGCCCAGACTAAAAATTAGTGAAAAGTAAAAAAAAATTAATCCTTTCGCATCGGTTGTTGGCATATGCCGTCATAAGATTCCCCGACCGTTGACATCGGTTGACGTGATATATCGTTTTGCTATTTTCTTAGAATAGTTTTTTATGCATCATCTGATAGCTAAAGGATACAAGAACCAATGTGATATATGAAAATAGACCAGATAAGTACATTTGTGCTTCAAATACTAGTTTTATAATTGACAGTATAATTTGTATTCGAACCTAGCCGTCGATGAAAGGGTTGAGATACTGCACGACATTTCTAATGGTCGTCCATGACGAAATGATTCATATAGAGTATGAACGAATAATGGTAAGCCGAATATGGACCTTTTGGTTCTAAATGACGCTTTTTATTTCTATATCAAAATATATAATAAGAATAAATGATCGATCCGCTGAATAAAATAACATATTCTAATTTTTCAGAGACGACGTTTTGGAAGATTATTAAAATTGTGTTTTTGTTTTTAAATATAATCGGTTATATTTTTCAAAGCTGATACATTTGTATTGACCGGTCTCTACTTACGATTGTTTTTATATTTCCGCTACGCAGGGCCGGATTGGGGTCACATCATTTATATTGAGCGGGATACCGTTTCTGAAATATTGTTTTCCAACGCAAGCTCGTTATGCCTGTCAAATGTGGCGTGCTGTGCGCTCGAAGTCGCTACAGGCGGGGCGCAGAGGCGCAGGTACACGGTACCCTACAAGCTACACACAAGGTTAAATCATGCGCCTGACAAACAGTTGAAAAATGTAGGAGCCTTCGTTGACCGAGCGCGTAGCCCTGACGATTTCCTTGATGAAGTTTAACAGTAAGGGACCGTCAGAACTAAGCAGCAGTTCAGGAAAATCCTCTCGAGAAATGGCAGAGACTCCAAGGCGACAACACAGAACGCGTCTCCTATTCTCATGAATGATGCACTCTATTAGAGAGTGTATGTTGTGTCTATACTTGTGTTGTGTTAGTGTGTTAATTAGGGATATTGCAGAGATTGAGAAGATATGTTGACTGTGTAAATGAGGAAACATAGATACCGGCTGCATTTAGTTATGAATTTTAGTAACTGACAATTTTTGGTCAACATAGTAGTATTAAAAGTGAATGTATGCTTAGAAAATGTACGACGAGTCAGTCGGTTGTCAGTGGGTGTAGAAATGACTAAGTGAACCAACTTTGCGGCTTTGTTTTTTAAGCTAAATAATTAAATAAAACATTGTAATTTTTTTCTACGCCACTTCCTTGCGTACATTTATTATGTCTTTGATACTGTCGTTGCGCCCTCACCTGGAAACTAGAATTACTCTTGTGTCGTCAAAAACAATAATACAATTCTGCACTGACCTTAGTAACATAATAATAAATTTCAAAATGAAAAGCGACTCTCTTCGCGAGTGTTGCCATACTTTTGTTGTTTGATATTGTGAGTGTGTGATAACACTCGGATGTGGGTAGGTACTTCACTTTGCCTAATGCGTATGCTGTCATAAAAACATGTAGAAGATTTTTTTCCATAAAAAGTGCTATAAAAATCAGGTCTACGTAATGCATTTTTTCGAAATTAATAAATGGACAAACGAGTACTACAAAATAAATACAAATATAAATAGCAAATATGAAAAAAATCTATAACATTATTTTTCACCGATGTTGTGATAAATATTATCAAATTATTAAAGGCTCAGCATATATAAAACGTAATTGGGTTAGTTTTATTATCAATCTCGGAACGAAAATTATATTGTTTTATTTGGACTTCATGGGATATTTAGGCTGGCATATATCACTAAATACAAAAATAATTACACAACAATAAGAATATTTTTTGCGTAAAACAGTAACATTGGAGATTTTTTTTTCTATTACTTTTTTAAGATTAATTTTATTGTAAAATATTTGAAAATAATTTGTTTACACTCTTTTTCACGATTCTCAATATAATTATGCAAGTACGTGTAACGGCATTGTATAATTTTGTTTAATTTTTCGTTTGAAGAGACATTTAATTTATTTTACAAGCAGATTAATAATCACCTTCATTTTATGTTTTATCAGGAACTGAATCTTCAATTCATCGCGCATTCATTCAGTGATGAGTACTTTAATACTCGGTAATATTAGCTTGGCAATTTTTCATATAGGTGTTTCAGTTGTTGCCAAATTAAGTGGCAGCTTATGAGCCAACACCAATTTCCATTCGTAATATGCTTACCAACTCGATTAAACTCTTATATATTCACCTTCAGACGGTCGTCCTTTCTACGGTATATGCTCATTTTATTTTCCAGCCATCTCTACTGTGATTGCAATTATTTTCCAGAGAGTGGCGGAATTACTCGCCAATATTGCAAAGGTAATGCCGTCCTTCCGTCGTAGGATATTGGAAGAAGCCTCCGCGTGATCGAACTGTTTATTTTACATGTGGCGAATTCAATTTTTGCGCTAAAGCCTATTTTCCCTGTATTTTTTTTGTACTCGTATATGGAAACACGTACAATAAAACACTAACGGAAATTGATGAAAATATGTGCTCTGATATTAGAGGACTATTAATACATACTTCATAAATGGATGGAAAGGAATTAATTGTAAGCTTTGCAAGGGACTATATATAATCGTGTCGGAAATATCCTGTCTGCCCAGAAGTGGGTGACATCGATGGCATTGCTCCCGGCTATCATCAGATTCTCCTGGGTGCAGCTACTCGGACACAGCGCACACTTCAGAAGGTGGGGCAGGGTCTGCTCCACTCCTCAGTCACATTCAGTTGGCCCGCTGTAAAACTGACAGTCTTTCATTTGTATCCTATTCTTGCATACTCCGGTCCGAAGTCTGTTAAAGGACCTCCATATACTGTTACTTTGTCCAGGGGCTAGGTCCTCTTTTGAGGCGATCCAAGTACTCCCCTCAGTTGTGCTTCTCCACATATTGAGCTGCAGGGTGGCCTCCGTTATCGACCATAGGAAACATCTTCTTGATTCGAGCCGTGTGGTCATCTTTTGATATCCAAACATAGGGTGCAGTGTGTCGTGGGTTGCTTTGGAGAGCTGCTTCTTGATGGTGACTTCTCGCCGTATGTTTGATGGGGCGATGCCCGAGAGTTGATATAGCTTTTATACAAGGGACTGAACATACTTTTGCTCGCATGAATACCGAACGTTTTGTTACTCGGTCCTGCTCTTCGGTAAAACTCATGTATGCGGAAAATTCAATTTTTACTCGACAGCTTTTTTTCAGTGGAGCCTCTCGCGATGTTTTCGCACATCATTTGTATTTGCAGGCGGTTACAATATTTTGTTATTGTATTAAGCCGTTTCCAACATTTTTCACGAGTGCAGGAAATCGAGTGTTATTTTTCATTTGAGCTCGGCGGGGCACTTTTTATTTTATGGATTTTTAAATATTTATTACAATATTAGTTTATTTTTTCAATATTCTAATCTACTTTTATAGATCATTGACTATATTACAATATAATTAGTAATTAAATATTAAAAGTAAAAAAATATAGAGACACCTATCGTTATATGATGGTAACAATGGTCTAAATACAACTTATTCCACGAACAGTTCGGACAGGAGATGGTCGAGTGGTCTAGAGTAACGGTTGGTTCCAAGGCTCGCAGGTTCGCATCCCGCTTCTGCCGATATTTTTTCTGAACGAATTGATGCGTATGAAGAATTTGATGTATTTATAGTATGTGTATATTTTATTACTTTTTATTTATTCCTGGCATTATGCCTGCGAAAATTTCGAAAATGGAATACACGTATTTTGTACATTAAATAGAGTTAATTAAAATGTTGAATTATGTTTTACAAAATAGTGCTGTATATGCCAGGTACATATCAAAAGATAAAAAGAATACGGAATTCAATTTAAACCAATCATAAGGTGAAATAATTAGTTGACCTGGCGAAATATTATGGTTTTTATTCTGTTTTAATTTAAGAAATCAAATTTTAAAATATTACGCTTTATTATTACTATTCTTTAATGTGTTTCAACGCGTTTCATCTATATAATTTTAACTTATTGTATTAATAAAAAAAATAAAAAAAAAACATTTATTCATTTATGTATTCTCAATTAAATTATAAAATATACAAATTAAATATTATTTTAGATTATTTGTTAGTTAACATAACAAATAGCTACACATTTTTCTTTTTCTTGTTTTTGACTTGCAACGCAGGGTTTATTCCTATATATTTTTAAATTATTCCATTATATACGTTTCTTTTAAAATTTGTTTTCAATGCAATCGGAAAAAACTCCCTATCAGGATGTAGTAGGGAAAACTAT
Source organism: Glossosoma conforme (assembly GCA_022606575.1). NCBI lineage: Eukaryota > Metazoa > Arthropoda > Insecta > Trichoptera > Glossosomatidae > Glossosoma > Glossosoma conforme. The sequence continues at coordinate 347,847 of JAGTXR010000149.1, forward strand.
TTACGTTCTTTCACATCCGTTTGTTGACAGTATTTTTTTTATTACTGAAACGATTTGTATTTAGGGTTGCTTAAATAATTCATCACTAGCGTAGATTTTTTTACTCCGGAAAAGCTTAATCGATTCAAACTGCTTTTAATATAATGTAATAATAAAATAAAATAAAATTTTACCAATGAATCATACAAGAAGCTTTTTGGGTGCGGCCAGTAACGGGTCCCCATCTGGGTCTCCAAAAACAGGACGGGACAGGGAGGGTTTTCACTAAGCGAGTAATGAATCATACTAACTGAATGACTCAAATTGTGGCAAATTCGAAAGAAGATAAAAAATATATTTATACAACCCAAAATAGGGTATGCATTATTCTAGATTTAAGCATCATTATTGATTATTTGATTAAATAATTGAACTCAACACAAACGATTTTTATCAGTAAATAATTTACAATATATAAAATTGAGTTTTGAGAAACGGAACAAGGAGGGTCTGTTGAATGGGGATAACGCTGAATTATTTTACGGGGGGTTGGGAGATGTATGTCAAGGAGAGAACCAAAATAGACTTGTAAAAGTGTATCACTCAGTCAATAACATGCAGATTTGTACTGACAATGCGCTACTTTAGGATGGTTCTAATTGCACCTTGTTGTTACAGTTTCTTTGCAACCCATCAACTATACTCGTAACTTATATGGAGTATGAATACACCTTGGGTTTCGTATTCTCAAATATCGAACAGGTAGCATTATACGTCAAGCGACAATGGCGCGTCGTTAGAGCGGTTTTCGGTAGATCACCGAAGTTAAGCAACATTGGATAAGGACCAAAACTTGGATGGGTTTGGGCAACTGCCTGTTGCTAAAAACGTGTCACTTCTCAGGTTGAGTTAACACTTGGAATCACATGGTGTAAGCCTTGGAACCATCAGGCTAATAATCCGAGGTTCTTAATTTTTTTTTATTAACAAATAACTGAAGAATATGACTTGAATGCTACAGCCGCCGTTTCTTAAAGTCTATGGCGGTCGTCGGGAACCATATATACTCGCAGGAGGACTTTTGAGTGCAGAGAAGTCTAGGGATGAGGCATAAACAGTGGCAGCTGACAGAACTGAGTGGCGGAAATTTGTGATGACCATGTTTCCAGATAAGAAGTGGATATGGGACAAAACAAAAATGTGGCAATCATTTGCTTAACATATAAATCATCTGTTGCTCACTACTAGCCAAGTCCTTGTACATCCTGAAAAAAACATTTTTCATGTATTTTATCGACTTATAAATTATATTACAATTAGAACCATTTCAACTAAATACAGTATCTTATTGGCACATCATAGCTGTGAATTTTTATGTTGTTTTCGTATTATTGCCTTACTCGGTGATCCAATTTCTCGATCTTCGCCGTAATAAAAGTGCTCGTGAGTTCTTCCCTGAAGCAATTTAAGTATGTTTTATTGTTCAGCAATGCGTACGAACGACATCTACGGAGCACTGGAAAAATTCGTAATGTTTGTTTTATTCACCGAAAACATACAATTTGAAGCATCATTTCAAAGTCATAACAATGAATGATATTTCTGTATGTGTATTTAGCTTTTCTTTGATGCATTTCGAGGATATAAATAACAAAGTTGCATCGCTATGCAAAAACGGTCAGTGAATTTCGTGATTTTTATTTACATTAACGTTAAAGTTATTAACTGGCAACTCTTCATGAAACTGAATAATCAAAATAATTATATGTTAATTTTATTATGTAAAAATTTGCAAATTTATAATACATACTTGGTTTTTTTTTCACGTTATTTTATTTTGCAGGTATGTGATTGTAGACGTTTGAATCAATCCAGGTAAATTTTATATAATGAGCAAACTCTCTAACAACATTCGGTTTTGTATGCAATGGAAGTATTATACATGTATTGGTATTAGTTGGTAATAATGGACCTGGATTGATTAGAAATGCGTAAAATCAATTAAAAAAAAAAAAAAATGAAATAAAACTTAATATTTTAATTTGTTAATTTTAATTAAATTTTTAACGATTATATATTTGTTTGCAGCTCAAAAGAGATGACGTTATGTCTGTTAGTTTGATCACAATGTCTTTCATTCTCGTAGAACTCGGTAGCTTTGTGATTTGTCATATTTAAATAATAAAACAAGTAAAACTTTGTATGAAACCACTGTGTTTTAATTAATAAATACCGGCTTCGGTGACGTGGTACCATCGTCAGGAGTGACTTATTAAAACTACTAACTAAAACATTTTCTTTCACTGGAGCTTAAATGAAAAAATATTTCCACGTATATCATAAAATTTTTTTTATGTACATTTTTTAATTATAAAAATGAGATTCTTCTTATTTTGTGACTGTTATTAATAAAGATAATAAAAATAATCTTTTGGTTCATCCGACATTATCGTTATTTTGCGAACTCGTTTACGTTTATTTCGTACATTTACTAATTCTAGTAATATTATACTAGTCTTTTATTTATAGATTTACAACTAGATCTCTTTTTGTGCAATAGATGCGTTAAAAACCGCATAACTTTGAAACTGCTGTATAAAATATACCCAAAAACGTACAAAACAAAATATTTCCCCCGGAACATGAATCAGTAGATGGCTCCAATTTTTCAATTCCCTCATAAAATTTACGTGCTTTTTCTAGAAGTAAATAACTACTTATCAGGATTATTTTTTTGATTAAATCTTCAATAAAGATTCTGAGCGCTTGTTCAGTTTTTTTTCTAATAACGTATCTCTTGTGTATGATGATAATTTGGAACTTATGTTGGTCCCATCAATAATATATTTTCTTATTGTAATTTTACACAGACACTAGCCCACGTTAGACTATATGCACGGCGCAGACGGCCACCCGGCTGTGTGTGTGTAGCCGAACCCGTGTCAAATGAATAGTCGGCCTTGTAACACTCGCCGCAAGTTGGGGTATAGGCGGTGAATATTTCAATCCATTGTGTTATTCGCAGTAGTTTAATAAGCGGTTCGACTGTATATTTTTGAGATCATATGTACATACCTTCATATGATTTCAAAAATAAATTTTAATAAAAATATTGCATTTAAAAAGAACCGCATAACTTCAAAATCGCACAAAAAAAAGTCGCACAAAAAGAGGTTTGAGTGTATATATTTTATGAATAATTATTTTTAATAAAAGTTTTATTTTTTCATTAATGTTGGCATTTTACTAAAAGCTTAGATGTAGAGAATTATTTCGGTAGAGAGATTGAAGAGAAACTTTGAATTTGATCGTAACTCGACGTCTCGTCTGTTGTATATGGCGGCGCAAATTAGCGCGTCCCAAAACAGCGGCTTCGGGAGACAGACGCACTATCGAAATAATGATCTGTTTAGGGACTTAATGGCAATAATTACCGCGGGATGTAATGCGTTCAAATTGAATATAAGTCCCGCACTCAAGCCTCCCCGGCCCTTCCCCGGGGAGGTCAGGTGGGCTGGAGACAACCGGGAGAAGATCTTTCAGCGCCCGAAAATTGGGACTTTTTCTTTAATGTAAACACATACAGGAGAATACCGACAGATGGCGATAGTAATTTTGAAGTCTCATCTGTGGAATTATATGACGCTTACCATGGTGCATATGTCTAAACGCTGCACGTGGAGTGTTGATCCGCCAACTTCATAGACTACAGCCCGAGATTCACGCATCATCCTTTATGAATACAGGAATGTACTATGAGTGGGTGGTCTTCACGGGACGACTTTCACCTACCACTAGTTTTAATTAATAGGCTATGACTGGCATTTTACGCGTGAGGGATCAAATTCACACCAACCGGGTTATTTTAGAGCTCATAAATCGATTAAAAATCCTTTTTTTTTTAATCTCCATCGGGGATCGAACCCACAACCTTTGGCTTGCAAAGCAAACGCTTTGACCATTGAGCTATGACCGCCGGCGTACTACTTTCGATTTCATGATTTTCGCAGTTGTTTTATTTTTGAGCTAATAGTTATCATATTTCAAGAAAACTAGCATGATTTACTACTATTTAATACTTAAAATCAATAAATGTAGTTTTTTCGCCTATCGTGTGAAACATTTTTAATATTTTTTTTTTTTTTTATGTAAACGCATGCAGGAGAGCACAACCGGTCAAGACCAGTGCACTCTATGACGCTCAGCCAGGGAGGCTGGACGCTGCATGCGGGAAACGTGTGTTGTGTTCGTGTTTGTGTGTGGGTTGGGGAGATTGCAAGTGTATATTTATCTGTTTCTTGAAGAGATCCAGATTGTAGGAAGGAGGTAACACAGACGCTGGAAGAGCATTCCATAGCTTACCGGTGGCATTAAGGAAGGAACTTTGGAAGCTGCCAGTTCTTGGTCGACATATATTAACCGTGTATGGATGTTCGGCAAGTGTAAGACGAGTTTGTCGGCTGTGAGTGGGTGCAGGAGGAATTCTAATAAATATGAATTTTGTTAGGTACACAGGAACAATGCTATATATTTTTGAATAAAATAACTCAGCTTGAGACTGAGTCATCTGAAAAAGAGTCATGTGGTCAGTCTTGGATGTGGTTTGAATTGTTAACTGTGTAAAAGTATGACTTAAATTTTCGTCAAAAAGATTCCCCGGCCGTTGACATCGGTTGACGTGATATATCGTTTTGCTACTTTCAGTACTGATTGTGACATCTAGTGCAGTCATTCCCTTTATCAACCTACATGTATTCTTTACAGAAATCTGTAAGGAATGTAAATAAATATCGTTAGGTTTCGCCACAGGAGCGATTTTTCTGTAAGCCACATGTGTGAATGCCACCACATGGAGTGTGGAGTTACATAATGAACGATTGTTAAATGTAATAGTTTTTTATGCATCATCTGATAGCTAAAAGATAGAAGAACCAATGTGATATATTAAAATAGGTCAGATAAGTACATTTATGCTTCAAATACTAGTTTTAAGCAAAAAAAAAAATGGTTTGAAAAATTCACTCAGTATTGACAGTATAATTTGTATTCCACCGAGCCGTAACGAAAGGGTAAAAACTACTAGTGTGCCTTTACGATTGTATGGTATGATTATATTAATATAATTGCACAAAATACCTGACTTGGTAAATGAGTACTTGCATTTAACATTTTTTTTTAAATTTATTAAAAATTACGAATATACAACTTTAATAATAATGATTGAAAAAGAGTTTTTAGTTTATAACTTTATTAGTACGAAAATCTCTTACTTAGAGTCAACTCCGTACATTCATAATAAATCATGTAACCAAATTATAATTTCGATTATCTATAAAATAAATTGAATTAAATTAATATTATAGTATTTTTAATAAGCCCAAAATTTGCTGCGCACGACACCTAGAGTCACATTTTGAAATGTTTTTTAATGTTTCAATTCTTTTATACAAATTCACGCATCATTATCGGTTCAATTAAAAAAAAATGGATAGAAAGTTGGGGTAAATATTGGATCTTTGAGTTTAAATATCACTTGGAACGAGGAAAATATAATGAATGACGTCAAATTGGTACTATGGTGGTTTGTAAGGACCACATGTTACAACTGAAAAATGTTTTTTTTAATGCTTAATTGACTCTGTTGTTCGTCGAATTTCCCTAGCCCCGTGGTCCATATGCGCGCATCTTTGATGGAACCCTAGCAGCTAAATTTAGCCTTCGCTCTGTAACCAATAACTACCCGCGGGAGAGCAGGGGAGGGACAGGAGTAGAGGAAAGCCTGTTGATTCTTGGTGCATGGTGTGCTCTGCCAGAAAACACAGAAGCTCACTTTTTATTGCATGATATTAGTAATATGATATATCAGTCTGCAGTAGCCACGTTTGCTAAACACGAAATATATTTAGAGAGTTCCTCAAAATGTTTGGCCTCTTTTCTTATGACGCCTGTCCATGTGAACCTGGCAAAGAGTCGATTTTTTTTTAATCTTCGTCGGAAATTGAACCTACGACCTTTGGCTTGCCAAGCAAACGCTTTAGCCACTGAGCTTTACCCGCCGGCAGAGTGTATCTGCATCTCTGTGTATTTCTATTGTCGCCCGAAAGTGTTCGACATTTCTTTGGAGGATCTTATTGCTGTCTAATGGCCTCTTTCTGTTGAACTACATAAATAATATTGTAAAAATACATTATGAATCATAACTTGCCTCGAATAAAAAATTCTGCTGCCTAGGATGATGAGGATTTCGTGGCTAACACAGGTCTCTTGTGAGGTGTTAAGATTACCATATGTCTCAATTTGGGAGCAATTATGCGTTGACTAAGAGTGTACTTGCACTTGGCATGTTTCATTTGAATGCTGTACATCTTTCGTCTCTGTCTGGCGTAGAGGTCGCGACGACGGGCAGCGACGCGGCGCATGCGTGCCGCGTGACGTCAGAAGTCGCCCGGGAGGCACACTGCAGAAAGGTACACGGATTCGGAACTAAGGACCTTCGCTCTCTATCTCTCTCTATCACTCACCATACAAAATCATATCTCTGTCTCGTTTACACGTGAAATTTTCTCATTTTTTATGTGTGAGAGTCAATAAAATGGCGGGATACAATTTATAAAAAAATGTGATCCTTCCGGCAATGATGGAGAGCGACATTTCAAGTGACTTTATAAGTGACATTGATTCTATTAGAAACTTTTAAAATTAGTTTTATTTTTATACTTACAACTTACTGTAGATTCACACCTCAGCAGCGTAACGGTTGAAGAAACATCTACAATTGAAAAGTTTATTTAACAATTGTGTTTAATTATTTTCACATATTACAAATGACTTATTATTATATTAATGTTATGTTTTTATTGTTAAAACAATACTAATTATAAAGATGCTAATTTTTGAAATGTATAACTCCGTTGTTATGCAATGAAAGGATGTAAGTTTTTTTTTTAATGAGCATCATATTTTTATAGTAGTATTGTAATAGTATTTCGAAAATAATTTATTTCACACACCGTAGGTTTATCCAGTTTTGATATCCACCTATGAATATTATTTCATCTCGTTTTAGGCATATTTCGTCTAAATTTTCCAAGTACTTAGGCGAGGAACTTCAACGAAAGTATGAACGTAGTTTATTCATAAAATACTGCGTAGTGAAGTAATAGTGTACATTTGGAGCGAGAGGTTGTAAAGAAATTAAAAAAAAAACATGAATTTGATGCGATAGTGTTAAAGAGAGGATGATGTATAATATATGAAAGTAAGAGTGAGATCAATCTATAGTTTTGAAACGGCGTATGATCTGTGTGAGGTATCTACGGCGTAGAGGATGGAAGCCTACAGTTTGTGTGCTCTGCGACTCAGAGAGCTGTTTCGCTTGCGGACAAATATTAACTAACGGAGTTTCAAATGTTGGATGATGCAGTGTATGATTTCGGGCGCTGACGATTTAATAAGCATCTTGAGGCGAATTAATGGAAGTTGTGCAGCGGGAGAGTAGGTTGAGAAATATGCACATTAAAACATTTTATAATTGATGCGTTTTATACGATTTGTCTTTATTTACTTCCACACCTAAAATGAATAAAAATGTAAATCAAACTCACAATAATAACATAAAATTAATGAAAAAAAAACATACTTTTCTACGTAATGTATTGGATTCGAAAGGCTCTTTGTTAATTCTTGAAATCGCACTACAAAATTATTGTTTTGCTGATAAATAATTTCAGGTTTCAGAAATGTTTGACGGCAGTTTGACGACAAATATATGCTCTATTTCTAAAACATTAAAATGAAATAAAAATAATTAAATTACGTAAGCTTACACTCATGTTGTCTCGTTAGTTGTTGATATATTTCGTAAAAATCTAACGTCATCTAGCGCTTGAACCATTCATCTGATGATCAAATAAGTACAAACCAATCATATATATTTTTTATTACATTATTTTATTTTTTTTACAACATATATAATTGAATTTGATTGTAAAAACTATTTTATTTGGTAAATATAAAATAAGATTTATTACTATAGATTTTTTAATTATTTCGAAACCTCTGTTGGCAAAAGATGGCGATTAATAAAAATAATTCTATTTAGTAATACCAACATAAAATAGATCGGTGCTTTTTTTCAGTCTTTAGGTATTTATGAGCTAAAATTTATTTATCGTTATTCTTTTAACGGCCACCTGCCGTTGCTCCCTTCGTCGGTTATTTAGGTTAAATTACTTAAGAGGTATTGTTTAATTTTCGGAGAACATGATATTACGAGTATTATAAAGTAAAGAAAATGTATAGCGTTGTTTGCAAAAAAACATCCCTCCACGTAATGTATACAAAAATAAAACTGTCTGGTAATGATTTTTATTGCGAACCTATCCATTACTTACAGGCTGACTTGAAAAGTGACGATCTTTTATTTATGTTATTAATATTTTACAGTATAATTATTTTTAACTTGTACCCGAAAAGTGTAGAATAGAAATAGGCAGTTTCTTAAAGTGAATAAAGTCACAAGTTCGATTTCTGTAAGTTTTTTTTTAAATAAAAATATTTTTAATTAATTTAATCATAGTGGTATACATGTATCCATAAATTTAATCTTTTACCTCGACATTCCTCACAAAGTCTGATTTTGGTGAAAACCCTCCCTGTCCCGTCCTGTTTTTGAACACCCAGATGGGGACTCGTTACTGGACGCACACAAAAAGCTACTTGTAAGAGAGTGGCTGAAGGCCTTCCCGTGATTCTAGGTGCATCAGTTAGATGTCAAATAGATATCAGTCTAAGGCTGCGAAGTTAGTATAATACAGCGAGTCTCGAATTGCTTTCTTTGGTAACACGTTGATAACCACGTGGGAATGGACAAAGTCTGATCATCGTACCCTCAGTATTCTTCGCAAGCATCTGCTTTCGAAACCCACTATACGGCCGCATTGTCTTTCGGTGAGATTCCAAAATTCGCAGCCGTAATAAATAATCAGGATGATACAGGCGCTGTGTAGCAAAAATTTTGTTTTGTCCGATTAAAGCTGCGAGTCTCAGATAGTGCATATGGAATTAAAAGACGCGTTCTCAAGGCGGGAAATGTGCTCCTTCTTTAGGCCACTATTCTCAGTGACTTGTACGCCAAGATATCTGAAAGTAAGCTTAAATGAAAAAGTACAATCATATTTGAATTTAAAAATAAATACATTAAAAATAAATTTAGAATCGGGGATATAAGGAATTAAAGTATGTATTCGGGAAAAAAACTAAGCGATATTCTGTTCATTCTGTTGTACGGTAGATGGAGCATTTGTTTCACGTTGGAAAATATTAAAAATAATTTGATCAGATGAAATAAGAAAACGATAACCTGACATTTATATTACATTCTATCCTATTTTCAGAACGAAACGAAATACCAGCTTTGACATAGAAACAAAGAATAATTGTCATGAATAAAAACATGTTCCGGTCCATGTTTAGTAAAAATGTAAGGTCGATCACTATCATTGTAAAATATGATTATGTCCCCACTACAACAGCCTCCGATACTGTGATTTTATTATAACAAATAAGCTCTCTGATTGGAATACGTTGTCACCAAAAAATTGAAGCAGTAAAATTTTGTCAACTGCCATATTCCAGGTTCAATTTGTTAGAAAATTTACTTTCTTTAAAAGATACCGTGGGCTTACAATGAAGGCAGACTTGGGTATCTGAGATATAATTGAGCAATTATTAAACTGTAATTTTACGGAAATTAAATTATTGTATTATTCAATAACATTAAGGTTATCAACTGACAATACTTGGTTAAACTGCATAATTATAATTATAAATTAATTTTAATTAAAAAAATATTTATAAACAAATTAAAAATATTTACTTTTGTTTCATATTTATTTTAAACGATTACGTATTTCGGCCTCCTTGAAGACCATCTTCAAAAATGTTTAAATTATAAGCTGGCAGTGGCTTATATAGGTATGTACAAGTATTATTTCCTACGTTAGTACACACATATTTAAACATTGTATATGTGTGCGGGATAAACCATTGAAAAAAGAGATTATAAAATCAAGAAGTATGTGTTATTATACACAAAAATAATTTAAAATTATAATTGATTGTCCTAAATATTAGGTCTTCTGAGGGCTTGTCCGTTTATTCTTGAGAGAAGGCTCAAATAAAACAATGGCCCGTGGTTGGCTTAGGGCGCTTAGGCGGTCACCATACAAGTGCGATCAGCGCTTCATATTCACTTATGGGATCGGTTTAGAACCGGTGTTTTTTTTTAATTTTCGTTGTTTAAATATGTTAAATCAATAAAAACTATACTGTTCCCAACAAATGAGCTATTTATGTTATTTTACTATTCATCAAGGCATCGAAATATGAAAGTACACGTAACAAACATGCAGGTAAATATTTAATAAAAGCCTTCCAGGGATCATATACATAACAAACGCATCCCTTTGAAATATAATTTAATCATGTCGCTCGGCAGAATGCACAGTAATATGAATTTTCCAGGGAAAAATTACATGACGCAGTAAGGTAAAAAATATAAAACTACCTGTAGGGCATATCAGAGTGGTTAAAGTGTTCAACTGTCGAACAACAGGTCGCGAATTCGATCGAATTTTTATTATAACTTGTTTTTAAAGACATACTTACCGACGTCGATGAAAATATTTTGTTGTGGATTATGACCTTCGATGTCATGAGACTGCAGTCAAGAATTCCTTTTGGAAATTTTTAAAGGTTGCAGATATGCACCGACTGGTATAGTTCAATAGTCAAAGCGTTTGCTTTGCAAGACAAAGGTCGCGGGTTCAATTCCCGACGGAGATTTAAATAAAAGGTTTTTTAATCGATTTCTGAGCTCTAAAATACCCCCGGTTGGTGTCAATTTGATCCCTCACCCGTAAATGCCAGTTATAACCTATTAATCAAAATTGGTGGTAGCCAAAAGTCATCTCGGAAACACATCCAAACAAATTAATTAATTAATATTTTTTAAAGTGAAGCGAATACAAAAATATAAAATGTCAATTATTGAAGAATTTACATGTGAAATCTCTAACAGTGTTTTACTCTACGTTTTGATGTTAAAAACGGTCTAAATGTATTATTTGTTTAAGTGAAATCTGATACATGTAATGTCGCAGAGTTATTATATCATAATGAACGCGAGTAAAGCAAGTAGTACTAAAATTCATATGAATGCGAATGATACTTGATAGTGCTCAAAGTGGAAGGATACTCATTGCGACATAGGACGTTGAGGCACTCGAGCTGAAATGTTATTTGCAAAAGAGATTTGTGTTTGGATTCGTGGAATGTTTTCAAACTCCTTGAACTCTTCTGCTGCATTTAAACGTATGCAAGAAAAGATGTTGTATGTCAATTATATGTTAAAATAATGTTTTTTTAATAATTCCTGAAAAAGTATTTGATGTAATATTTACAAATTAAATAATAAATTTGCAGTAGATAGCGATGTTAGAATACAAACTTATTGTTAACTTATTGTTAATTTGTTGTTATTAACAAAAAGAAAATTTGAAGGAGTGGGAATAAAATGTGCAAATGCTCGTGTGGTCTATATGCATCTTTACTATAATTTCGCGTTGAACTAGAAATAAATTAAACGTCAGACGATGGGATTTGAACCACGAACCTTTGCAACAATGTTCATATTTTACACAGCTGGCATTCGGCCATTTGCACTGCCTGATGAGAGAAACGTTAGTTATTTCGATGAGCGTTAATAATGATAGCAAGCCTTTAAGCAAAGCGATAGATATTGGTATTGATAATAAAATTAACCCTAGAGGATATGATTTATTTGAAACGCTGTAGATAAATTGTTCGTAGTCATATATTATAATAAAATGATAAAATGTTAAAACCACAACGAGTATACTATATACAAAAGTTGTAAGAATTATAAGACTTATACGATAAAAATGTAATAAATATTTTTGAGTGACTTTTTATCGGCAATACAGTCGTCTCCGTTTTTCGGCAGCCTTCCATTAAAAGTTTGTTGTTCCACTATTGGGTTTTTTTTATTATGTGCGGTCCCTTCCGAATATTCATCTTTCGGCTCAGTGGAGCGCGCCCAGCCCGGGACTGTCAATAATGGCAGCTTGGCAATGTTCGCCGAGAGTGTGGTTTAGAGGTAAAGTGCTTGTCTGCACTGCGACAGGTCACGAGTTCTCTCAGATTGCCAGATCTTTTTGTAAGAAAGAGGAGTCATTTTTATGCAATTCGAAAAACGTGCCTCGGCCGTATCTGGCATGCAGACTTTATGGCTAATAAAAAAACGTGCTCTTACTAATTTTGATCGTAGTTTTGGTGTGAGACTTTCGTTTTTTATATGATTGAGTACAATTCTTTCAGTCTTTCATAATATGTCTCTTTTACAATTATTTGCAGTAGTTCTACCACATAAGTTAAGAGGGACTTTCAATAAATTTATCAGTTGCTAATTGATAGAGACTTAATTGTCCTCAAGTGTGGTGAGAGTGTGAGGTAGGTAATGTTGACAGGTTCTCGTCGCATATAAATAATTTATATGGTTTTTAGTAAACAATTTTTTCTAATAATATTTTGTTTTAGAATGTATCCCTAAACGAATATATGTCATGGTTATTACATCAATAGCGGTAGACGAATATCATTCAACCATTAACAGTTTCATTAAAAGTGAAAGATGAGTAAATGACGGTCTGTAGTAAAATGACTATAGGGGATCAACTTTTTATCTTCAAAATGGCAAGCGCTTTATATACGACAGCTGAGATTTCTCTATTATTGTCTGTCGGTACTCTCCTGAATGTATATACAAAAAATATACGATAGGACCTCGGAGGCAAACTTCGTTGGATATTGTCGATAAACGTCATGTCAAATGCTCACTAACTTGGAAATTTCAAGTGCTCAATTTAATAATACAAAAAAAAACACCAAATCACGTTTTACACTTTGATAATAAGTTCAGAGCAAGCGTTCCAACAAGTAAATAAAAATACATTATATCGTTAAATAGGAAAAATAATATTACCTTGTTTTAACATGGATCACACTGAGCACCGTTAATTAACTTGTTGGAATACCGCAGTTTCGCCTTCAATGAAAGCATTAGTTCTAAAAGTTTAAACTGTGCGTTAAAGTATGTGTTTAAACATGTTAGGATCTGAGGCTTCTGTGATCCATGTTATAAAACACGGTAGAAAGTCAAATATAAATAAAAGATTTTTTAGGATTAATTTCACAATATATAAAGGTTGACGACATGTTTTAGTTATGACGGGTCACCATTCTCGAATTAACAGGGTTAAATTATGGAAGAAATTCTTATTTTTCTTATGTATATTTGATATTATGGAATTCTTCCAAGAGTTATCGATGGGAATTTAAAAAAAAAGGTAGAAAGTATTTATAGTTTTAATATTCCAATTTATTAATTTTAGAACCCTCCATTGGTTACGAAATTTATAATGGCAGACAACAACTTTATAATGATTAATTTTAAAGTAAATGCAAAGAATATAAATAATTAATATTTTTCTCTCTATTTATTTTCTTTTAAATATCCCTTTCCACATTTCCCAGTTCAAACAGATAAAATAATTATTATAACTCCGAAACGTAATTTCCTTTAGGTAATCAGTAATCAATGATCGATGGACCCACAAACAAGTAATATCGGAGGGTTATCTCAAAAGTTGCCAACTTTTGGGTTGCGGTCGCCAATGAGTCGGCCGGGGTAGCTAGCGGCTGATAAGGAAGCGCCACGCAAAGTTAACAAATATACTTTAAAATATAATTTTTCAACTTTTTCACGGGGGTTTTACAGAAAAATAAAAAAAACATAAAATATAACAAAAAGGGCTAAAAATTCACATTTATGCATTATAAATTTATACGATTTAAATTCATAGCATTTTGGAAGACACGTTTGCGACGAATTGTTTATTTAAGTATATTTTAAGTAACATTAAGGTTATCAACTGACAATACTTGGTGAAACTGCATAATTATAATTTTAGAATTAATTTTAATTAAAAAATGAATAAATTAAAAATATTAAGTTTTGATTCACAATTTATTTTAGCGATTACATGTTTCGGCCTTCCTGAAGACCATCTACAATAATGAAAGAATAAAAACAGGCATTGGCTTATATAGGCATGGACAGTTAATTAGTTCCTACACACATATTTACAGGTTGTATATGTGTGCGGGTAATACAATTTTTCAATTGTATGAGTCTATCTATTGGTGAGAGAAATATAAAATATAATACTCCCTCATAATTATAAGATATACCGTACACCAATATTTTATAAGGAAAAATAATACGAGTACAAAACGTGCAATTTAAGTAAAATAATACTTATACATCCTAGAAATCTAAGAAACCAATACCATCGACAAATGTAGAATATGATGTGTAATATGGATGTTTTGGAAACCCATTCTGCAGTGCAATTGAAATTGGACTGAATTGAGTACTTGACCTACAGAAGGTACATACACCTTCTGGAATAGAAAATAATGGATGACTGCGAGCACGCGCTAATGTGATATGTTTTTTTTTAATTGAACTTAACATTTCCTTTTCTTCTCACTCTATTATTCCCAATCCTTCTGCGTGTTGCCGGAACAACTGACAAGAATAATTTAAGTCCAAACTTTGTACAAAAAGTGCCTTCGTGTTCCAACAAGAACAATCGCTTTTTGTTATTTTGACTCTAGAGTCCTGTGTATTTTTTTTAATCCCCCCGGTTGTGACCTTTCGACCCTCACATGTATATTTTTTATTTCATTGCATGACGTTTTTTATTTTTATTTTGGCACCGGACCGGAAAAATATTTACGACCTTTACGTATTTTTTTTGTACATTTCAACACCCACTTTTTGCTTTAAAATATTTATGATGCTATTATACTTTTCAGTTGGCAGATTTTCCGAGCAAACCATTTAATATATTTTACAGTATTCAGTATCTGCTCCCTAGCTGGAACATATGATTACCACGAATTACCATCCTAAAGTAGTTGGCTATGATTCTTACCTCTTCTTAAGTCAGGCTATTCATCCCAAAGCTCGACATTTACGTATATTTTTTTACCGGATAAGGCCTTGAGGAAAAGACAGCAAAGTTTAATATGCTCACCTGCGAAACCCGAACAACTTGTCTGAGCCTAGTTCACCTTCTCTTGATCGACTGTAAGACGGATGTATACCGTGTCTTCTGTCTTGTGTTATTATTTCAAATTAAAAAAAAATTATATATCGTACTCTATAATAATGTGCGTAGGCATCTGTTGGCGTTACATAAATTAGGTTATTTTAATATGCTGAATTCCCAGCCATAACAATAAATGGAGATAAAACGGGCGCTATATAAAGTGACTCTTTATTTTGATCTAATGTATTTTTGAGTCTCAGGTATATTGCCCAATGCAATGAAAGAGATTCCGGTGTTTCCAAAGCGGATAGCGAGCTCTATTTTCAGTTGCTTTCTTCGGTGACCAGTACGCCAAGATATTTTAAACTCTTAGCCCTCTCATCCCTCACCGGCTGGTAAAGTCCAATGATT
Source organism: Glossosoma conforme (assembly GCA_022606575.1). NCBI lineage: Eukaryota > Metazoa > Arthropoda > Insecta > Trichoptera > Glossosomatidae > Glossosoma > Glossosoma conforme. The sequence goes on from JAGTXR010000149.1 coordinate 363,434, forward strand.
AAAGCGTTTGTATGTCGTTCAGATGCTTTTGGTTCAAATCCCGACCAAGCACGATCTATTGAAAAAATATTTAATCAAATCTAAGCTCTATACATGCCCCCGATGGAGTAGTCACTCCACTAAAATTTCCAGTTTTCAGGAGCGTTGGGCTGATCATTAGACCTCCTTAAAACGCTAATCATTGAACACCCAAATAGTTCTCTGGTACTACAGCCGCAGTCCATGCAAGTTTGCGGACTTTTGCCCTGGAGGCTCCCATGTAAGAGAAAAAAAAACTCTCTCAATGTTTTCACTATCGCTAAGGAGTGCCCGATACGTATCTTGGTACAATATGGATTTATAGTATATGCCGACATTTAACTCAATTACAAGTTGGTGCAAAGATTTAAATTAAATTTTAATATGTAACATACATATGTTAAGTATTTAAAATATACATTTAAAATATTTAAAACATATAAATATATAGGCTGTGTGTGCATTGCAAACACACGCCTTCATATACATACTTATAGTTGTACAGATCTCATGAAAAATAAGGATATTGTATCATATGAATTTTCTCTCTATTTGACATTAATACTAATGTTTTCAATAATATTATTTACCAAATAATAGCAAAGCGAGGAAGGAGCAAGTAAATATTATGAGATCGGAGCCCACTCGCGAATTTTTTTTTTTTGTTTGGTTTTTTCCCGTTTATTCAGAAATGATAATAATCCTCCTGGCAGAGTTCACGAGTCCGTGCAGAACTGAGGAATGGCCGAGAGGTTAAAACGGTTGACTGTCATGCGAGATGAGGTAGTGTGGTACAATCGCCATCGAAAAAATAATAAAAGTGTATTATACATGTATGTATAGCTTCCGACGGCTTTCCAGGACGGCGCGAGATGAAAAGTCGGCTGTAGTTAAAGCTTTCATTTCGTCATTCCTCACAAAGTCAAACCATAGTATCCCCAGTATTTTACGAAATTTTGTTACAAGATTTAAAATGTTCAGATGTATGTAAGCTTACCCGTTAATATTCTGCGTCGTTGTAATTTACTGTTGAAATTACTAATTGATAAATATTTTAATAAAGATCACCCATTGAAAGTGAATCCCTTTCATGCTTTAGTCTTATGTCGTTTGCGAATCAACGCTTACAATTCTAAGCAGCATAAAATGTCAAGCTTGGAACTTTTCGATAAGATCTCTTACATCACGATTTGGAGGTATTACTAGGAATGTGTTTGCGTGTAAAAAAATAAAAATCGTATGATGAGAGAAATAAATATGTACACTACTTGAAAATTCCGCGTCTCAGAACTTTGGTAAAGAGATTTTTCACTCTTTGATCTCGTGTCAACAACTGAGGAAGGAAAAAAATGGTGGCGAGTGATGTACCAAGCGTAAACATTGCTCGCTTAAGGCGGGAGTACAGAACACTCTAATGGTTTTCTTAAAAAATATTTAGTATGGTGAAAATATGATTCAGGAATCATCTTCATTTGTATTTGCTCTCTTAGCTAATCGCCACAAATTGCCACAAAACAATATGTCAGCTGCTAGGATTCCGATCTCATCTCAAGTCATCTCTGAATCCGAAGCTTCATCAAGTGTATAATCGTAATTTGCATTGAAAAAGTTTGCCTCCAGCGTAGCAATATTCGAGGCTTGCTTGCGGTGGTTTTTATACTTTTTTTGCGGTATCTGAAGAAATCTACCTTCGTATTTTTGACGACTGTACCACTTTTTAATTAATTTAAACTAAGGCTTAGAGTGTCCGTTTACGTACATCGTCATTAAAAAAAATTCTTAACATTGTACCTCTTATACATACTGTGTGCAAATATGTATTTTATAAATTTAATATAACGTTAAATAACTTCTTAGGTTTTCACGGCCAGATTTGATATTGTTGCTTTTGGGTTAAGCCGTGTGTGGCGAATTTCATACAACCAATATTTTGACTACCATTGCAGGGGTCTTCTTCAGGATTGATGATTTATTTAGTTGTGAGTTGGTGTCAGATTATCTTTTTACGAGCGTTATTGATTGATATCTCCATGGCAACTACATACTCAAATATAATTCCGGAGAATCGTGGGACGTTCTAAGAATACGTTAGGTATATTCTAATCCTGAGGAAGACCCCTGCAATGGTGGTTGAAATATTAGTTGAAGGAAGTTCGCCACACATGGCTTAACCCAAAAGCAACAATATTAATATAACGTTATCTGAATTGGCTTTTTTCTCATTTATTCATTCTCCTTTACGGGGTGCACATCTTGGCGTCTAACCAAAAGATAATGTTGCCGTATTAGTGGGTTTCGAAGATGATGCCTGCATATAATAATGGGAGTACGGTGGTTTTAATTTGCGAGGAATGACGAGGCGAGAGAGCCGAAAAGTTAGCCTTCCGAAATAGTCGAACAAAAAGTCAAAGTGTTACCTATAAAATGTATTTTTTTAAGGAGCTGAATAAATTGTCCATTTTGCATTGAATATAACAACCGCGTAGGAAAACTCTAAAAATGTTTAAGTTATACGTAGGATCACTTGATAAAATTTGGAATAGAAGCACCCGTGATAAAATATATTTAATCAACCAAATCGTACGTGTATGTTCCATAAATACTTTTTTTACCTTGGAATTCTTAAGCTTTCTGTATAATCCAAAACCTTTATTCTAGGAGCACACAAATAAAGTTAGTTCACTTAGTCTGCCACTGTCGCCATGGCAGCTGCTCCTTTATTTTCTTTATTCGTCCAGATATAACCTGTATAACATAACCTTTTGCTCATTAAAATAAACACCGTCCAAGTTCACCCATACAAGAGCACCTAGCGACGATCTTTGATGCCTAGTCTTAAGCTAGCTTCCTTCTCACAAATCCCTTTAATGCCCAAAAAGGTTCCATGTTCGCTAAACTGGGACGAAAACGTGAATTAAATTAAGATTTTCCGGACGTTAGTCCAGTGGACAAGATGACAGTTCTTGAAAAAATGCCTGAGTAATATTTTTGTGACTCAGCATTGATGTAATTTAAAATAATGTATAGTTTTACTAACGAACAAATCTTGAATGTAAAAAAATAACAAATTTACGAGCAGCGAGCTGAGATTACACACGTTGGTTTATTGTTAATAGCTCTATGTTTTTAAAAATAAACAACACTGACAAATCAACCATTTTTATAAGGATGTGTTGTGTTTTAAATTAAAAAATGGAGGCCGAGAGCTTTTGTGAAATAAAAAATTTCTTTTTATTGCACAATGTTTATCTAAAAGAAGAAGAACCTTTGAAAACCATGATTATTTGATTCTTCTCATTCTCTGTATTAGTTCTTCAATAAACCCTGATTTGAATCTGGAATAATTGCTCTTTAAAATAAATAAATGTCCATACGGTATTTTAAAATGTATAAACACATTCTACATACGTTTCCATTGAACAACATTTTTAGAAGAACCAGTTTAGCGTTACAGAATCCAACAAAGGAGGAAAACCTCCCGAAGGTGTTTGAAAAAAAAAACCATCAAAATATTATAAGGCGGTTAAGTCACAATGATGCATATTACGAGTATTTCTTTACTTCGCTCCAGTTTGTAATTTTTCAGGAGAATTTATATTCAGCCGAGCAACGAAACTTGATTATTTCTCAAAGGGAGATGCTCATGTAATGTGGATTTTATCCATGCAGCATATTAAAAATATTTCTATTTCAATTTGTTGCCATTCATTTTTATTATTCTTCTTCTTCGTGTCAGCGACGTCAAATTATTTTTTCCCAATATCTGGCAACATCGATAGCTCGTGTGTTGCCCAGCATTAGGTCCTGAGATGTGCAACTTGTTGGGCACATGGAGCAGCATCGTAGGTGTGAGGCGGTCTGCAGGTCTCCACAGTCGCACAATAGTGTCTCTCCCTGCCGAAGCATTCCCCACCGCTCGAGGTTGTCCTTTGTTCTACCAACTCCGGTTCTTAATCTGTTTAGGGATTTCCAGGTCGGCCAGTCAAGGCTCTTGCCAGTTGGGAGGCCTTCCTTTGGAGTAATGAAATCCTCTGGTGCGATTTGTTGCCAGAGTTGGAGTCTCTCATTTTCAGGGCCGGATGTGAGAGGTTGTGTGGATTTCAGAAAGCTGCTTCGAGACTTCAATCTTGGTGTTGGGGGTATCTGATTATACAAGCAGTGGGACGGTTGGTTGATTGCCTTACGCATTTCTTCGGCGCATATGACTTTGCGTCTTATGTTCGGTGGTGCGATACCAGCCAAGGGGTATAGTTTAGAAATGGGTGTTGGTTTGAGGCAGCCTGTGACGACTCTGCATGCATCATTAAGGGCAGTATCCACTTGATTACAGTGGGCTGATCGACCCCACACTGGTGCCGCATATTCTCCAGCTACCCCAGCAGGCGGGCTTCCGACCCGGAAAGTCATGCACTGGACAAGTACTAAACCTGACCCAACATATCGAAAACGGGTTCGAACTAAGGAAAGTGACCGGAGTGGTATTCGTCGACCTAACCGCTGCATACGATACAGTGTCGCACAGCACACTCCTCAGTAAATTGTACAGAATGACAGGTGACTTCTCGCTAGTGCAGATGATCGCGGCTATGCTGCATAACAGGAGATTCGCTGTGGATTTTCAGGGGAAAACCAGCCGATGGCGTAACCAAAAGAACGGCTTACCACAAGGCAGTGTACTTGCTCCTATACTATTTAATATATATACAAACGACCAACCCACCCCTAAAGACACAAAGTCTTTCATATATGCGGATGACTTAGGTTTGGCAGCACAAGCAGTAACGTTTGAAGAAGTTGAGGACATCCTAAGCCAGGGACTCAACGAGATGTCCCATTACTACGAAACCAACCATCTCAAACCTAACCCATTTTTATTATTGCAATGCTAGTAATAAAATATACGTGGCTCATGCGGTGCGCGTCGCTTCTAGTTTCAGGTATTTAAATATTAAGTTATACTTAATTCTGAGAAATTTTGAATATTCATTCATATTGAAATTTCTTTTTGTATTTATTAACATTTTAGGTACCATAATATTACTGGTAAAGAATACGATTAAAATTTGAAACTTAATACAACAAATAAATATAAGCAGACTTAGATTGTTTGTGAAGATAAGATAGTATTATTCATGAATGTACAGAGATAAATTAACAATTGAATTGTTAAATTAAATCGTCATTTAGATTCGTTGTGTTAGTGGTATAGTTTTAAGTTGCTTAGTAAACAAGTAGTTACTTAGTTACCTTGTTTATTATAAACACGAGTAAGAAAAACCAATAATCATTACTATGTGTTGTAAGTCTAAAGATGGATGAAGTGTTGGTGATAAGTGCTCGTGAGATCATTGCACAAAAGCGGTTATTTTTACTTGAGATCTCTGTAAATTAGAGCGCACTCGTTAGCTGTTTGATGGTGTAGATTTCACAATCAAAAAGAGTCTCTTCTAGAAAGCCAAGCAAAGAGCACACATTTTGATAACCGTTTTCTTTTTTAATGTAATGAGTTTACCTGACGGATTCTGATAAGCTGTTGAAATGTGGTGTTATCAAACTCGTTCAATATTGTGGGACACGAAAGTGTAAGAGCTGTGTGTTTTATTTCGTATTATGTACTTGTATTGTGTTATACTCGTATGTATATATTTTTTATAAATTATTATACTAACAGAGTACAAACAGTGGATTTCAGCCCTCCAGCGGACTCTCTTCAAATGACAATTATATTTGCATACTTCCATCAAAAATTATCAGCTTTAATAACACAAAAATTTATTAAAATGTGTGTGCTTTGTTTAATAACTCAAATAAGTAATCGTGTATGGATAACTTTTACGTTGGAGTTTAGTTAAAGTGTATAGTATCAACCCTTTTATAACATTTCCATTAGATCAGATTATTAGCCCGATGCTACCGAGGCCTGGAACATTTAGTCCTAAGAATCAGTTGAACCAAATTAGACGAAAATTAAGTTGCATTATTTTATTTAAAAAAATATCAACATTGAAGGGACTATATGAAAGATAGCCTTAAACACTGTATGAAAAATCTCCGTAGCAAATAAAAAAAAGTACGTTATAGGAAGTTAGCCTGTCCTTATTCTTATAATATTTTTTTAACTGTGGACTAAGTATTAAAAGTTCATCATATCAACTAAAAACTACATAAGAAATACGAGAATTTAATTACTAATTTCATCAAAAAGTGATCAGTTATACGAGTACACGTATGGAAAATATTTAAATTTTAATAAATATAATAAGTAAAAAAAATATTAATATTTTTTTATGGAAATTCATAATTTAATCAATTTTGTATGTGATTTTTAAAGTGTGTTTTATCCTTCAGCGTCAAGTCAAAATCATCGTGTACTTTGTTTTCCATATCCCCACGGATTATAAAAGATTAACAATAGATTATCCCTTTATTCATCTTTCAAACTGCGGTGAGCCTAATTAGAAAATTACCGAGAGCATACAAATACTAATAACGCGTTCTTTCCAAATCAAACATGTAAAGAATAGCAAAACATTTGATAATATATTGCGAGCTTTTCACTCTCTGGCGAAAACGAGCGAGCAAACATTTTCAAAATTGGCAAACATTAAAATTTAAAATTAAATCCTTTGCCGTCCACGTTTGTTTACTGTACCGCGGTGCAAAAATGTTTGCCGTGCTCCTCCACTAAGGGAACATGTTGTTTGTACCGCGCAGAGTACACCCCTTCAAATGCGAAGCTCTCGGGAGTGTGTGTACGTTGTAATGTTTATTATGTGATAGTCCTCTTAAAGCTGCTTCGCATGAATAACGAGAAAATTCTTTTTTTAATATCTTATATTTTTTAATAATATTTTCATCTCCAGTCTAGGCATATTAATTTCTCGTTTGCGCAACAGCACTTAAATATGGATCTTCATATCAATGTCCAGGTATATATATCTTTTTTTTATGTAAGGACATACAGGAGAATACCGACAAAAGGTGATAGTGATGCTGACGTCTCATCTGTGGATTCTATAACGCTTACCATGTTACATATCTTTAAGCGCTGCATGTGGAGTGTTGATCCGCCAACGTCATAGACCACAGCCCGACATTCACGCATCATCCTTATTATTACAGGAATTTACTATGAATGGGTGGTCTTGACGGGAAGGCTTTCGTCTGCCATTAGGGCATGCGTGGCAGACGAAAGACGTTTACGGGTGAGGGATCAAAATTCACACCAACCAGGGGATTTTAAAGCTCAGAAAATCTACGTCGCGGATCGAACCCACGACCTTTGGCTTGTCAAGCAAACGCTTCGACCATTGAGCTATATTCGCCGGCTAAAATGGATATATTATTCAATATATAGGTAATAAGTGAAAGTCTTCTACTAATTTAGTAGAAGTATTGGGTTTAATCTCCGATATATAATAAAATACATAACGTTATAGTATTTTTTAATACTTTTTATCATAAGGCCTGGACTATTTTGTTCTTAAGATTGTCTCAGAATTAAGAGTCGGTATTTATTTTATTGCATAAAAATTGAGTAAAACTATAATTTTGTTAAACTATATTATTGATTAAATAAACATATATATAATCTATTAAGTATATACCGAAAACAAATCTTGGTTTTTGGTCGCGAAGTGGGTTCCCAGAATCGATGGAATTACTTCAAGTTTAGATTTGCTTTCAAAGCAGCAATGTCCAATAGACCGTCTACGGCAGAAAGCAATTTGTAAAGTTTGCATTACTTATACATAATATATTACATTGAGATTTAACTATACACTCGTATGTACATTGAACACAGTAAAGAGTTCAACGCAAAATTTCGATGTTAAAAATTAGACCCAAAAAAATATTGACATAGTTTTTTTTAATTTGCTGCATGGTGTTACTATATTATAACACAAAATATATGAAATAAATGTGTTTGAATGTCCCAGATACGTATAAGTACTTATTATTTATAAATATATTCAATATCATTATTTTAACTCGTTTCAAATATACGAGTACATTGATTTAAATTTTAATTCATGTCATATTTCATATACACATTATGAAAAACTGTATAGGCGCCACTAATTGCAGCAATAAAGAAAGCAGCAATCAGTTGCCACGATTCACACCTCATCTCAAGTCAGCTTTGCATCTTAAAATTTACTGCAAAAAAGCTTTTTTTTTTATAATTTTTTCCCTTTTATTTTTTTGACGCCCCGAATTTTTAGCGCCCTCGGGTAGTGCCTGAACTTACACACTCAAGAGCTGGGACTGACTCATATTTAAATGTCTAGAGCAAGAGGGCAACACCGGAAGCCGCAAATTTAAAAATGGAACGTTGTTTTATTTCCGTTTGGGATGTGGACGCCTAACGGAGATGCCTATTGAGAGTACCATCCGGGGGCTAAGTCTCTTATTCACTAGCTGAAAGTATTCCTTAAAATAGTAATATATTCCATTAACAGTATTTTCAAGTGAAATGTCAGATATATAATACTGTTTGATTCTCATTTTTAAGCTGTAAAATTGTTCAAAAATAAATTATTATGTCCATCTCTCACTAGAACATGCCTATCGTAAAGAAAAATTGTATCATAAACACCATCAAAATGCCGGGATGCAGAATAACAACGTTGATGGTCCAACACTCTACATACAACGCTTGGCTGTTCTTTAAAAATGTTGACTATATCTGTGTCTGTTGATATTCTATTATACATATTTTTATTTTTTAAAGAAAGCAACAGAAGCCACATTTTTTAAAAACATTGACCTTTCTCTGGTACTACTCAACTATACTACTCAACAGTACTAGTCAACCCTTTTTCTTGGATGCGAAGCAATAACTTTGAAAAATTGAAATGAACTAACGTGTATTTTCACAAACCTTTTATCTATAATTTTTTTTCTTGATTTTTGCTGTTTGACTAAATCGTAGAGCAAAATGATTTATTCTGTGATACTTGTAATAGCTATATACTGGTATGTATATATGTTTAAAGGTTTAAATTGTCTTTTAAGTGTATGTTGTATACCTGCTTTATCTCAATTATTCTTACTTTTTTGAAAAATTTCAAGTAAACTTAATAATTTAAATATGTGAATTGACTATTGTGTATGTTCAGAGAAAGAAGGTGATACCAATTTTTTGACACTTCGAGTATGTTATTGGTTTTGCAATAAAAACTAGTGAAGTGTTTGGTTTGCATAAACCTTTTACAAAGCGTTAATTTAGCCACAGACTTGTATTATATCTCTCACCCCTGATATCTCTTTCTGCCCCACGGCATCCCCCTTCACCCTCGCAGACCGGAAACGCCTGATAGCGAGAGTGTTTCGGCGCTGTGTTCAAACTCGATTGAGTGTCGCTATACATATAAGCGAAATACAATTTGTACTACAATTCACTTATTTATCATTAAATTTGTATTTTTTATGACTTTGTTATCAAAACGCCTTGTAGAATTATTTCTTGGATGATTTATCTCAGAGAGATTTATCTCAAGTTTGCGTACATTTTTTACCTACATTCGCTCATTTATCAAAGTATATTTGAGCCACCACCATGTTACTCCCACCTTTTCTGTATGTTTATACTTTTTATGGTTCTACGATTTTTACAATTTTCAATGTTTCAATTTTTAACGACGTATTTTGTGAAAACGAAGCTGTCGCCAAGCATAAATTGTATATTTTTCTAAACAATTCCTTTTATTTAAATAATAGAAATTATAAAAATTCCATCAAGAAATGTTAATCAAAAAACATAAGAATTTAACTATTTCGTCTTTATTAATGTAAAGGAATATATATTGTTTTCGTTTTTAGAGGGTCTAGAATATATATTTAAATTATGCTCCTATTTCAATATTCTTATACTTTATCATCAACTTAAAAATTATACCAATATTCAACAACTGATACACGTAAAAACTCAAAGCAAACACCGTCTTATGAAACATTATTTTTAATAATTAATCAATTGATTGAATCGTAATAAATATACATGTAACTAGGAACAAGCATTATCAATAAATAATATATGCATTTTTAAATATTTATTAGATTTTTATTTTTTCAATATTCTAATCTACTTTTTTGGATCATTGACTATAGAACAATATTATTAGTAATTAAATATACACATACTATACATCAAATTCTTTATAGGCATCAATTTGTTCAGAAAAATATCGGCAGAAGCGGGATGCGAACCTGCGAGCCTTGGAACCAACCGTTGCTCAAGTTCATTACCCTAGACCACTCGACCATCTCCTACTAAAATAAATAGACTGTCGGAAAGTAAAACATTAAGCTTGTGAATAAATGTTGACTAATTGAATAATAAAAAATAATAATATACACACTCTGAATATATACTATAGAGACATCTATCGTTATATGATGGTAACAATGGTATAAATACAACTTGTTCCGCGCAACAGTTCGGGCAGGAGATGGTCGAGTGGTCAAGGGTAATGAACTTGAGCAACGGTTGGTTCCAAGGCTCGCAAGTTTGCATCCCGCTTCTGCCGATATTTTTTCTGAACGAATTGATGCGTATAAAGAATTTGATGTACGGTATGTGTAGATTTGATTAATATAAATAATACGTTTTATTAATTTCTCGACTCAGTGAGAGGATCAAATGGTCGTAGACCAGAGCTGAGTAATGAAATGAACATGCCTGAAAAAGTCGTAGTTCGAATATCAGCGTCTGCCGTTTATTTTTTGCCAATTTATTGATGATGAGTGATATCGTATATTTTTGTAATATTCACTTTAAATTATCTGGGAATTGAAGTGATAAACGACGATGCCCCTTGTCTAACATTTATTTTAATAATCTTAGGTGATTGACTTAACACATTCACAACCTGCGTTTATTAAGCGTGTATGTATAGAATGTGTACATTGATGTTCATCATGTTGTTTACTTGACTACATCAAAAATGTTTTCGACGCAAAATACAACGCCGCCTTTTCCATTTTGAAGAGTGCTTAATTTTCTGCGCTCGCTTGTTTATGCGTGATGTTTCGCGTTAATTTCTAAAGGAAAATCAGCGCGCCTTGAAAATTGTTGGGGCTCCAGTCTCTTTTGCCAATTATAGGCAAAAGCCTCGACGTCTGGAGCACAAGACCTTCGAGAGGCGTGCGTCAATTAGCGTGAAGATACACCCAGGTGGGGGCAGTGGCGTATCTGTGAGAGTCAATGGTATCTGAGGTTATTCAATGCTCATCAAGATCGGCTGGACGTTGCATGTGGAAAATATATAAGTGGGTATAGCTCTGTGGTTAAAGTGTTTGCTTGGCAAACCAAAAATCGTGGGTTTGACCCAGGACGAGGACTAAAAAAAAAGATTTTTAATCGATTTCTGAGCTCTAACACTTGGTTGGTGTAAATTTGTTCCCTCACCCGTAAAATTATATGAAACGCAGAAAAGTAGTTTTTTTAATCAGTGGTACTTAAGACAAAATAAGTTTATTATGAAATATAATATCAGCATCATGCAGCTATGATTTTTATGTTTTTGGTGAGATTCATTTAAAGAAACTATAAGTATTTGTACTATGCTAATCGATTAAAATCTATTTAAAAAATTTGATAAGTCAAATTATTTAAGCATATGATAATTTTTATATTTGTTTGATGGGAATAAAATACTAATTAATATAAACGGAGCATTACAATATTATATTGCATCGTATTTTCAGTATACGTATCAAACAAAACTTCATTGAATATCATACCCGTTCCACTGCTTTGCCCTCGCACTTGTATTGTCTGATAGTTTCAATGCACTTCATCTAACAATGAATGCTCGATGTTGTTGCAATAATCTGCTGCTTGAAATACGAGCTTATTAATTATGCTCGAGTTATAGACAAGATTCGAATACAATGGATCGTAATAAATGGACACAATTTATTTTATGCGTTGTAGATTCTTTCGAATGGCCGAAAAAATATCAACATCATATCATAGCAGGTAGGACATGTTGCTCGTTTATTTTTGTTCTATAGATACTCATGCATCATCCATTCAATAATTGGTTTTCACGGTTAGCTTTCGCCTACCAGCCATTTATATTATTAGGTTATGATTGCCTTTAAAGCACGGGTCGTCAACCTGGTCCATACTGCCCACTAGAGGACGATACGGGCTTCCGTGGTAGGCAGTGGGGGTTGGTCAAATCTCCTACATTCCTTCTAGAACTTTTTCCATCCATATACTGAATTGAAATATAGCGAGGTTGGTGGGCGGTAGGGATATTTTACCATGAAAAATAGACAAAAGTAGGCGATAGGCATTAAAAGGTTGTCTACCCCTGCTTTAATGACAAGCGATCAATTTTACACCAATCGGAGATTATGGATGACGACTTTTATAAAAATATTTTTATTGTAGCTTCGTCGGGGAACAAATCAATTATTTATTACTGACATGATGAACAGGCGCTGTAGTTCGCGTTGATTCAGTTTGCCAAAGAGTATGTTTTAGAAGTGAAGCGTTTGCTAACTGTATTTACAAGTTTTTTTTTGGTTACAAAATAAAATTAAGTCCCACAAAAAGGCCAATTGATTGACACACGTGTAGATTGAAGTTCGAAACGAATTAATTCTCACGCCTCACCGATTTTGAGTACGGCGGGGATTAATGGCGGTCAACCCCAACAGGTTGATGGCCAGCGATATCTGAATAAAACAAATACCTATTCGTCAACGTTGACGGTTGGCAGCACTGGCGTTCCGGCTAAATGGCCATTATTCAGTTCGACAATTCGGTTGGAACAATTGTTGTTATCATTTGAATCGATTTACTTTTTTAAAAACCTAAAGAACTGTTTGTACAATGTTTATCGGATTTATTTACAAAATTGTTTTCAGCTACTGAACCGTTTATATTCTATTGATCACGTATGATAAAAACTCAAGAGAGATAATTTTTACTTTATATTTATATATTAAACACATTTAATACACGAATGCCTTTTTTATGTTGTATTGCTTGAAAATATTAAACAAAATAAAGGTTACACATTTTTTCAGAATTATGAAACGCACCGAAAAAGACTTCTAACAACAGCGGCTTTTCTGCACATGTTGAAACACAAGTCAAGGCTATCATTCGACCAAAAAAAACAATTTAGCGGAAAAGTGTACTTCCATCTTTTTTGCAGAAAAGCCTCAATATATATAAGATACTGAATTTTATGACGTTATATATCATTACTCTTTTCATAAATGAATTGAATTTCATACAAAATTTGATTATTAACATTTTTCTTTCCATTTCCATTCCTTATATGGAATATAAGTTTACCACATATTGCCGCTACTTGGTTCTGTCAGCTGCCACTGCCCACTTTTCATTCTAGGACATATCTGTTCTTAAAGGTTCACTTGAGAACATATATGGTTTTTGTCAACCTTGAGAGCAGAAGTTCGAGTACTTGAAGAGAGGGTTACCATAATAAACGAGGCATATTTTGAAGTAATTTGTTAATCTTTTAAAACCTTTTAAGGAAATCAAGTGATTAACCTGATCTTCCCGATGCCTGGATTTTTTTTGTCATAAGAGGCGGTGCAACCAAATATTTGTTTTTAAGCAGTTTTAAAATTATTAAATAATTGGATAACATTAAGGTTATCAACTGACAATACTTGGTGAAACTGAATAATTATAATTTTAGAATTAATTTTAATTAAAAAAATAATAGATTAAAAATATTTAGATTTGATTAAATTTAATTTAATGATTACATGTTTCGTTATATATTGAAGATGATCTTGAGAAAGGCCAAAACATGAAATCATTAAAATAAATTGTTAATCAAAACTAAATATTTTTAATTTATTATTTTTTAATTAAAATTAATTCTAAAATTTTAAAATAATTGGTATGAATAAAATGACCGAGTTTTTTAATACTCGTAACGTAAAATAACAATTTTCGTTTTGTTTTGTTAAATGACAAATGTATTATAATGTATTCAGAATAATGAATTATGCAGATCAACAATATGATCAAGGTGATATGGAGAGCAAAATCATAAAAGACTTTATGAATATTAACGGGGATTTCTCTTCAAGAAATAAATTTACATTCATTTATTCCATTGGCTAGACAGCAACAGTTTTAATAGACGTTTCAAATAAATAACTAAATTTTCTTATAAAAAGTCTTCTTTAAAACCTTCGTAAGTTTATGAATTTTAACTAACTTTACGAGTATGTACTAAAATTTGTATAAATTGCAATTATCACTCAATTATTTCATATTACTTTAAGATGCACTAAAAGATTTCCATGAATTGCCACCATAAGCTGACACGATCTTTTCCCTAAATTTAATTTGCACCTGAAGCTCGATTATTGTACTAGATAAGGTTTTTGGGAGCTTGAAATGAAGCAATTTAGCCGCAAAATAGTTGATGTCAAAACAATATAAGTTATTGTTATATCATGTTTGAAGCGCCCACGGAGTATATCATAGTTTCAAAATGATTATTGCAGTTTTTCATGTTCTCTTAAATGCTAGTTTGCTAGCTCTGATTTGTTCTCACGAGGTCTTAAATTAATTTTCAGTATTAAAAAAAATGCCTCTGCTCCAAAAACTTCTCCAAAGCAGTAAAAAGACGGTATATTAACTTTGTACTTGTTTTTTTTCTGGCGGCTTTTTTTTGGATAAACTGTGAAGTTTTCAACTTTCAATCCTTCCTGTTTCTTGGTACGTTAATATCGAATGGCACGTCGAAGCTTAAAAACGCCTAGTTTTATGCAATCCGCTTTCCATATTTCTTCCTCGGTACTTTTATGGAAACTAATTTAATTATGTATTATGTACAATTTAATGTATAAATTCATTTCACATAATTAACTAGTTTTTTTATAAACGTTATAAAAAAGTTGTAAGGCAAAAAACTTCAATAAACGCGACAGAAAAGTTAGTTTTTTACACTTATTAAGTATTATATACTTTTTCAATATAGATCACGTGGAACATTTTCTAATAATATAAAGATAAAAGATACTGTATATTTTACACTTACTTAAGAAAAAAACGTACACCAAGATTATTCAACGACATTTAAATGAATATATAAATACTTAATTACTTTTTGAAATGGATAAATAATTGAATGCATTAACAACTGTTAGATAAGAGATTTTCTTTAATTACGAGTATAAATGTTGAAATAACGATAAATCTTAATCTTCAAGCCCCTGAGCTTGCACCGTTCTTCAACGACGTTGTAAATTATACACAGAATGTATTCGGCGAAGGGATGAACTGTGGACCATGTCGGTTGACAGACTTTTGTGAAGTCGGTTCAAAACAACCATAAGCTCGAGTCAGGAGAACGGACATCTTTTGATGATGATAAAATATTTCATACAAATAGTTAAACGGTTTTACCAATTATTTTGATTTAATAATTTTAAAGTTTTATGCTTATAAAACATTGTTTTCTTTAAATAATTAACACATTTAATATGCAGTAAAATTCCATTCAAAGTGAAACTGTTTTATTTTGATACAATTCCGTGTTGAATAGCAAATGTGTAATGCGCTTACTGTGTAAGCTGTTGTCAAAGTTTCCATACTCAGCATTGTTAATATTCCCATTTTCGACTCCTGACATTTATTCAGCGAGGACTTAGGTATTACAAATACGCAAATAGATCGATCATTGTTTTACATTAACACGTTATAAACGTATGGGTTTTCATTTTGTACATGTACGTGATGTTACAGAATATGAACGTACAAGCGCAGTGTTTTTGTACAAATAATGTAGACTAAAACTTTCGATTGTAGGGATTGTTGGAATATTATTTGAGCTGAATATTATTCGATTGGCTGCAAATTGATACAAGTGTCTCGTGATATGTAAATTTAGATAGTCAATACTGAATTATCAAATATTATTACTACTGATAAGCATGCGAAAATTGCGCTGGATGATTTAGTTAGGTAATTTTTTAAATTTAATTTTTATGCAAATACCATGGTCTGTGCAGGTATGTAAAATTTAATTTTGAATCCTTCCCCGAGATGAGATTTGCTCTACAAGTTTCTTTATGTTTTGGTTCTGAAAGTAAGTATTTGTAATAAAAAATATGTTAATTTTAAATTTAAAATATGTAAACCCAAAGAAATAGAGACTCACGGAAAAAATCTACGTAAATTAGTGATCGCATATTGGATGATTATATTTTGAGGAATATTTTATTTCTTTTATTTCTTTTTATTATATTATAAGTTTTCATGAAAAAAAAGTTCTTTCCACTGAATTTATAACTTGATAATGTTGACGTTTGTATAAAAAAATATGCAATCAAATATTTTTCCTTCTTCGCTATTTAAATTTTTAATCGAAAATATTTCATAAAAAATACTATTAAGACTTTGGTCTTACTGTCTTTTAATATACACATGTGGTATAGTATAACTACAACAAAAACGTTATTTATACAGTGTGAATAATTTCTTTACATATGACTTGCATGGCAGTAAAGGTCTTAGCAAATAAAAACCTTATGACTGATTTATGGTGACTATATGTTACAATCAAAGAGCAATACGTAACTGACATTAATTTTTTTTTTACGCCAATTAAATTTTAATAGCATGAAATGATTTATTTTTCAAATAATCAAGAAATACGGAATATATGAATTTACGTTTGTTAAACACGATCAAGGTTTGTTTTGTATCGTCTAAGAGACAAATTTACCGCCCGACTGAGACGCTCTTCTGATTTACGTTAACACATAGGAGAATACCGACTAATATATTTATTGCTTGGATTCTATGTCGGATAATATTTTTGAGAAAATACCAAGTAATATAAGTGAAATGCTTAATTGTTAATCATGTCAGAATGCAGTCTGGCATTTACGTATTGTTGCAAACGATATAAATAAGATTGATTTATGATAGAGAAAAAATCTGTGGAAAATCACCAGACAGTATTTGTGTGCCAAATATTTTGATACATAGTCAATGACTATCATTTTTAATATATTAATCAACTGATCATCCTGACTCTTGAAAGTGACGGATTGAAGCAGGTTACCAGTTAGTCGAAAATGCAGTCTGATAAACAGAGGTCATACTCAACGTGATCCATGTAAAAACAATGTAAATATTTATTTGTTTTATACATTTTTATAAATTAATGCTAAAGTAATGCTAGACTCCAGCTCTGGCAACAAATCGCACTAGAGGATTTCATTACTCCAAAGGAAGGCCTCCCAACTGGCAAGAACCTTGACTGGCGGACCTGGAAATCGCTGAACAGATTAAGAACCGGAGTTTGTAGAACAAAGGACAACCTCAAGCGGTGGGGAATGCTTCGGCAGGGAGAGACACTATTGTGTGACTGTGGAGACTTGCAGACCGCCTCATACCTAAGATGCTGCTCTATGTGCCCAACAAGCTGCGCATCTCAGGACCTAATGCTGGGCAACACACGAGCTATCGATATTGCCAGATACTGGGAAAAAATAATTTGACGTCGCTGACACGAAGAAGAAGATGAATTAATGCTAAATTTATCAATTACTCGATACTCAAACTCGTGATCCTTCGCATGAAAATTGTATTATTTAACTTGTACATTAGCACCTGTCATTCGTAACAGAACGTTCTGAAGGTGAGACGCGTGTTACATCCTTCAGTTGTCTGGAAATAATGAATTCGGAAATGCTCAAGGATTAATTATTATGTTTTATCTCTGCTCATAAACAGCATAAGAAAGTACCTGATAATAAAATATATGTACATGTAAACTTGTTCCTTGAAAAACAATAAAATGCGTTGATTAAGATTTCACATTGAAATAAAATAAGCCGAAATTATTTAGTCTTGACTTAGATATAATAAATGTCGTTAAATTAGTTTTTTCAAAGAAAGCATCAAAAGATACTCGAACATTATAAAAATATATTATTTGCAGATTCATGTATATTTTTAAGCAACAAACATTAAATTTCATTATTTTATTACAAATTTTGTAACTATATTATGTTTTATAATAATCTTTGAATCTACGAGCATTACAGTCAATTTTCCCATGATATTTTCATACGATCAGACAATTGCCCTAATGTTCCTTGATCATTAAGTCTTAAGAGGCGATTCAAGCAAAAATAAACAACACAGTGAGACTTTTAAGAATTAAAGAACATTTAAGGTGCCTAAAAAGCACTTAGTTTTCTGAATTCGCAAACCACCTATAGAAAATAATCATTCGTTCAACTTAGAAAAAGGATTAAACATATAACATGTAGAAAATAAAACCGTTAAATTAAATAATTTAGAATACTTAGAAATTTATAAAGCCATTAATAAGAAAGAAGATATAATTAATAACCAACTAAATACCTTAATTAATTCACCAATTTTAAAATTGTTTCCGTTAAATAAATAAATAAGTATAAAAATTATATGTACTACATATATTAATAATATTAATATTAATAAAAATTAAATAAATATAAATAAATAAAAATAAATTTATACCTAAGCCACTTTTATGTATTTATCTCTTCCTTCATCCTTGCAACACTACCTATCTCCCTCTCCTTTCCTGATAGACACACCCCCACCCCCTCCCCTACAAAAATGGGTTACACCACTTATAAGTACAACGCAGCTCAGTTATCTCTTAACTAGAGAAGGATTTAGAAAGACTACGAGTTAGTCGAAACTGCAGTCTCCTAATAGAGAACTTTTGTTACGTGATCCATGTCCAACAAGGTAAATAAATAAATAAATATTTATAACACAGTGAGGACTGTTATATTCAAAATCGCCGCATAAAGTATATGAAAATATGCGTTGTATAAAATTGTTGCTCGAAACACAAAGGCTAATAACTGGACATTTACTAGTATTATTTGTGTGGTACGTACCGCTAATAATATTTGATTTAAAAATAAATGTTTTTTTTGTACTGCGTAACTGAAAGGCTGCGTAAAATAAATACTGTGCAAATCTCGTTTTCCTTCTTTGCAACGTTTCATTTATATCATGATATTCGTTGACAAAATTTGCTCCAATCCAATTTTCGCAGACGTATAGTTGTATTGAGTAGATACTGCAGTGGTGTCAGTGTCGCCATGTGCCGGCGCTAATTGAAGCTTAACATTTTAACAACTTCCGCAAGTGGGAGGATAGAGTGTTGCCAGGTGATGCAGAGGTGCGACGCCCCGAGACTTAATCTTTAGAATATATCCGTATGGCAGCACTCATAAATGCCATTCTGCGAGATCTCATCAAATCCATTAAAATCATGGCCGTGGAGCGTTCCAGACATATTTTACTGGTTGTGGTTTGTGGTGGGCGTAATTATTCTAGAATATGACAAATATGTATATCATATAAATTATTACCATCAAATCGGCGGATTTTCAAGGTTCAATAAAATTGTTTACGAGACGATATTTACCTACCCCTATTTTGTGATGAATAAGCTATGAGTAAGATTTTAACGGCGGAGGATTCATTTCATACTAATTAAAAGTATTCAGAAAGCTTTAAAGATTACAACAATATTTTGTACTTTATGTTTATTGGGCACACTTGACGGTATCCTATCGAAATCAACTCTACTTTATGCATATGATAACTACGATTCAAAGAATACATCTCAAACATTTCTTATTAATACATATTTTTTAATGTATTCAACAGTTGACTCTTAACAGTGATTAAGGAAGGCTACGAGTCAGTCGAAACTGCAGTCTCATAAACAGAGGTCATACTCAACGTTATCCATGTAAAAACAAAGTAAATAAATAAATACTTATTATTCATAATAGATCTCAAAGTGAATGCTAAAAAATTGAAAAAAATCAAATTATTCTGCTGAAACAGTTCACAAAACGGAAGTTCGTCCATGATCTTTCAGCAGCCTTCAGGCGAGCACCTGCCAAGGGCCGAGGAATTGTCTCCATGGAGACTGGATGTTATTGTAAACGGTCGTGTTGTCATTTCATCTCGTCTTGAAAACACCGGATGTAAATATTTGCCGGACGCCACTGGGGTTGAGAATTACAAAACTTGATCGCCAAACTTTCGGATCTCGGCCTGAAACTTTGCACTTGGGAAAAAATTTAAATTAATTTTCAGGAAGGTGACTGATCAAGTTAAGCGGTGGAGGTAAACACGGGGTGCTCGCGAATGAAAATATTTTATGAAGATTCCTGTAATCTGCAAGAAAAGACGGAATTTTCGTTACGAGTATATTTAAATTATGTTAAATTACTAACGACCGTATAATGTTAACAAACAAGTATTATTTTTTATCACAGACCGATTGAGCAATATTTAAGTGAATTTAAGTCGGATGGTTGATCAACACTTATCATTGGTTAGTATGAGCCATCCAAAATATCAAATAGTTTTATATTCAAGAGTGCTTAGATAGTATTCCCATGTCATTATCAATGTTATTAAAAAACGCATAAATATACTTTGGATACAGTGATACTCTCTACTGGATAAGTGCACAACTTTTTTTCTAAGTTTTTCCAGTTAATAGAAAAAAAAATTGGTACCATTTAATTTAACTAAATATCTCTTTAAATATCAAATAATTATTATTCGAATATATGAATTATCAGGATGGGAAAACCTTTTTTTAAAATGTACCCAAATGCTGAGCAAGTGTTTGACCTCTGGGTTATACCCTCTCAACTGCAGTTTTATATTTTTACAATGTTGTAAAAAATCATGTAAAGCTGTTTTAAACTAAGGGTTGTATGGTTTCACAGCATATAATATAAGTTGCAAGTACGTTTGAAGTTTTGTTAAAGTCATACTTTCCATTGAAGCTCGCAGCTGTAAGCTTTAATAGAAAATTCAACCCGAGCTTCCTTCTAACCGTGTGAAGAATAAAACTACAGGTGTTTCAGAATAGAGTGACCACGAAGAGTTCTTTTTAATGTTGTCGTGACCTCATTGGATATTATTACATATTCGAATATCTCAAGTTAATACAGATACTAATCCGCTGGTGGTTTTGGCTAAGTTCGGTTAGTGGGCATCACTAAGAGTACGTTGGCTTGACATTCATATTAAAAACATCACCGTAAAACTATTTATTTAATTTTTTGTAATACGATCAAAATTTTTTCATTCAAATCTGCTTCCAATTTAAAGCATTTTATTTTCAATGTTTTGAGCATTCACTTTGAGATCCATAATAAATTATAAATATTTATTTATTTATTTACCTTGTTTTCACATGGATCACGTAACAAAAGTTCTCTATTAGGAGACTGCAGTTTCGACTAACTCGTAGTCTTTGTCAATCCTTCTCTAGTTAAGAGATAACTGAGCTGCGTTGTACTTTATAAGTGGTGTAACACCTTTTTTGTAGGGGAGGGGGTGGGGGTGTGTCTATCAGGAAAGGAGAGGGAGATAGGTAGTGTTGCAAGGATGAAGGAAGAGATAAATACATAAAAGTGGTTTAGGTATAAATTTATTTTTATAATTATTATTAATATTATTCTTATATGTCGTATATATAATTTTTAAACTTATTTATTTATTTAACGGAAACAATTTTAAAATTGGTGAATTACTTAAGGTATTTAGTTGGTTATTAATTATATCTTCTTTCTTATTAATGGCTTTATAAATTTCTAAGTATTCTAAATTATTTAATTTAACGGTTTTATTTTCTACATGTAATATGTTTAATACTTTTTCTAAGTTGTACGAATGATTATTTTCTATAAGGTGGTTTGCGAATTCAGAAAAATTAGTGCTTTTTAGGCACCTTAAATGTTCTTTAATTCAGTAAGGATTGACAAAGACTACGAGTTAGTCGAAACTGCAGTCTCCTAATAGAGAACTTTTGTTACGTGATCCATGTGAAAACAAGGTAAATAAATAAATAAATATTTAAAGCATTTTGTTGCTACTTGTTGCCTCATTCTCAATTATCTTTAAACTATATATATAGAGTCCGCCATCTAACGTTTTTTTTTCAACTAGTGCTTATTTCGTGAATGGTAACACTTAGCTCATGTCTGATTTGACAGATAACTAGTTTTATTTTTCCGCTAAGCGAATATGGTTGTGTTTACGCTTGAACAACGCTGGGAAATATTGCTACATTACTTTGAAAATCATGCTATTGTCCGCCATCTAACGTTTTTTTTTAACTAGTGCTTATTTCGTGAATGGTAACACTTAGCTCATGTCTGATTTGACAGATAATTAGTTGTATCCTTCCGCTAAACGAATATGGTTGTGTATATGCTTGAACAACGCTGGGAAATATTGCGACATTACTTTGAAAATCAGGCCATTTTTCTTCGAAAATAAGCAAAGAGTGGCCGTTACAGTCAATGGCAATCGTTATCGGGCCATTTTTGTTCACAAAAATTGAAGAGGAGTATATTGGCAATATTTGGTTTCAACAGGACGGCGCTACGTGCCACACAGCCGAAGCTACACTCGATGTTTTGCGCCCCATTTTCAAAAAAAAAAAAAATTTGGCGGACTCGTTAGTTTTTAACGCTCTTTAGAATGAGAATCTAAGGATTTCAATAGAAGACAATTATAGTACTAGAAGAATATTTGAGTATTTATTTGTGAGCCTTATGATTCCAAAGTATAGACCGATAGATTAAAAATAATAGATAAACTGATACGTGGTGTTTATAAATGTTCTCTAAGTCAAGCACGATCCGAGTACAATTTTGCTTAAGATTTTTTTGGATTAAAATCCATATAAGATTTTTTGCTGTAGTATCCGATACATATTATAATGTTACTATTATTAAAATGATACTAATGTAAATTTCTCTATATATGATTCAAGCAAGGTACTAAGTAGTAGTTGTATGTATATGATCCAAGCATAATAAGTATAGAATTTATATAAATTGTATAAAATTAAAAAGGTATTGATTACATTAAGTTCATTAAAAGGTGTCTCATGGAAATTGAGACTTAGATGGGTCGAGGCTATTAAAGAATCGAAATATATATGTAAATGATGCTGAAACTGTCACTTCGACTATAAAAAATTTATAAATTTTAATGATATTATTTCATATTCTAAAAAAAAATATGTTATTATGTAAAAAATGTGAAAAAATAATAATATAAATTATGCAACACTGAAATCAAAGATGAATCCCACGCCACACACAAGATCTACCTTTAAGTGGCGTGGAAAGCGAATTTCCAAAAAAATAAACAATAAAAAAAAAAAAAAATGTAATACTGTCAATAAAATCTTAAATGTTTGAGTTTTTGTTATTTTATTTGATTAAAAAAAAAAAAAAAATATTCCGACGTTCGTTATGATGATTTTTGAAGAATAAAGAATGATGAAACCAACGTTACGAGATCTGGACCGTTTGGTTCTAAGAGATAGTGCTACTATATAGTCAATCTCCGTATCCATTCCGTAGCTGGAGTATATGGTCGTCAAAAACTGCCTCCATAAAGTTGTGTCAAGTTTGCCTCTCAAGGCTCTGATAAATCAACATTCCACATCAAATTGAAATATTTAATGTAAAATATTAATTTATAAAATTTATTCCTGCTTATTGGTCACCCCAAAAGTCCCCTTGTTTTAATGAAATTATTTCGGGATTCCTCCAAAGTGGCTTCACAACCCTATCCAGCTGTAAAGGAATTCGTTAAGAAATTTTATGCTCCCGCATTTGTAAAGAAGTGAAATATTCATACGGGAAAACTTTGTACAATCCCATTAGGCACACTCACATACACCGGAATATTTCGGGACAAAATGCCATGTTTTTAATAAATTTAATGTTGACGTTTTTTGGATGAAACAAAATATTTCTTTGTGATATTCTGCGCAATTTCTTATTTGAAATTGTGGAAGCGACATTTTATTTATTTTTAAAACTGTCATTTTATTACTCACCCTTTAATACACATTTTTTAAATTTGTTTTTTTTTCTTTATCCGCTACATAGAATTTACTGAACATACGTTTGCTACAAATTGCCACGAAGCAGTTCTTTCAATTATAATAGCGATGGTAAAGTCTCATCTGTAGATTCTATGACGCTAACCATGTTACATATAGCTAAGCGCTGCATGCGGATGTTGATCCACCAACGTAGACTACAGATTGATATTCACGCATAATCCAATTATTACAGGAGTTCACAATGAATAAGAAGTGGAACGATTCACGGAACGATTTTCGTCTACCACCTATTTTTATCGATATGCTATAACTTTCATTTCATTATACGGGTGAGGGATCAAATTTACACCAATTTTATATTTTTAGAGCTTAGAAATCGAATAGCAACTTATTGTTTGTTTTTTTAATCTCCATCGGGAATCGAACACACGACCTTCGTTTTTCTAAGCAAACGCTTTAACCACTAAGATGTACCCACCAATAAACGTAACTTGCAGTTCTTCCGAGTATATTGTCGGGAAGAGAGCCAGTTCAGGATATATGCAGCTACGGTATTCGAGGCATATTTGAGCAATGGATGAATATGGACCCCAACGTTCTTCAATCCAGAACCATTTGTTATTGAGAAATAAATAAAGTTTCTTTGCATATAATACTATAGATCGCAAGATCTGAGGCTTAAGGAGAAATAAAGTATTTATCGTTCATTCAACACAACCAATAAAACGCAACGTTTTCAAGCAATCATCTTTATAACTACTTTTCATGCTCACAGTTGCTTAACTTCGGGATAGATCGATATCTGGTGTTTAAATACGGTTATTGTGTTAAATTAATCTCGACACAAAACAACTAAGCTATTCATCACATTTACAGGCTTATCACAATGAAGTTGATTAAACTTCAAAAGATTTTTTTTTTCAAATTAGATTACTGTCAAACCAACGCTTTTTTTTAAGATTATTTTTACTATAGTCCTCCTTTATTTTACTTGCTATCTGTATTTTTTTTACCTGCCCCCTTTTATCCGCCTTCCGCATCCAGGTCACTCCCACTATTCTTCTTATATCGTCAGTCCATCTTGTAGGGGGTCGGCCAATGCTTCGTTTGCCAGTTCTTGGGCGCCATTCCAATACTTTTCTTCCCCATCGACCGTCGTCTCTTCGACAGATATGACCTGCCCATTGTTACTTGAGTGTGCCTATTCGTCGGGTAGCATCCACTAAATAATCAGGTACAAAGAGAGAATTACTTAATAACAAGGATTTTTTTGTTGTTGTTAAGATCCACATTTCTTTTTATATATTTTGCTGATGTAAATTATAATCAAAATGATATATAAACAAGAAAAGGATGTTATTTTACAATACGAGTATATTGTATTGTACGCTTGCATTTTTGGTTAAAATACTAGCTAAGAATTTAAGTTGAATTTAGAATGAATTACCGGTTGTAAAATATTTAATTGTTATGGATGAAAGGTCTACAGGTCTTAGCGAATCATAAAGGTACAAAGTTTGTTCAAAGTGCTCAAGACAAAATTCATAAGTAATTTCTTCCTATCAAATTAAATACGTAAAGTTGGATAACGTTCTCAGAAATGGGTGATATAATATGTATTGAAAAAGTTAAAATTAGTATTGTGCTACAGTGGTAGGCCTTACATCGTATAGAGCAAGTAAGTCGAGTGTGATTCTCGGCTGATGGGGTTGAATGCGCACCCATGTTATTACTTTTCGGTTGAATTTCATACCGGTAATAATATTTCAGTAAACTTTCGGGAACACGTAACTGGGAGCATTAAGCAAATTTGGCATTTGAAAAGTTGCCGTATTGTTGGCAATTTAAATCGTTCAATAAGTAAATAATATTAAACGTAACCAAATAATAAAATTAATGTAATTCGCAACGCGATTCAAAATAACAGGATTTTCATTTATGTATTATTTCATTATTTTTGTTTGGAATTATATTATTTTATTTTTAATATTATATTATTTATTTAAATGCTAATTAATAAATCGAATGTTTCTTAATACAAGTGTGTGTTACTATACATTTAAAAAAATTCATTCCATATTTAAATACTAATTATAAGCTATTAGTTAATATTGTATTGTCATTTAGTTACAAGTATTTTTTCAAATTACAAATTATAAGTTAGTCAGGAAGTTAATTTTTTTTTTGCATTTTTATTGACAAAAAAAAACACTTTAAAAACATAATTTTATGATTACTTTAAGTTTTATCTATTGGGTGGATAAGAATAAAAAAAATGAGTCTTATGTGGGAGGCTGAAGTAAAGCAGTGGATGAACATAAATTGACTTACTAAATCATTATTTATTTCGTATTTGACATATCATGTTTCAGTTCTGCTTAAAATAGCTGACGGAACATTTCAATTTCGAAATAACCTACATTCCACATCGTAATAAAATTATACTCGATTAAAATCCCATCTATCAATTAGCTTAATTAATGATAATATTCTTTCAATACACGTACATTAGCTTTCAGCGTCAATTCCAAAATTTCATAATGATTTATGTCCATTTAGGCTGAAATGTGTTATTTTAAAAGCCAAATTTATCACTTATTTCATACACAAATACTAGCCAAAAAATTGTTGTAAAATCCACTAATTTAAGGGTAAACAGATTTTTTTTTAAAATAAATATATAACAAAAAGAGATGCGAGATTTTTTCTTATTTCAAAGGTTTTAAGCGTCCGATGGTTCTCATATCAGTTTCATTTGTAAGGTTACCAACAGACTGTTGAAAATGAATGCTTTTCTTTCTTTTTACAAATCACATTTTTAGTAAACTTAAGCCATATAAACATAAAATAACAGTCTTAAAAATAAAAAAAAACGACAAAAAATATCATTTGCTTACCGACAATAATCTGGAAAAGCGAATCTGGATGAAAAATGAATCTGGAAATTTATAAATCTGGAAACTGGATGAGCATTACATCAAGTAAATTCCTCATTGCACGAGTCCTATTGATACAAAGTAATTGGCTGGTATGCTGACAGATGTTGTGTACTTGACTATTTGACTTTTTGGAAATATGAGGTCATCATCATAATCATAATCATAATGATAATCATCACCGTGTTCGCTCCCCAAACTGTAGTATATGGTTGTTACAAACTGTCGCCACAAAGCTTTGTCAGCCGCCATGGTTCTCACATAATCCTATGTCAGTTCTACTTCCTGTAAATCCGTGTTACATTTTATGTATATTTTCCAACGGTCTTTCGGGACAGAGTCCGGGGGCTTGAACCGTTTGTCTTCTCCTGTAGCATACAAAATAATACTGTCGGCAAAAATACCGCTTTTCATTCCGCGGACTAAGCAATTCCTATTAATGTTTGTATTTTTGTATTGGCACTACTGTCACTGACATCTGTGGCAAATAACACGTCAAAATATTCATTAGTGTTTAAGATACCCGTTCATTTGTAACAACAGCTAAAAGTGTTTATTTAATTTTTTTAAATATATGTTTATTAAATCTCACGTCCAAATGATACACAGGTATATGTTTATGTGTGTGCTTTATTAAACATAAAAAACTCTTGATTTTAACTCTTGATAAAAGAATAAAGCACTTGCACCTTGCGCGCTGAAATCTGAAGAGACACTTGTTTGGAGATGTTTAAGGCTTGTACAGCGCAAAAGCCTCTTTTCGGGGCCTGCGAGTGGGGCGCTGAAGGGGACGCAGGCTGTGTATTGTTCCCCCTAGAACCAATGCGGTTCAGGAACTAAGCCCTTCAAAATAAAACGCTTGTGTTCGTTGCTGCAGGCCATTTAAAATATGTACGCAGATAAAAAACCGAGAGGTAAAGATTAGAAATTAACGCTTATTTGCCTTACAGGATAGTGTGGGTTCGACCTCAATTGCAGCTTTAAATAATAGTGACTTTTAAAATCATATTTTCTTATAAACATTCATGCCAAATACTCCTAATTGGTTGTATTCTGATCCATTACCCGTAATTTTCCTATCAAACTGTCATATAGAAATATAAATTTATTATAGAAAAAAAACGATGTGTGGATTATAAGCAGTGGTCTTATTACAATGCGTGTCAACACTCCAAATATATTATTTTGATATCTTTCAATAAATAAACATCATATAATAAATAAATGGTGTGTTTGAAACTCTTCAACAAATTCAACATTGGTCTAAAACAAATGGATATGTGGTCCTTATTTCTATAATGGATATGTACCTCACTTTTACACATCCAAATATGAAGATTTTAAACAATTGCAACAATCTTCAAAGAAGCTAATTAGTTAACATTCAATCTGTAATTTAAACTTACTTTGAACGTGCCCAAAAATACGAGGATATAATAATTATATCATCGCTGTCTGTTGGTATTTTTTTAAAATGCTTACACACAAAAGACATTAATCAAAATCATAAGTGAAATCTTCTTGTAAAAGGGTATTGTATAATTTGAATATATTAAGATATACATATGCACAAAGTTTTCACGTATATTGTGTAAGAAAACATGTTTCAATATCATTTACATCGCTAAAAGGCTGTAGGAAAGTATACTGCTCTAGGCCATATTTCCCGCTAAGAGATACTGATTCAGAAGAAATACGCAGGTAATTTGATAATCATTGGTATGAAAATTACACAATTCAATAGAAGGGCGCAAAAGATGCCGGAAAACAATTTCAACTGAATTATAAAATAAAAATCGATAAAATAGAATGCAATAAAAACGATCCTTTTTTCGTCTCACTTCTTGCTCTTTCGTGCATGCATATGCACGAAAGAGCAAGAAGTGAGACGAAAAGCAATATGTTTTAAATCAAAATCAAAGAAACATCAAGACCTTGATGATTTTTTTATTGTCTTTTTAAAATTTGGTCTAAACTCCCAAATGACAAGACTTAACTTTTCTATTTTCATTGATAATTCACTTTATCACAGAATGTATTAAAAGTTAGTTGTATGACAAGATAACATGTTAATGTGTTATCAGAATATACATACAAAATTTCGTGAAACTCCTTTAAATTCCTGTGTGAAACGGAAATCTGAAAGCTTGACCTTCAGATTTCTATTTCATGATAAATCTAGTGGAGAAAACTATGTTATGTACTACACACGAATAAGCTGAAAAAATATGCAAAAGCTCACCGGAGACGTTTAGTAAGTAATTGAGAAAATAACTCTAATTTTTCGTACTCTCTATTCTTCACTCGTTCTATCTGTTCTGGAATATGGGAGTTTAGTTTGGAATCCCAATAAATCCAAATACATTTTCATGCTCGAAAAAATTCATAAAAAAATTTCTCCGACGTTTTTATTTTTATATTTACGGTAACTATCCATTCAATTCATTTAATTCCGAACATTACCCAACTCTTTTTCTTCTAGGGATGCTTTCGCTAGAATTCGCTAGAGTCACGGAGGAAAATTGCTGCACTCAAACATTCATTCCTTCTTCTTCGCGGTTCAATTTACAACCCTGGGATTCTTGAATGCTTTAACATCTATGTTCCAGATAGGTACACCCGTGCTCGTAGCCATCCATTGTTTTTGATCTCAGTTGATGCTAGTGGAGCTTCAAGCACTCAATTTGCTACAACGGCAATATCGCTCCTAAATGGCCTACCAGCACACCTCGATCCTTTTCTTACATCCTTTTCCTCTTTTGTTGATGGTATTGTTCTACTTAATCTCTGTGATCTTTGACACGTGTCATCTTCTTATTCTTTTGTGTTATTTTTATTTTTTAATATTTTCTCTATTTATTGTATATTTATGTTTACTCTGTTTCTAAATATTTGTAAAAAATTGGAATTTCGATTCTGTATATAAATAAATAAATAAACTTGTTGTTGAAAACACATTTACCTTAATGGGCGTTCAGCAAAGAGAATCTGTCAGTTTTGGACGGCTAAAATATTAATTTATTCTTCGTCTTCAGAGAAGCAGTAATCACGCTCTATGTTTTTATTCCAAGAATTGTAGCTTAATCATAAGTGCAAAAAGTTTATTTTTACTTTCGGGAAGAAGATTATTCTCAGCACCAGGTAAAGGTCATAATTATGCAAGAGGGAAGAGAAGTGTTGAGGTTATATGAAGAAATTTAAAAATTAACTGCGAAAATTGAGCTTCTGAAAAAAAAACTTGTCGCCCAACTAAAGCCTTCCCGGGATGCGGCCGGTGATGTCATTAGCTACTGGATGGTTGTTCACGAGCGGTCTCACATTGGCGTAACCAACCGGAAGTCAGTGGGGGGTAATAACAGCACTTCTATAAAACGACGTTACTATTGGACCCTTAAACAAAAAGGTTTTTTTTATACGTAATCATATATTTCTGTTTTTTTTAAAAGCTTTTTTATTTAATGAAACATACAATGAATACTTTTTTTTGCTTGCTATTTATTTTTATTGAATTAGCGATGCACGATTGTTTGCATTTTATATAAATGGTCAATCAAGAGTGTTTATATTATTCATGATATAGATGTCTGTTGTAGGGTGGTGATGTGACAGTTATATTATTTTATTTTAAAACTCATTTTTAAATAAATTTTTAGTATCAATTATTCCAAATAAATGTAATTTTTGCACCTATTTCAACGCCTACATCATAATTAAATTTAATCGCTATTAAAAGAAAATTCTAGAGCTGTTTTAAAGATTAAAAAAATATCTTCTACGGTTCATTTGTATACATAATTAAAAATATATAATTACAAGCGAAAGTTACGACCTAATAGAAGACGATCACTTACTACTTGTATTCAAAAGTCACGAGTTCAATGATCGATAAAGCCTCATTTATTTTTATTTTTATATAAATTGTGAATTTTTCATATAAATCTCCAATTACTTTTAGCTAGTGTGAAGCTGACACATCACCCTGCATTGAATTTTATTTTTAATGATTTTATTTGCTTTTTAATATCAATGTTTCTGAAAACATAAAATAAACTTTTTGTTTATTTTAAGACTTTTTTCTACTAAATTCATCTCTTACTTCATTAACGTCTTACAATATCTAGTTTATACAAGGGGCAATATAAAAAATAAGGTATCGAAGTCCTGCAAGTTGCTGTAAGCAAAATTTACAACATGTCGTAGATGACGTGTTTTTTTTAGTTCTTTTCCCACTTTGCCGCACAAACGGAATCTCACTAGCAAGCTCAGTATTGGCGCAGCAGCCATTCGTAATGCACGTCCCAATTATTGCTCTTGACGTGTGCGTATGATGATGAGCTATCTGGCGGATATAGAGAGTCATTTGCTGAAATCCCGCCTATGCATTTTCCGGGCCGGTGTGCAGGCTGCGTGGCTTCCGTGGTCCGGGCCGGAGCCTGCAGGGGACCGGGGAGCTGGCGCTATAAATAGCCACCCACTGAGCGCAGCCCGCCTATAGCGCCAAGGACGGATGCTCCGGGAAACGCAATATAATCATAAACAAGGACAAGCCCGTGTACTTGGAAATCTGAAAATAGACGTACAATATATTATTGAAAACACCATCGATATTTTTAAAAATATTTTTGGCATTCACTATAAGATCCATCATAAATAATACAACCTCATTTCTTTACCTTGTTTTTACATGGATCATGTTGAGTAAGACCTCTGTTTAAGAGACTGCAGACTGAACTGCTTGTAGCTCGGTTGATTCTTGATAGTGACGGATTGAAAAGGCTACTAGTTTTTCGAAACTGAAGTCTCATAAAAAGAGGCCATACTCCACGTTATCCATGTAAAACAAAGTAAATAATGAATATTTTAGATAACATTGTAAAAAAAAAGGCACATATAAGACGCAAGAATCCCTACTTCATTCCAATAAATACTCAACTTAATTTCGATCTTTAAATCAGCTCTACATACTAGACAAAGCTAGTGGGGATGCATGCTTCTCTCTTTCAAGTATATATAAAGTAATTTTTTTTTTTTTAATCAAATATAAAAAGATACATTTTTTTACATAGATTTACATACATTTTACATACATTACATTCCAATTTTTTTTTTTTTATTTTTTTTTTTTACAATTGCTTACCACACCACTTAAAGATAAGATCTTGTGTGTGGCGTTACTTAATAAAAATCAAAATAATATGATGAATAGTGTTCTAAGCTATCAAAATAGCTTAATATTGTATCGTTCAGAATATATGTACGCGTAGCTTAAGCTATTTGTATTTAATGGTGTTGTCAAATATTTAACTCTGACAATACTGGAGAAGTCAAGCTAGAAAGTGGGTCGTTGGTTCTCCAAAAAAATTTGAATTCGAACAAAGATTCAGGTTCTTGGAACGCAAGATGTATAAAATGCTGTCGGATGCTTGCAAAATATATATAATAATGGTTGATGCGATTTAGTATGGAAAAGTAACTTTTAAAATTGTGTGTTTGACTGGATAAAACTATTAAAAAATAAAATTTCATACTACGAGTACTGGTTCACTTAATGGAATACTGCAGTTTTGCGATTTACTTAAGTTTAATAAAAAATAAGACTTTATAGATAACCCTCATATTAAATGAAATAAGCCAAAGTTGTGACATTAACGAAATATATTGTTGAAAGGTTAACCAAAAAGTCAAGAGGTCGCTCGAGGAATAACCTAAAACATGGAATACCGAAAAACATGATACTACCCGTTCAAGGCCGGGAATACCAAAAAAGGGTCTCTCCGCCCCCTTCTCGACGTAATTAAATGGATACATTTGTACCCCATTAAGGGTAGGGGCGGGACCCACAATTAAAAAGGCAAGATACCCCTCACCCACTAATGGGCGTCTTCAGTAACTTGGCGCCGCGGAGCCCAGAAAGCGGCAGGAGGTAAAAATATGCCTGGGCCAGTCAACGTAGAAGAATGAATGCCAAAAAATCTTTCATATCGCTGAATTTCGAATACATACACGTAAATTATGGTCTCAACCACTGATAGAAACATTTACAGCAAACATCACCTTATTACTCACATAATATGATGTATGCTATCAATTTATGTGTGGTAGTGAAGTAATCTATTAGCTTTATCGTTTTACATATGGCTAAACGTTGTAGGTGGAATGTTGATCATCCAACGTTATAGAATACAGCCTGGCATTCTCACATTATCCATTTTTAACAGGAAATTATTATGAAAAAGTGGCATTGGGAAAAAGCGATATAACTTTCCTTTCCCTGTAAAAATTGTTGATTTTTTTCTCATTTTATCTCCGTCGGGGATCAAAACTACGGCTTTCGGTATGATAACCAAACGCTTTATCACTTAGCAATACCCGCCGGCACTGCATTTAACTTGCCCATAGGACCTATAAACACACAATGTAGTCGTATTATAGACGCTATATTTGTAAAACATTTTCCGTGACATTTTAACTAGAATAACTAAGATCTCTGGGATTATTGTGATTTTGACATTTTTTTATTTGTAGCATTATAAAATATTACATTGACACGAATATAACGTTTTTTGGATCTTTTTGAACAAAACAACTAAAATAATTGGACCACCAAGGCAAGGCGAGACGTCTGAGAGATTGAATTTAATTACTCGGTTTATGCAATCAATTTGAGGTGCCTTTTGTTCTCTCCTGTTGCTCTCATACATTTTCTCTTTCAAAGTTTTCGGAACGGGAAATTTTGAGTTGCCGAAAGTATAATTCAGTTTTATTTTCCCTTTTTATCTGGAACGAGGTCGATTCGATTCGATTGAGAATTTTTATTCGGGTCAGAATAATAATCGGGTCATTGTTGAATGATTGTGGATGGTATTTTTGTTAAACGATACATGATTTTAGATTTTTAGTTTTTAAATGTTTAAATCTCAGGAATGTAGTGACAGGATGCGTAATAAAAAAAGAGTAACATAGAAAATATTCAAAATGTGTGTAGCATTGTATGAAAACAAGCTGCATATATATGTGAATAAATGTTAACGAAAATAAATTAGTTCAATTAAAATTACCAATAACCATTTATAAATGTTCTCGTAATGCATTTTTTTCATTAGAACGTCACATAACCTCGAAATTGTTGAAAATTTTCTCTTGTAAGAAGTAGAAATTATTTGTGATACCTTTTAAGTACTTTGAATCATTTGACATGAAAAATTTGTCTTGTTTCTTTTGCTTGTATTTTCGAAGAGTGAATCGATGTTAATTCTCTATTTTATTTCAACTTTTAGTTGCAATTCTAATTTCTTTCAGGTTCTTTCTCTTTACCACCTCTTTGCAGCAGCTATAATTGTTCAAAAGGGACTCTGAAAATTGAACTTATCAGTTATTAACACAAGTTAAATGACAGCTTTAAAAAAATGGCTCAATTTCTTTGTGTACAAGGCGAAAAAAGTCAATCTATGGAAAAATATCAGAGATTAAATGTTTTTTTGGAGATTTCATCTCTTATATGGTCGCTGTGTGGTCGGATAGGTAGGACTCCCGGTTGGAGAGACACTGGATGCGCCTTCACGTCCATCCAGCGGTGATCCAGTGCTCCCCTCACAGAGTCAGTAGTTGATTAAAATTTAAATTGTTTTAAGTTATTGATTTATGTTTCCTTTCTTATATGTTTAACTTCAATTTATATTTTTTCGGTATCAGGTTTGAATTATGTTCATGTAAAATTTTGATTATAGCACTAGTGACTGAATACATAAATTATTATTTTATTTTTAAATATAAAATTTTGGAGATTTATATATTAACCATAAAATTATACAACGATGACGATATATTTTTTTGAATGTAAAGTAAAAATAAACCAGCTATTTTCGGGATCATTTAGGTTTGTTTCCCAAGAACGCGCGCCATGTAAGCCCCGGATAAGTCCGCAGTACCTTTTTGAGGGTTGATTAAAATTCAGAAGGGTCACAGAGGCCAATACACGAGCCCTTCCCTGAACGTTATAACTCCTGTTCACTTTGCCACTCGCTACCGTCACACAACAGGGCAAAGGGGTGACGTCAAAGTGATTTTATGACGCTATTTTATGCGTGATGAGCTATTTTTATAAATTAAATAAATTCAAACGATTATATCTGAATATCATGTGTGACATCAGTTTCTTTAATTATCCAAGAGTAAGGAAGTGTAGACTGTTCAATGTTCATACTTCAAATGAGTGATACTAACCTGCCATAGACAATGCCTCTTGGTAGGAGTGATCGGTCTGCTTAATTTGATTTCCTTATATGCCATGTATTTTTTATATGTAATTCATAACATCTCTGTTGTGGCTTATGGGTTGAGCCGTGTGTGTTGAACTTTTTTCAACCAATATTTCAACCCATAAGCCACAACATCAAATCTGGCCGTGAAAACCTAAGAAGTTACATAACATCTCTGTATAATTTATATTTTTATAAAATATTTGTTATGATATTCATAAAATATGCTTTTGTATTGTTTTAATGTGAACAAAATTTCACTTTACTTTGCTTATAATTAAAAATACATACTATTCTTTTGTGATTCGGTGTTCTTTGGCTATTATCCGTGTCCGTTTTTAAAAATAATAAACGTTAAAACTAAAGTTAAATTGTTATTTTAATGGTTGTAATTTTCATACTGTGTGCATCTTTAACGTTAATTTAAATAATAAAAAAACAATTACGCATAACTTAAAATAAACTTATTTTGCTAATTGCTTAGCTCGTTAGAGCAATGTACTCATTGCTTTAATTTCCTATATCTTCTAATATCTGCCTTAACTCATTTAACGGCTAAGTGAAAAATAAACATTTTAATATATAAATAATATGGAGAACTGAAATATTAAAACAAAACGTAAAATTCTGTTTGTGTAGTTTTGTATAAATATTTAATTTAAATAATTTACTAGAAAATCAAATATTGATATCATTACAGATCAGGTTTATCACTCAACCTCCTGAAAGCAAACTGATGTAAATAAATATTTTTAGTATTCGTCGAAATTAATTATTTTTCTTTCAGTGTTTCACAATATCTGAGATTAATTATAAAATTATAAAAAAATAGAAATATTTATTTTTAATTTCAAAGTTAATCGAGAAAGAACGGGAATAATCCACAAGAACATTAATGGAACAAGCAGAGCTTATTAAATTTGGAATTTTAAATTGGATTCCCAAAAATACGAAGCACTTCGCAAGTTGTTCACTGAGCAAGTTAACATTAAATTTACTAATAATTTTGTTTATCTAACGCTAACCTTGAAAAAAAATCTAAAAAAATACCCTAAAATGTTATGTTTATGTAATGAAACATCACATAAATATCCTTGTAATCTAAACAATTTCAACTATGTTAAATATTTCGCGGTTGAGTTCATTTTCATTATAAAAAAACTTAAGGCTAAATACACCATAAAATTATTTTTATATTTCAATATCGGGATTTAAAAAATGTTTTCTATAAAAAAAAAAAAAGAAATATATTTTTTCAATTCACTGGCCTAAATTCTGAATGAACTGAAGAATGTTAGATATCGGTTTCATAATCTTTACTCTCAATAAATAATGAACACTGGTTTTCCTTTTTTGGGTTATAATATACAAAATTTCTAGCACATATGTCTAAGACCTTCCTTCTGCAATATGTATGGGGCTAAGAAGGATGAATATGTCCCAGTATCAGCCCTCTGTCAGTCAACCTTCCCATGGGGTTGGACCACTCTCGCAGCTTCTATTTTATTATATCTTGTTCATATCTATGGCCTAGTTGAAGCATGTGACCAGTTGGAACATATGACTTGCAAAAAAACATGTCATTGCTGGTCATCTAAAAACCTAGTAGTTAAATCATAAATATTTACTGATCATCATCATCAGCCTGTGTCCGTCCACTGTTGAACGTAGGCCTCCCGCGTGAGTCTCCATCCTCTTCGATCCTCCGCCTTCCGCATCCAGGTCACTCCCGCTATTTTTCTTATATCGTCAGTCTTGTAGGAGGTCGGCCAATGCTTCGTTTGCCAGTTCTTGGGCTCCATTCCAATATTTTTCCAAGTCCTGCCCATTGCCACTTGAGTGTGTCTATTCGTTGGGTAGCATCCACTACTTGAGTTCTTCTGCGTAGTTCCTCGTTTCGGATTCTATATTTTAGCGACACTCCGAGCATGGATCTCTCCATAGCGCGCTGGGTGACTTTTATTTTATGAGTAAGACTTGCTGTCAGATTCCACGTCTCTGCGCCATAAGTTAATACAGGGAGGATGCATTGGTTAAACGCCTTAGTTTTTAGACATTGCGGAATTTTCGCTTTAAAAATGTACTTTAGTTTTCCAAATGCTACCCATCCCAGTTGTATACGCCTGTCGATTTATTTTGAAAAGTTACTTCGCCTTAGTTGTATTTCTTGTCCCAGATAGGTATAGTCGTTTACAACCTCTATTTGTGTTCCTCCAATGGAAATATGGTCAAAGGTCTGGGAAATATGACTGTTTAGCATGGCTTTTGTTTTATCTATGTTCATTTTCCGACCAATTTTGTTCGACGCTTCATTGAGGTCATAGAGCATGTCTTTAAGCTTGTCAGGTGATTCGACTGTTAGGTAATTTAAACATTATTTAGTAATTATTCAATCAGCGTATATTTAAAAAGACCGCCAAAAATAAAATTTCAAACTAGCAGAACTTATTGATTTATTGCGACAGTTGATAATCTAAATTAGACAAAATTAAACGCAAATAGTACTTGGATGGTGACCGTTTAAGAAAATCATTTGAGTTTAGCTACTCTGTAAGAAAAAGTTGGTCTAATCTTCTAATCTCTTTTAAGAAAGTCTGATAAACAAACGCCCAAATTTGTCTTGGTTACTATATCTGCCCAACCTTCACACGCAGAAATTTTAATGGCAAGAATAATGATAGCTGCTAGAACTGTCTGAAAATTTTGGTGGCCATCTGCTCTAAGTTAGTGGACATTTACTC
This sequence comes from Glossosoma conforme, assembly GCA_022606575.1. NCBI lineage: Eukaryota > Metazoa > Arthropoda > Insecta > Trichoptera > Glossosomatidae > Glossosoma > Glossosoma conforme. Next base: position 401,320 of record JAGTXR010000149.1, read on the forward strand.
GGTTCCCACAAAATCAATTTGGCGTTAGAGTTTTCATCTCTAAGAAAGGCGGATTTGTAAAAGACTAACTCCGAGAACAGAGACAAACTCTAAGTAACGGAAACCTTTTTGTTTGTCTAAATCAGTGCTTCTCAACCGACGCTTCGCGAAAGGTTTTAGATGCTTTTATGAGCTCTCGGTTGTATGTTAATAAAGCAACCAAAATAAAGTGGACTGAAACATATAAACAAACCAAATCGTATAAAATAAATTGACAAATATTGTTATAGTATCGATTGTAATGATTTTTAGTAGGTATAATGAAAATGCGTATGAAATATGTCATATTTAGTTTAATGATTTTGAAAAAAACCTGCGGCAAATTTAAGCTTCAATTGAATTAAAGAATTTAACTGACAGGTAAAGCGGCTTATAAAATCAAAGCTCGTGGGTTCGATCTCTAACGTAGTATAAAAAAGAAAAGTTTAATAATCAACTAATATGCTTCAATTGGTGTAAAATTAATTCCGCAACTGTAAAATGACAGTCATAGCTTATTTTCCAAAATTGTTGATTGACAAAAGTCATCTGGTGACCACCACGATAAATGTGGACGTTGCGTTAATGCTGAGCTGTAGTTTAATAACGTTAGCAAATAAACACAACACAAACTATGCTTAGCTCTAATATCTTTGAAATTTTAAGTGACTGTAATTGCACTGAAGAGAGTTTTTTATTACCATCCACCAGTTTTCTCTTGTAAATGTTTCCATTGACATCAGCACGATGAAGCCCTTGCTAACTGGTACCGAAAACCTCGATAAACAATCTTTCGTCTTGTATTTTGGTCGCTTGCCATACCTTTATTTATGTGGCCACATTAGGGCTAGTTACATAGTTTTGCCACTGGCAGGGCTGGCAACCGACCACGGGCCGCGGAAGTGCGGACGGCCGCAGTCGGTCGCGTCGCAGCCGCGCGGGATTTCATACCGCGTGGTCACAAACTTGTAATGTTTTTATCGTAAAAATATAATCTGTTCCTCTACTAGAAAGTCTTTGTCTGCTGCCCTGTTCCTCGTCCTGCCTCACGCGACGTAATTACTCCTTTCATTTTAAGAGAGGAGGTTGTTACCATAAAAATATACATTTAATTGTATTTTTTTATTATATTTTGTTGTTTCACGGAATGTCCTTGTAATCAACAGTTTGTAAACCAATGCTGAATAAATCGGCGAAGGATTGCGGCGAAAAGTTGCGGCCAAAACTTTACATTATTGCGATTTAACAATTAATATTTGACAATAAATATTTAATGCCGTTCTTTGACAGTCGTAACTTTGATCTGCGGTTCAAGATGGCGTCTGAAATATTGTCGGCATGGAAATTCGGTGACCATTATTATCAAAACAATGAAAAGTTTTTATTTGTACTGTAAGTTTTCAATTATATTCATATTTAAAAGTAAATATTAAGATTCATTTTAAAAATATTTATGTTTTAAATATAAATTTACTTTTTAGAAAACTTGGGAGTTTTCAGCAGCAAAAACAGTCCTTTTAAAACAAATATATTTAATTATTTAGAAAAAGCATAAAACATCGTGCAAATAGTAACCCTCGGTAATTAATTTAAGTGTTAAATTCGACCTCTTTTTTTTACTCAAAAACATAACTTTCTTAGTCGTTAAGTAATGAAAGTTTATAATAGAATTGTGGAATTGAACTGAGAAGCTTATTTATTTTTCCCAAATTCGTTCTATGCTTGGAACATATGGTCAATACGAATTTCCGCCTTTCAGTGCTATCTTTTGCTCTTGTTCACGCCTTGTCCTAAAACATCTCCGAACCCGAAGATCCCCCTGGTAACATATATGGTTCCCGGCAACCGCAAGGTCAGAAGTCTGGGGACTTAAAAATACAGGAACTTTAGTATTTGAAGCATATTTTGGTTGATTTACTAATCGGAGTTTTTCTGAGGAGATAATTTAGTTCTAAGAAGATGCTCAATTCAAAATTTATTTACAAAATCATAATAATAGAATTATACAATAATTATCTTAAGTAATCAAATTAATCATCAAAAAAAGATATGGAAATAAATAATATAGTTCAATTTTACGTATGAAATAAAAAACTAAGAATCCTCCGTTCTACGTATTTGCGAAATTATAAACGATGAATGAATTAAAGTTGATTGAATTAAACAAAAATTGAGAAGACTTTTAATGATTTTTTAAAATTAAAATGAAATTTAACTGAAAAGTTATATTCTTTCGTTTAAGATTAACTGATTGAATTATTCATGATGTGCAACAAATTTGTGATTATTCTCTTTCTTCGAATCGTAAATAATTGCATGTATATATAATACTTTCGAACGCACGTCATCATCGCACATCAATTATTTCTAACAACTCAGCCAGCGCACCCAATCAGTTATCGGTTGTATAGTGAAGTATGCATCAACTAGTTGGTTCTCCTTCCCCGGAAGGTTGCACCAGGAATGGTGGAGGAGCCTCGACACGGATCCAACCACAACCCTGACACGGAGCTTGGATGATCGATATAGCATCGCGCTGGACCCAGCAGAGAGTTACCAGAACAAGGCTTACGTTATGCAATAAAAATCATCATCATTCCATATTCATTTCTCAGCTCGACCATAGTACACATTCGTCTGTTAATCGACTATAGGGTGGATACCGTGTCCTCTCCTTTACCTCGACATTTATAAAAAAATCAAGTCTTTTACCCGCATTATTTTATTTAATCACTCTCATAATTTACTTTATGGCCCTTGTCTCTTCACCATGTCCGTTCCCCTGACTGAAGCATATGGTTGTTACGAACTGCTATCACAAAGTTTTGTCTGACACCATGCTCCTCGCCTCATTCCATGTCAGTTCTGCCTCCTGCAGCTCCGCCGATCACATTCTATGTCCCCGACGGCCATCTAGGACAGCGCGTGGGGACTCGAAGAAAAGCCAGCTATAGTTAATATTCTTCTGCGGCATCTGTAGTGTAATTCAAACCAGGCCCACCTTCACCTCTTGGCCACCTGTAGTAAAGAAGGTTGCTTTGTTCGATCTTTCACCTAGTAATTTTCTTATTTTATGTATGCATCTGCTTTCTAAAGCTATTATACGGATAAAAGGTTTCTGTTTATGCATCATTCTGTTTTGATCGAGTATGTTGCGAGTATGTCGGGCTATCAGTCCCAGTTATAGGAGGCATTAATCTAAAAATCAATGTCATTAAACATTAAAACGTCGTTTAAATATAATTTCTTTAGACGTGGTGTTGCAAAAGTTCAAGTTAATCATTATTAGTAAAAATTTAAGTTGAAAAAAAGAATGAGAAAAAAAATCGTCTCCATTTTATGCATTCGCGTGATTCTTAACGATCAGTGGATGAAGGAAGTTGAAATTAATGAAAGTGCAAGATAATTCAGAAAGTGCAAGTATTTATTAAGATCAACTTAAAAGCTAAGTTCATTGAAAATTAACTGAATGGATTGTGCATAGTGTGCAACAGTTTGTCGGTCTGATTTCTATATCCGGAAGGCTGCACCGGATGGAAGAACTGCGGAGTAACCTCGACACAGTTCCAGCGAGGCGAAAACCCTGACATGGACCAGTGATCGATACAGCATCACATTGCAAGAGGACCCTTCTGGACCAAGCAGGAATATTTCAAAATTTAATTATTTTACATTATAATTGTTATATAATTCTTAACACATGCAAAAATACCGTCAGAGGGTGATTTAAAAACGATAAATTTTGAAAAACCATTGAGGTTTAATCTGTATTAATCTCAGATTTATGAGAAGATCGTACAATTAGCCCAACGCTTTCGAAACTTGGAACATTTGGTCCCTTGGAAGAAATATTATATATAATAACTACAATAATTAAAATCAGTAAATATTAAAATTTAATTAACGAACTGAAATAAAATAACTACAAAAATCGAAATAAATATAACTTTAAATATATAAATGTATATAAGTGTTGAATTAAATTGACTCTCCCTATTAAGTTATCAAAAAAATATTTTCAAGTTTATCAAGGCACGTGGATGAAAGATCTCACACCAATTAAATATTATTGATATTTGAGAAAAAATAATTTGATCGAGGATTCGACTCACGACCTTTCGTTTTAAAGTCGATCGATTTAAGTTTCGTCTACTACCCCCGGCAGATGCAACAGTTGCTCATGTTTATTGATGAGCACTGATGGCTTTAGGTTTCAGATTTATGTCAAGCTCGCATGTTTCAGAGCTCAGCCCGAACTAGAGCACACCGAGGTAATACTCTCCGATCTGCATTCACTCTTGGAAAATGCTTTTTCGTGCAATCGTTTTCATAATAGTAGCTTTTTGTATACTTTAAACACAATGTTATTTTTATTTATGTTGTATTTTTAATGCAGATACATCAAATAAATTTTCATATTAAATGAAAAAAAAAACTTCCTAACTTGAATTCTACCTTGTATTCTACCTTGTATTCCTACCTTGTAAAAATCTATTCCTATCTTCTATCCTACCTTATATTCCTACCTTATAAAAAACTTCCTACCTTGTATTCTACCTTGTATTCCTTCCTTGTAAAAAACTTCCTACCATGGATTATATTTAGCACTGCTTGCACCATGATTCACTTGCTGGATCTATTTGTGCCTTATTTTTGCCTTTAATAAAAGTTTTGTATGTTTCTAACGTTTAGAAACATACATTATGTTCTACGTAGACTAGTATAAAATATATGGCAGCCTTTTTAATTAATCAGTCAAAATAATTGTGTATCTTATGATCAAACACAGCGGCGATGCACAGATGACATAACTAACGGTGATATTCATTCATATTCGTGACTAAGTAATATAAAGCTTGAAAATTGATCAAGAAACATTTTTGTTTTAATTTTCGCTGAAATTGATCTTGCTTGCGTTTGAGTCAAAAATCTTAACCCCAAGCTATACTCTTTAGCAAGAATTGTTAGAAACGAGCAGATAGAGGCATGTTTTTAATCCTCATCTACTAGTGTTTACTTGGGACAAGCCCATTAGGGATAACATTGATACTGTGATGAGGTTGAAGAGAAGGGGTGATTAGAAAGACCAACTTTGTAACTGCCGCTTAAGATCTTAAAAAATATATAATATAAGAAAAAAAACATATTTAAGGCTGTTGTGGAGTTGAGGGACTTAAATTATAATATTATTTCAATGTTTTTGCATTCACTTTGAGATCCATTATAAATAATAAATATTTATTTATTTACCTGGTTTTTACATGGATCACGTTGGGAATGACCTCTGTTTATTAGACTGCAGAATCCACAAGGATGATGCATGAATCTTGGGCTGCAGTTAGCGGATCAACACTCTACATGTAGCGCTTATCCACACGTAAAATGGTAAGCGTCATAGGATCAACAGATGAAAAACTTCAGAATCACTATCACCTTCTGTCGTTATTCTCCTGTATGCGTTAACACAAAAAACTTTCGTATTAAAAACACTCATTCACAAGGAAACTCATAATAAAAAATTCCGTTAATTGAGTCAAACTCTTCAATGGTGTTGGCGGATCAACAATCCATGTACAGTGCTAATCTTTTGTCAAAACGGCAAACAACATAGAATCTAAAAAGTGGTAGTATTATTTTGAGTGCGTTTTATATATGGAAATTAATTTATCAAAAAAACATTAACGAAATTAAAATGTCATAATATTATTATATCGTAGCGAAAAAAAGAATTTTCCTCTCTTCTTTAAAAGTAATTTTCATAATGTTTCTTTTCAAATAGAGAAAAGATACAGTGGGTAAAGAAACAGGGTGAGCAAAATACTGCTTAAGAGATAGATATCAAGAGAATATATTTTTTACACTATTTGTAACACATTAATCATAAATTATTTTTTTTTTCAATGTCTGCTGCTTTGCAATAAAATATGGTAGTTCTGTCAGCTGCCAAGATCCTTCACTTATCCTAAGTCATCGATGCATTTAGAAATCTTCCGATTACACATTATCTATTCTCATAGTAGAGCAATCTGCTTTTTTAATGAGATAGGGTGATTACGCCTATGCCGCCAATACAACGATAGTACTTTATTCAAAACTCAATGGTTAAAAAGAATTAAATCTAAACGGAAAGGAGAAACATTATTTTAACTACTTTTAACACGCATACTCGTAGAACTTAAGTTATTGTCATTTTCAATGAATAAAACAAGTAAAACTTTGTATGAGACCATTGAGTTTTATTAAATCACTTTTACCTGTTTCCGTGCTACCACACCTTCTTCAGAAGCTACTTACTAAAGTAACTCATTTTACAAACTATCCATATTTTTGTTAGAAAAGTCGTTTTAAATCAAAATGTACAAAATAAATTAAACGATACAAAATATTTTATTCCGTCCGTATAAAGTACATTTAATTATTCGCCTTTAAAATAATTTGACTCTTAGTACAATGCTTTATTTAAGACTAAGTCGTAAGGTTGTAACGTTAACTGACAGCCGTAAATGTTAACATTGACATTAAGTAGTCTTGTTTGACAACTGAAAACTGCAATAAATCTTCTCGCTGCAGAAAATAAACCATACTACTTTGTAGTTACAACGTAAGAGAAACAAAAACGCAATCAAACACTTTTATAACCAAAAGAATAACGACGGTACTACTATAAAATCTTAAGTAAAATGATTTAACTGTCACTATGTCTTAATTTTTTAAGAATCCTGGTGCGCAATGTATATAAATCATAATATATTTATGCACATTAAATAAACGACAGTATTTATAAAGCGCAAATATGCTCCAGCTACTAGTATCTACATAAGGAGTTTTGTGTTATTACTTTTTTTGAAATTGTTTTGAATTAAAAGACAATTCTAGATACCTTATTATTATTTTCATTTAAATTATATTTCTCATTCATAACTACTTGATGAGTAAGCTTTTTATATGGATTTTTTTTTAATTTTTAATAGAATATTATTTTATTATTTCAATATTCTAATCTACTTTTATAGATCATTTTACTATATTATAATATTATTAATAATTAAATATACATATACTATACATAAAATTCTTTTTTCAACGCGTCAATCCAAACACAAAAATAACGGCAGAAGCGGGATGCGAACCGCGGACCTTGGAAACCAACTATGCCCAGGTATTCATACCGCTCAGCCGACTGGGCTATTACTGTGCCTGGACCGACTCACGTTGAAACTAGTATTCATGTCATTGTTATCATCGTATGATAGATGTCGCTATAGTATATATTCAAAGTATGTATATTTTTATTTTTTATTATTCAATCAGTCTTCATTTATTCACAAGCTTAATATTAAGCTTTATTAGATATTATAGAAAGACAAACGGTATTCTGCCCGGTGCGACAAGCAAATATGTGGCTCGTACCCCGGGCAGACTCGGAAAGACCCCACGCACTCAGAGACAGCCTCGCGCAAAAATTAATGGAACTAGTCTCGCCAATGACAGGACCTCAAATAAACAAATGGCGACACATGCGTGACAGACGAGCGAACAAAAATAATAGACGAAAGATTGTATTTCGAGGCTTTTTGGATAGCTGCCTGCTAGGGCTATATCGAGCTGATATATTTTTACTTCTAGGTTTTTCTTTTCAACTAGCCGATGTTGACTATTTTACTTTTCAATTTCAATTATCTTCCTCGACTGATGCTGCCAGAGCGAATGGCTCTTTGTATATTTTATGTTAATTGTTCTAGAATATTCTATCTCTTTTTCCAAAATGTGTACGAAAGTGTTCTCTAATATATTACTAATCAGCTGAAAGATATGAAAATAATGTAAAGAAAAGCTGGATTTAGAAAGCAGATGATTTAGCAGCTTGTCGCTGCTTGAGTTCACTTTCTTCCTGTAGGCTCCTACATGTGCGAAAAACTGGGCAGCTCGTTGTGGCCGCCACGTTATTTGGTCAGAATCTAATATTAACGAGAATCACTTAGCGCATCGCACAATGGCGGTACCAGGGAGTAAGGCAGCAGGAAAACGACGGAGTAAGGGAGTGAGGGAGCAGGGAAAGGACGGAGTAGGGGAGCGGGAGCAATCTTGCGAGAGCCTGGGAAGGGGAAGCCGAAAATAGTGGGACCCATCACAGGAAGCTGGCCAAATAATATTAAGGAAAAATAGAGGGCTATTGTGGGAAAAATCTGGAAGATAAAATGCGACCAATATTTTGTTTTTTAGATTTTTATATTCAATTTCACATTGTTATTTTATTTATTATTTAATAAACCAATGAGATTTTAAGACACATTCAGAAATTTATACGTATGCAAATTATATATTGTAAGAGATCATTTTTATCAATCAATCAGAGAACAATAAACGGTAAATGTATGATTCTAAACGCAATGAGTATACATATATCTTTTTTAAATAACTTCGTCGGTTTTCGTGGATAGATTTGGTATTGTGGATTTTGGGTTTAGCCGCGTCTGATGTATTTCTTTGCAACGATATTTCGACCGCCAAAACAAGGGTCATTTTTAGGATTGAAGATTTTGATCGATTAAGACGATTATGACAAACTCGTCAACCCTGAAGATGACCCCTGCAATGGCTATAGAAATGATGGTGTAAAGAAATTTTCCACATATGGCGAAACTCAAAAGCCACAACACCATATATTTTTTTCATTAATTTCGACACTAAGCACTGATATATATCATCATCTTATTGAATCGAGAAATCAATTCATTTTTTTACTCATATTATCATACGCAATACTTTATTTAGTGAAATGGAATTGAATTTTATTTCATTAAAGTTTACTTTATTTTATTACTAATCTTTCTGATACCTCGATCGATGTGAACTGATCGGTCACCTGTAAAATATACCCGCGAATGCTTATTAATCAAATATTAAGTAAGTTTTTAAAAATCAAGCTTGGTCAGGATTAGAACCGACAGCGTCTAAACGACAACAAACCACCCGAAAATAAATATAATCGCCAGATATATTAAGGTAAAATGGTAACAGTAAAACATTACAGGTCAGTTATACTATGCGTAACTAAAATCACTTAGGAGAGCAAATTAACCCATATTTTCTTGCCAATAGTATTGATAATAAAACAGTTCAATACGTCGCGTGTATTGTCAAAGCCCACCTAACTTCTACATCCTATGTGTCTGTAAGTACTCCCCCTTTGCCCCAATTCGGTATTCCCCTTCTCCACGACGCCACCACTACAGCCCAACCCTAATACTACTTGTTGCGGCAACCGTGCAATAAAGCAACAGGAATACACCTTTTACACGTTTTTTACGCGGTTGAAAAATAATACGGTGAAAGAAAATAATAAATAGAAAATATTATTCTTAACATGTATAACAGTGATGATGCATTTTTCTTAAATCTTATATATCCTTGTTATTTTAAAATAAAATATAATTTGTAGTATATTTATTTCAAGGGCTTAACCCGCACACATATACATTCTTACCCAAAAAATAAAAGTCACCCAGCGTGCTATGGAGAGATCCATGCTCCGAGTGTCGCTAAAAGATAGAATCCGAAACGAAGAAATACGCAGAAGAACTCAAGTAGTGGATGCTACCCAACGAATAGGCACACTCAAGTGGCAATGGGCAGGGCATATCTGTCGAAGAGACGACGGTCGATGTGGAAGAAAAGTACTGGAATGGCGACCAAGAACTGGCAAACGAAGCATTGGCCGACCCCCTACAAGATGGACTGACGATATAAGAAGAATAGCGGGAGTGACCTTGATGCGGAAGGCGGAGGATCGAAGAGGATGGAGACTCATGCGGGAGGCCTACGTTCAACAGTGGACGGACACAGGCTGATGATGATATACATTCTTTAAATGTGTGTACCAACGTAAGAACTTATTAATACTTGTGCATCCCTTATCCATATAAGCGACTGTCAGTTTATAGTTTAACCATTATTGAAGATGGATTCTAGGAAGTTCTTAACATGTAATCACTTAAAAATAAATGTGAAATCAAGACTAAATCTTTTTCATTCGTCAATTTTTTAATTTTAAAAAATATAAAATTATATCATCTTTCCTTCAAAGAAAAAATGAAATCCATTTTTTTATTGGATTGGTTTATTATTGGATTGCCTTTTAGTTAAATTTTATACCTGTATCAATATATTCCAGCGACAATAGCACATTGTTAGCGCGGCTTTCATTAGATCACCAAAGCAAAGAAACATTGGACGCAGACCATAGCTCGGATAGGTCACTTCCTGTTGTTAACAGCGTGACGTTGGTTGCATTGAGCCAGTCTTTAAGACCAAATGGTGCAAGTGTAGGAAGCGTCGGGGTCATTCTAAAAAATTCGATTTACAAATCATCTCAAAATAGGGTATAACTTGAATACTACAGATGCTGTCTCTTTTCTCAAGTTCCCAGGCCTTGGAGGCTGACCCACGTATGTTTAAAGGTGAACCTCCGGGTGCAGATATGTATGGGAATAAGTCATTGGCAATTCCAGCTGAAAGAACTAATGACAATTTGTAGTGACCATCTGTTCCAGATATGTATGAATCTGACATCCTCGTTATCAAAGGGAAACTCCATGTCGTCGGGATCGTCATCTAAACGCGTGATCAATGAATGGGGAGCAGGTCTTCAAATCAAAGAACTTGTCAAGAAGTACATTGCTATATATTTAAGAAAAAATAAAGACAAACTTCGGTCATCTGCTCGGGACAAAAATGTCTGCGTTCCTTACAGGTCTCGGGCAGACTCGGCCGGTGGCCCAGTACCTAAATTAACATGGTGCCTAATTACAGAGCTCATGGCGTGATAGTAGCTCACGGCGCCACGTCTTATGTTGCTAACATTTATACATATATATATATACATATATAATTTTTATTTTTTATTTAATCAAATATAATAGGATACATTTAAGATTTTATTGATAGTATTACATTCATTTATTTTTTTCTATTGTTTATTTTGTTGGAAATTCGCTTTCCACGCCACTTAAAGGTAGATCTTGTGTGTGGCGTGGGATTCATCTTTGATTTAAGTGTTGCATAATTTATATTATTATTTTTTCACATTTTTTACATAATAACATATTTTTTTTAGAATATAAAATAATATCATTAAAATTTATAAAATTTTTATAGTCGAAGTGACAATTTCAGCATCATTTACATATATATTTCGATTCTTTAATAGCCTCGACCCATCTAAGTCTCAATTTCCACCAGACACCTTTTAATGAACTTAATATAATCAATACCTTTTTAACAATATAAATATTTTATACAATTTATTTAAATTCTATACTTATTATGCTTGGATCATATACATACAACTACTACTTAGTACCTAGCTTGAATCATATACAGAGAGTATATATTTATTATATTCCGACAAGCTAAAAAAAAAGAGACGATAGATCGTATATCGAGGTTATTTGGCACTAGCCTGTAAAAGCTTTATCAAGCTGATGTCATTTTCTTATACTTTATAATTTAATGATGAATCGCTTATAAATTAATTAAAGCTTCAAAACGATTCCATAAAATTTCTCGCATTACTGATATAACACACGCTCATAACAAAGTAACTAATTTATCTTTAGTAAGTTTTATAATGCTAATGAAATAGAAAAGTGTGCATGTTAATGGCAGTTCCCGCGAGCGCCTAGTGTGGAGCCTTAACAATTTCAAAAGGCATTTAGACAACGTTAATTTGAAATTGTCTTGCTACTTTGATCTCAGCTCTGCTCGCAGACCCTTCTTATAGTATGCAGAATCTTCAAACAGTAAAAAAACAAACATTTGAGTAAGAGATAAAGCGCCCCGGTACATATTTGTTCGGCGCAAAGATATTTCTATATTAAGGAGCGCAAAGAATAGAGTGTTCCACGCTTAATACTATTCAGAATATGAGGTTATGCGGCCTCTAACGGGGAAATATCAAATAATACAACTTCCGTCTTAAAGGGGAGGAAATTCTGTTTCCGCGAGAAAACGGAAAAAATTCCCGAGGTGAAAATTTAGCCTGAGCGCTTTAAATATTTGAAGTGAGCTCGGTGCTGAAGCTCATTTTAAGAAAAAAGCTTCTCGTTTTAATGCGGAATTATGCTGATTAAAATAACGCTCGACAGTAGTTAGGTTTTACATACTTTTGAATTATCTAGTGCAGTGGTTTGTAACCTTTTTGAAATAACGGAGCACTTACAATTACAAGGACCGTCCGTGGAATCCAATATTTGATTTACATTCAAATTACGAGTACATATACAAATAATAAGATATAATTATACATTAATATAAATTTCATTTAACTACCGTGATAAAATGAATCATATAAGTTTTATAAGTTTAACGATGAAAATAATATTACTTATGTGCTTTTTTTAATGAAAAGTAACCTTATTTAAAAACATCATCATCATCACTTTATCCGCTTCTCTAATTGGAGCATATGGTCGTAAAGAACTGATCACAAAGCTCTGTCAGTCGACATTGTCTTTGCCTCATCCCATATCAGCTCTGCCCTCCGCAGCTCTGCTCAGTACATTCAACGTGTAGCTTCCGACGACCTTCTTTAACGGTGCGAGCCCAGGCGCTTGAAAATAAGCGATAGCTTATGCAGTCCTGCGGCTTAAAAAAATTGTCGTAGATTTTTTAGAAAAAACTTTCAACAGCACTTAAACTAATTAGCATTTCAGTTAACATTTCGAGGATCGTTTGGCACTTGGTCGCAGAGCACCATTGCTCTGCGGAGCACCGGTTAGGGAACCACTGATCTAGCTTCTTAAACTGTATTCGGTTCGGTTCGCGAATGAATTATTCATGAGCTTGATATTGGAGGTGGGAAAGCGGGGAATTACATTAAGAAATAATTATCAATGAAAATGTCGGCGGGAGAGAGGCCGACATGATTTTGTTTTGTGAAAAAGCTAAACGAAACTTTGTAATAATAGACCTGATGCCATTTCGTTTTAACTTAAAGTGTAGGCGGTCAAAATGTTAAACCGTTAAGACGCGCACTTTTTTTATTTTACGGAAATTTTATAATAAGTACATATTAATAATACCAAAGACATCAGCACATTGTGAGCGCTGTACTTGTTAGATCATCGAAATTAAATAACATCTGGCATGGACCGAAACTTAGGTGGGTCACCGCCAGTTGGTAAATGAATGCCGTTGATTGAGTTGAGCCGCCTTTTAGATCGAAATTTTCCAGGCCTTGGGAGCGTGGGGCTTATCACTCGATAACCGAAATCTCACGAAAAAACCACCCAAAATATGAGTTGGAGACTAAAGCTTCCGTGGTATTGTGGTTTTTGGGTATAGCCGTGTGTTGCGAATTATTTCGTACAAATATTTCGACTGCCATTGCAGGGGTCTTCTGCAGGGTTGATGACTGGATAGATGAAGAGAACTCTTGGTATAAGGCACGGAGAATGGCAACTCGTAGAAAAGAATGGTGGAAATTTTTGATGACCTGCAGAGACTATTTTAATACTTTTATATGGTTTCAAATACTGTCTAAAAAATGCGATGCAGACTCATAAGGTTTTGAGAACAGATGCCAGTGAAAATATAAGGGTGCGGCGGTATAGTTTGTGTCACATGAGAGTTTGACAGGCATTTTTACAAGTAAGTAATCATATTTTTCAAATTTAAATTCTTTAATCTTACATTAACCCGGGTGACGATGAAGCGTGAATAGCTTGTAGCTTAAATAGCATATCGAATTTACGAGCACTTATGACATAAAATATAAATAATGTTAAGGTTTGTAACTGTCAATTTTGATGAAACTGCATTATTAAAACTTTAAGCTATTTTAAGAACTATTATATTTATTTTTTAATTAAAAAAGGGAAAAATAACATATTATTAATTTGTTTTTAATAGACTTTTAGAACGTTTTTCAATACTCTTCATAGATAATTAAACGTTAATACTAATATTAAATAATTTAGCAACAAAAATAAATGTGCAATGTTATTTTTATCCAATTATTGATAAGAGAAACGTCGTATAAGAGATTGTTGCAAATTTGTATGTACGTATCAATCGTCAAATAAATATTTTTACAACAAAAAAGTAATACTTCAAAATCTAATAGAAACCAATTCTTGATTTGTATAAGCTGAAATTTATGCGGCTGACTTATTTTAAAATAGCTTTCTATATCGTGTACACATGTTTTTAGCAAAGTTTCTCCTTGCGTTGATTTTACACCGACTGAAACTGGTCAACCCTTTGTCACATTACCAGCACGCGATATCATCATACGCGCCGAGTACATACTGGGTACTCTCCGTTTCAGGAAAGTTATCAAAGTTTGCGATATGTCCCGTTCACACACGCAAATGTCGGTCCATTCTGCTAGTAAATAATTAATACCAATAATGATTGAATTAGAAACGCTCGAACAAATTTACATGGGGCGATTAGCCAGTGGAGCGTGAGAGGAAACGCCGCAAGTTGTGGAACCCTCGTTTCCGGTGAGGCGTGCAGCGCTGGGAGGCTGACAGGTTTTCAGTCTGACAGACAATTTGGCGGGAAATTTGACAGACGCAGTAAGTAGGCGATTTGCAAATCTACAGTTTTGAAAATAAAAAGTGGGCGTGTAAAATTCAATTTATTTGATAAAAGTAATTCTGTAAATTCATGCTGACATACTTGTCGGATTAATGATAAATACAATATTGTAACAGAAAAAAACTGTAAATTTTATTATTTTTTAAATTTATTACTTCTTCCTCCATATTTGATTCGTAAATGAAACATGTGTCGTCATAAATGATAAAAAGTGATAAAATTAGTCATACATGACTTGTTATCAAATATAATAATTAAAAACTTTCACGTTTCGTTATCTATGGCATCATCTTCAAACGAAACTGCATGAATCTATCAAAATGCTTTTAGATGTTTGAATAACTTAATATCCTCCACATTTTTTTCTTTTTCATTTCAAATGGAAAGTTAACTAATAACAAAGTTAACATAATAACTTATGGTTTTTAAATTGTCGCTTTACAATTATGCCAGCTGCTATTAACTTGTCTTCTTCCGAAATTATCTCTACATTCAGAGCTCCATGAAATGCACACCGTCATTAATTACTTAACGGCCTCGAAAGTGATAATTTGTGGGTTGAAAAGAAGAAATGTACATTTGGGTGTTTTTTTAATTGGAATTTTAATAGTGGTTGTTGATAAGCCCGACGTTCCTGAGGCCTGGAATATTCTGGTTTGATTTATGGTTCAACACAACCAACGATACGCTGTTTACCCCAACGGATACTCACCTTTGTACATTTTATGTAATAATTTGGCTTCAATTTAGAAATCAGCTATCCATATTTCTTATTGTGGTCAGCTGACTTTAGGTATCAGTCAAAGTATCAAGCCGTCAAAGTTGCTAAAACGCAAAAAAAAGTTACAGAAACAACTCAGAAACGCGCGAGAGCAATTCTTATTATTAAGGTGAAAAAAAATCAATAAACAGATAATAAATTAATAACAAAGTTATGTTTACTTAGAGGCCAATCATTCGGAAATATTGAAAAGCATTTTTCAAGGAACGAAATGCTGAAAAGCAATCTTTTTTTTGTCATAATCAGAAAATGTAAGAGAAACTTAATTACTTTTATTCTAATATAACTCTTTTATCGAAAAAAATATAGATTATTATGTAAATTTGATATTTTTTAAAACAAGTATTAGTTTTATGGTGGATATCATATTATCAATAATTATCATATACTTGAATACAATGACAAATAAATACTTAATTTTTGATACTTGATATTGCAATAATATTATAACTCATCGTATACACATCTAAAATAATAAGCACATATGTTAAATAGATCTCATCATTTTCTTGTTTGAGCTTGTTTACATAAGAAGCAACATAGACATTGTGTCTGCGAGACTAAATTATTGTCACATGAAATGTACTTTCGACACGATATTGCGGTATTCGTCATAAAAATATTTATACAGTTTATATCATGTCATTAGTTATTACCAAGAAGATTAATGAATAAAAACTGTTAATTAAGCACTTCAATAAAAAAAATCATTTTTCGTTGAATACCTACAAGCAAAATATATAAAAGTTTAAATTTTAATACTTAATATTAAACATTTATTTATCCACATAATTTTAATAAAAATAAATATATGAAAGTATCGCCAGACAGTATGATTTAATTTAGTGGTATGTCTCGGGTGAGGGATCTCATTCACGCCAACCGGGGTATTTATGGAGCTTAGAAATCATTTTTTTTAATCTTTGACTTTTGGTTTGGTAAGCAAACGCATACACCTCTAAGTTATACCCACTGGAGGAGGATGTTTAAAGATGTTAAATAGATAATAGAAGATCTATATCAATAGCTTAAATTGATTTACACCTATAATTCTACACTAAAAATAATCTCAAATGACATTTCTCCCGTTAATATTGGAGAAAAAGAAACGGCAGACGTTGGGATTATTATTTCTTATCATTATATTATTATTTATTATTTAAAATTTAATCTCACAGTGAATGCTAAAAATATAAATAAAGTTGAGTGATTGAGTATAAACGATATGTATTTTTTTAAATAAAAATATGTACATTTCTTTCTTTCATGAAATTGAAAGAGATGTTTCGTTTTTCCCTCTAAGCTACGTTCACCTGCAGGCTGTTGCTCGATGGCCGGGACTCTCCCAGTCGAGCCTTCAGTAGCGCGCCGAACCTCGTAGTGAGAGGACGCGCCTCGCCGCGGCAAGCAATCCTCACTAAACCTAAAAAACATTGCTCATATGTCCACCGCTCTAAAACACTCGCATACCCGGTCGCTCTAGCGCGGAGCCACAGTGAGTACAAAATATTATTTTTTAAAAATCCGAAATCATGCAAAAAAATAATTATTTTCATTAAAAAGTTTTGTTTTCAGTGATAAATAGTTTGTCAATTATTGTTACCCAGTTTTTATGGCAAGTACCTATTCTTTTGAATTTGGAACGTTTATCGTTTTTCGAAATTGTGTTTTTTGGTCGATGTCC
This sequence comes from Glossosoma conforme, assembly GCA_022606575.1. Classification (NCBI taxonomy): domain Eukaryota; kingdom Metazoa; phylum Arthropoda; class Insecta; order Trichoptera; family Glossosomatidae; genus Glossosoma; species Glossosoma conforme. The sequence continues at coordinate 418,407 of JAGTXR010000149.1, forward strand.
CGTCTTTTTTTCGTTTTTTGTGTTCGTTTTATTTATTGCAATATGTTACGATTTTTTTTATTGCACCTTTAATTCATTCATATTATTTTTTATATGTAGTTTTTGTATGAATTTAATTTACAGAAAATAATGTAAGCAATGAAAGTTTCTCCTAACTTAGAAACTAGAAACAAATTTAGCGTAAAGGAACGGAAAAATTATTCGATTATTCAGAAAAATGAATTAATTAATTATATAGCATAAATAATTTGTTTTGAAAGGAAAAATTTATATGATTAAATTATAGCGTATTTCATTTGAGTATTAAATATATTTAAATTTAAGGTGTAACATATTTATATAAAAAATGATATCAGTCCTTGTAAGGTTAATGCGTCAATTTGAAACGAAAAGTTAATTTATAATATCCGGCAACAGTGAAATTCGTACAAAATGACATTTCAGGAAATAACTCGATTCGCTGAAAATCGCATGAAAAACTTTTGTAGTTGATTTGTAACTTTCGCTCGTCCACTTGTTGAATAAGTTCAGTTTCCGGCGGCGTTTCAGGTTTCTTCAGGAAAAGTTCCGGAAACGGCGCTACACCCGAGGAGTGTGAAAAGGTCGACAGTCATACGAGAATTTGAGGGTTTAATCCCTGATGAAATTTAAATTAAATATTATCACGTCTCAAAAGCTGTAAATTTTTAAGAAATACATTCAGTATAATGCACGCGTTTTTATTTATAACGGAAATTTATTCCATAGTATTTGCGCCATTTTTTCATATAATGGTCCCTTTAATGTTGTTATTGTGAATAGAACCGCCTTTTAAGACTAAATGGTCCTCGGGAGCATCGGGCTAATTATCCGATCCTTTGTAAACCGTATTGGAAGGTTGACTATATGCCTTACTTTCAGTCTGATATGTCACGTATAAAATACTTTTTTAAGGGTGTCAATCAAATTGCATCCTACGAACAGCACTACTTTTTAGTGACTCGTCATAAAAAACAAATTATCCGTGAGTGTTGAATGAATGATTTTATCGAAACAAATTTAGTTATTCTCTCAAATTTGAACGTCCATAGCCCATAAACTCTACAAATGAGATTATATTTATCACAGTCTGGTGGCATGGTAGTAAAAATAGTATTTTTCCCGCCCGACGGCTGAAAATACTCGGCTACGAAATCACATTTCCCTTTATTCCGACTCGAGAAACCTCCTTATTAAATTATGATCAAAAACTTTAAACAAAGTAATAATTTCGCGTATTTATATAAACTTTGCGACGATCCTTGATGGAATTGTAATCAAATTTGAATATATTTCATAAAAAGCAGCAAACTGCTTCGTTATCTTGGCCGAGTACTAAAGTTGTCAATAGAAATTTGTGTCTCACTGTGGAGCTATTATTTTTTTATTAAATATATATATTTATGACTTATAAGCTAATTGAAATGTTAATTTTAAACTTTTTTATGTATTGAACATACGGAGACGTCTTAAACCAATCTTTTGTCTAATATTTTGAATATTCTATATTTTTGTAAAACATCAGAATTTTTAAGTAAACATACCAATAATATGATTATTTGTAACCTTTTTTTCATTTATCTTCGAAGCGTAGATGTTTTTTAAGGAGTTAATTGTGGTTTGTATTATTATTTATGATACCTTAATTTGGGTCTGAGTATATGTTATTCTCACAATAGTTCTATTATGTAATTTTTAAAATTCACACATAAAAGACAATTTTATAGCATATGTTTTTTTTTAATAAAAACTATGTATACGCTAGAATCAAATCAATCTAATGTATTTCAAACATGTCAGCGCTGAACCGAATTTGGTGGGTTATTTCCACTAATATTTTTACAAAAGTTTCTTATCATAACGCTGTTGGTACTTGTGTAAAGGATACACAATATCTTTCCGCATGCTGTGTACAATCTTATTCAGCGAAATATCAGAGGGTTTTTAAAGACTTTGGTATTCTTTTGCTTGCCTTTTCGGAAAAAAAAACGAATAAATTTCATGTAAGCCGCAAATAGGTGACAATATAAATAACTTCTTAGGTTTTCACGGCCAGATTTGATGTTGTGGCTTTTGGGTTGACAATATTTTTTCTTTTTCACGTGCGGTACATGAAATTCATTACATTAATATAACAAAACAAAGTGATTTTTGGTGGTGTATTATTGTAACAAATTTTCAACTGTGCAAACTGTGCATAGTATTTAATCGGAAAAACTTCGTGCAAAGGGATGACCTAGCAGAAAAAAGGGATAATGGCAGCTGACAGAACTGTTTTGAGGGCAGTTCACGTTAATAATATGCTTCAGATATGGAAAAAGAATAATTTGTTTTATCAGTTAAGATATATTTTTTTAAATTTTAGATCCTTGAAAACATAAGCCTTCATGACAATGCTTGTTAAACACAAAGAAAACTTTTTTTCGTTTTGTATTGTTCGCCATGACAATAAAAAAGCCTGACTTTTTTTTAATGATTTTACACAAAATATAGCATTTTTATATTTATGTACATCGAAAATATGAAAAAAAAATGATAATCGTGGATTTTAAGTCATGGTGGGTCATGGAATCAAATCGAGCTACTTAAAGAATATTTATAAAGCTTAATATTAGAAACTGTATATTTTTTGTGTAATTGTTTTTATACATGTATCTCCTTTAACTAAAATTATTTTTACCTGAAAATAGATATGGTTTCCAATGACCTCCAGAGCAGAAGCTCAAGAGCTTGAAAGAAGAGACAGCCGCTGTAGTATCCGATATATATTTTTGATAATTTGTTTGTCAGCATTTTAACCCTTTAAGTGCTGTGATTTGTTTCTCAATAATCTGCAAAATGGTATCAATAATGTAGAAAAAAAGTAGAAAAAGTCTTTGTAAAAAAACTGTATGTTCATCATAACCATACTATTGTATAAACAAATATTAAAAACAGTGCATTTTTTTTCGGCGGTCTTCTGGACATACATAAATCGAGGGATTGAACAGGCTGTAGTGTCCGAGGCATTTGATAATCAGAATTAAGTTTGAAAGAAAATCATATATTTAGTCTATCAACAATACGCGCTATTCCCATATGTTCACTCAACCAAGTATGATCCACGCTTAATTTTACGTAACTTCAGTGATTACAGGAGAATCTGTGCTTTTAATATTGTATGATAACTCATTTCAAAGTTCATCCATTTGTAAAAGTCGTTTATTCATTTCATCGTTTATTTTATTTGTATAATTTAAGCAAACCGTTTAATGGTTAGTTTTATGAATTACTGAAATTTATTTCAAGATAAATCTTACGTTTATTATTTTTATGAAGAGGTTAATTGCTGTTTAACCTTTGAATTGTTATATTGTACAATAATTGAGAATGAGTGAGAAAATTAGACCCAAATAAAGCCTTGAGAAATCAGGGAAATTTAGCTCACATGGTATATACTGAGCTTACGTACACTTTGACCGTTACCCTTTGAATGGTGACATTTACAACTTAGAGCATGTAAAAGTGTTTTTTCTTAGAATTAATTCATAGACCTTTACATATTATTAAAAAAGTAAGCCGGAAGAGAAATGGCCACGTATTAATATCAATTTCTTATTTTCTTAGGCCCGTTTACTTTACCCAAAACGTGCTCGTAAGATTCATTTAATAAATATAGTAATAACTTTTTCAATGTTTTCAGCATTCACAAAGACATAATTTTTTTTTTTTTTACCTTATTCTTACAAGGATCGCGTTGAGTATGACCTCTGTTTAGGAGACTGCAGTTTTGACTAACTTGTAGTCTTCTTCAATTCGTCACTGTCAAAAGACAACTGAGCTACATGAATGTAACGTGATAGACCACTTACAAAAAAATGCATGCCAAGCAAAAACTTTAACTACCTTTACCTTAATATTTTTAGTGTCTTATTAAATAAATTTAATGTTACATTTTTCATATAACAATAATGAAGTGATGCGCGTGAAGGTTGTAAGGTTTTTTAAGCGTTTAGTATCATTATATAGGAAGCATTCTTTAAAACGGCTCTCTCAGGCAATAAAGGAAGAGTTACGAGGGAAAATTCTTTAGAGAATCGTTGCCTATTAGCGGCGGAGGTAAAGAAAATGTATTCTGAGGTAATTCGGCTTTTTAATGAGCAAAAGCTCTCAAATAAATCCGTCTCGAGATATCGAAATATCGTTCGAAATACTCCGCTAACTCGTTTTCAAAATAATTTATTTAATAACATACGCCATTGTTATCTATAATCACGAGATTTTATGTTTAAATATTAGGACAAATAAATTTATGCAACATTAAGAATATATTTTTTAAGTGTATCTATTATTGGAAGCGTCATTAAGGTGTGGTGATGAACTTTGCTACGGTGGTCGAAATATAATAGAATTCAACTCGCCGTACATTGTTCAACATGAAACGTATGAATTTTACTATTTAACATTTATTTACATACAAAATAAGTAATTTTTTTACAATATTAAAATGTGTGAACACCACAAGGCGTCATTCTGGACTAATCCCAAGTGCGCAGTACTGGAAAAATATTTATTTTATTATGTTATCCGGAAGATTAGTCTTACGAAATCTACAGTTTATTTTTATGCATTTAAAAGTTATTATAATATTGAATTATATTGAATTAATGAAATATTATAAAATATACTTGGGTAATATCTACTACAGTACCTCATAAAAAGTGGTTAAATATCGTCAAAGTGCGAGGTAATTCTTTTGCATACAAGTAATATTATGTTTTGACAGACAGAAGTTTTGCCAGTTTTGTTTGAAGGACCGTCATCTTTTGAACTACATACTTCGTAAATAATCTTCTTCTTTGTGTCAGCGACGTCAAATCATTTTTTTTGCAATATCTGGCAACATCGATGGCTCGTGTGTTGCCCAGCATTAGGTCCTGAGATGTGCAACTTGTTGGGCATATGGAGTAGCATCATAGGTGTGAGGCGGTCTGCAGGTCTCCACAGTCACACAATAGTGTCTCACCCTGCCGAAGCATTCCCCACCGCTCGAGGTTGTCCTTTGTTCTACCACCTCTGGTTCTTAATCTGTTTAGGGATTTCCAGGTCCACCAGTCAAGGCTCTTGCCAGTTGGGAGGCCTTCCTTTGGAGTAATGAAATCCTCTGGTGCGATTTGTTGCCAGAGTTGGAGTCTCTCATTTTCAGGGGCGGATGTGAGAGGTTGTGTGGATTTCAGAAAGCTGCTTCGAGACTTCAATCTTGGTGTTGGGGGTATCTGATTATACAAGCAGTGGGACGGTTGGTTGATTGCCTTACGCATTTCTTCGGGACATATGACTTTGCGTCTTATGTTCGGCGGTGCGATACCAGCCAAGGGGTATAGTTTAGAAATGAGTGTTGGTTTGAGGCAGCCTGTGACGAATCTGCATGCATCATTCAGGGCAGTATCTACTTGATTACAGTGGGCTGATCGACCCCACACTGGTGCCGCATATTCTCCGGCTGAGAAACAAAGTGCTAAAGCTGAGGTACGAAGAAGGGGTGGTTGGGCTCCCCAGTAAGTGTTGGTCAGTTTGCGGATGAGGTTGTTCCTTGTTGCAACTTTCTGTTTGGTGTTGCTGCAATGACGCCTGAAGGTGATGGTGCGATCTAGAGTGACTCCGAGGTATTTTGGATGGTCGTAAATAATAAAGATATTATATATAATATAATAGATGAATCAAATAATTGTTTTGGTTAAAAAAATGTGTATTTACACATTCCGACAATTTTGGTATATAAGATATTGCAAATATTTTTTAGTTATTAATTTAGTCTCGTAACAGCTTGGATATTGATATTTTTTTATGAAAACTTATTCATTCATTTAAAAAAATATTTAATGTTTCAGAAGGGGGTTAAAAGCTCTAATTTTTGCATGGCGCTTAAGTCTCTCTATATATCAAATAATTAATGTGCTGAGATCTGATTTTTCTTTCGGCAAAAGCTACTCGCTACTTATCCTGTTTTCAGCTTTTCAAAAATACTTTGCCTTAACTGAAGCATTTCATTTCCGCTAGTTTCCCATTGAAAGGTCCTGAAGCATTCGCGCGCCTCTTTTACTCTTTGTTCCTCTCACACTTAAATTACTCTCGCCCGAGTGGCAACATACTCTTGACAGTCGAAACATTTAATAGTTGCCATAACCATTGTTCTATGTTAATCCATCAGGAGCGCACACAGATACACCTGCGGAATAAATAACTCGCAAACGAAAATAGCTTAAAGCTGATAAAGTGGCCCTTTGAAAATGGCTGAGTCTGCTCGGCAAGGCTGGGACCTGCGAGGGAGGATTCTAAATCGAATTAGCTAAGATTCAGTGGTTTACACGGACCGGGTGATGTGAGCCTACGGCATCCAAATCTCTGCGCCTCCCACGGAAACAAACGCAAAATATGTATCTGTAGTGGTGATAAGTAGGAGAATATGTAACCACAAACCCTTAATTTAGTGAGTTACATTGTGAGTGTTATCATTCTGGATGCAATTGTTGCTACGAGTATGTAACCCAAATCATTATACAAGTACTAGTTCATATTTTTCATTTTATTTGATATCCGCTCTTGATAAATAATATACTCTTTTGCTCATCATTCATTGCCACCGTGCATTTCTATCAACTTCTGTATTTTTTGTTTCATATCCAAACACTTGAAACTTTGCCTTGCTTATGATACGTTATGATGATAGTTAATGCAGTTCTTGACGGCTCTTCAAGATAACTGTTGTAAGAACGTTGAAAAAAAGGCCAAATAAGTATCTGAGACATATTAGGCATTAAACACTCAATTATTTTTAAGGTTTATGGTCAAATATATTATATAATCATCTAATCCAATCCAAATCCAAACTACTTAAAATATTTGAAACACATACGTAAGGCTGGCGTAATCTTTTTTACCGCCCTAAATACGACTTTTGCTACTCTATAACACTCAAAATAAATTCCTCCTGCTATCTTCTTCTTCGTAGTATCAATCCGGTGGATTGGTTTGCAGCAACAGAATCTTGCATCTCGATCTCCGTTCCTCTCGGTCCTCCGCAACCCTTTTCAGCTCAGCATAAGTGCTACAATTCACGTTCTCGAATACTTGCTGCAAATACTCCCGTCCTCCTGCTATAAACTCACAATATTTTGTACACCCATATAAGGTTGATGAAAGTCGACCAAGAACATGTGGCTTTTAAATTACGTCTCATTTTAATTCTCTATCTAGCTCATAAATTTATTGAATGCATTTTTTGTTTTAAACTTTACTTGGGATTGAACTTGATAACTCAAGCGTGATAAGCGATCGATTTGACCTACTCATCAAAACTTATCTTTGTTAATGTATCTAATTATTGTGTACTTAGACCTTTAAAGTTCAAATGATATATATATAGGAATAATGTACGCGAAAGCTTTCACGGGAAGAATATTATTATGGGATTATTTCATAATGTTTTACGATCCCACCATTTTGTGAAAAAAATATGAAAATAGCAAATTACGATTTAATATTTTCGAGTTTGCGCGTAACCGGAGTCTTAAATTAATCTGCATTACGGGAGGTACTACGCTGAAAGTAAAGCTATCACACGAATATCATGCAAGAAATTACGGGTTCAATTTACGTCATCAATATTTAAAATTTACGTTTTTATATAATTTTAAAGTTTTTTTTGTTACTTTGTTGCGGCAATAGCACATAATTAGCGTGGTTTTCACTTGATCACTGAAGTCAAGCAACTTTGGGTGAGAACTTGGATGATCATCCGATCTCCTTTAGAAATTTTGAATGCAATTTCGATTAACAATGCCACCCATAAATATGATTCAGATAATACAACTGTTGCCTTTTTAAGTACTAAGCCTTCTGCACTGGAGGTTGTCGGGAAATATAAATGTTCTCGTGTTCAATAAATGTAACCAGATATGGACAATGATAACAGACAGAAATGAACGGCGGTATTTTTGTTGTCCAGCATCCAAAATATATGTCCCAGCCAGGATAACCTTCGCCTCTTGTCTCTAATATGGATAGACTGTAGAAAATATATATAATACCACGCCAAAAAAATATCCGACACCTTCTGCCGGTATTTTTTTTATGTGCTTATATAAAAAAAATATAAAAATTCAACTTTATGCGCCACCCAGTTATTACAAATTAATCTGTATTAAGAAGTCAAATAAAAAAGATTCAACATAAAGGTTAATCTGAAAACCATTTTCTTTGAGCAAACTTTTGAAAGAAATTCAGCTTTTTAATTATTTTTATTTTCGACACCTGCGAAGCCTCCGTTGCCAAGGCAACGCTCTCATTTTTTTACTCCCGTTGTAATTCCCCCACCGATGATGTGGAATTTATTTTATTCTTATATATTGTATTTAAGGAGGCCCTTGATTAAATCATTTTATTAATTAATCTCATAATCACTTGGCCAATTAATTTTATTGGATTTTCATAGCAGATATTTGAGACAACTTTACGGAATCGGGATTTTTTTTTCTTTATTATTAACGTGAGTGCTTTAATAAGTAAATTGCTGTCATTTGATGATGCAGAAAAGCTTTTTTGAAATAAAATTATGTTAGCAGATTAAAGCGCAAGAGTTATATAATATCCTGTCAAACCTTCTATAACGTTTTTTTTTATTTGTAAGGAAGATATTTGTAAAATAGAGAACGATGTCCTTTTGCTGCTGGACAAATTAAATTTAAAGTTATATTAAAGTGATTACAAATATGTTTACAACTTTTATTTATATTCTTAGCATTCACTTTGAGATCCATTTTAATATTCTATAGATAAAAACTTCATACCTTGTTTTAATATGGATCACATTATACACTTTTTCACTTGACGGAATACTGCAGTTTGACTATTCATGAAAGCTTATTCAGTTCCAATGTGCACTAAATTACTACGTTTGTGCACATTGGAACACAAACGTACGACGTCTTGGTACGTTTGTGTTACGCATTGGAACTGAAGAAGCTTTCATAGATAGCGAAAATACAATCTTTCATCAAGTGAAACAGTGCACAATATGGTCCATAATAAAACAATGTATGAAATTCTTATCTTTGTAAAATTTACGCCTCACCAGGAATTGAACTCGTGAACCATATACCAGCTAAACGCTTTTACCTATCCACCATGCCCTTACGTAAAATGCGTAAAATCACGTTGTTATATTTAATATTGTTTACGAAGTTGTTATGAATACCGCTTGTTAAGATTTATGAATTAAAACATAAAACTTCTTGAATTTGTTACATAAATAATAGCTTAAAATACTTTTAATTATATTTCCATGCCGTCATAAGAAATAATGTTTAATCAAGAACCTCCTTAATAACTCAGGCTGTCATAAAGCTTTAATAATAATTAGCAAAGGTGCAAAATAAATATTTTTGATCGATAGTTTTGATAAGCTTTCTTACGCGGGAGTGTGTATCTGTGCATAAGTATTTTTCAATACTAGAAAAAAATAAAAATATTATTATCATTATCCCATATTCGCTTTATATATGAAGCTGTTAGTCACCACGAATTTTCGCCACTCAGTTCCATCAGTTACTATTATCCATGGTTTGTCCAAAGACATCTCAGCATTCGAAGGTCCATTTGGGAACAATTTACTTGTATATTTTTCGAAGTCTCCCGACACAGAAGCCCGATGACTTGAAAAATGAGCAGCTGTAGTTTACGAGGCATATTTTCGGATGATTTGTTAATCATAATTAATAAGGTCTGATGATTAGCCAGATGCTCCAAATAATTATCTATTAACTAATATCGTATACTATTTATTGACTGTGATAGAGTTTTATTTTCAATTAACGCCATTTTCGAAAAACGCTATGTTCTGAATATGGATTATTTATCTACGAATGTCATCATCATACTATGTGCGCTCTTCTAACTTAAGCATATGGTGGTCACGAGCTGTCGCCATTAAGCACTGTAAGCCGCTATGGTCCCTTCTTCATCCAATGTCAGCTCCTTCTCTTGAAGCTCCATTAAGTACATTAAATGTATAATTTTCAATGGTCTTCTAGGACGACGTTATTTTTTAATGCTCTTCTATGCCATCCAAAGCAGGCCAAAGTTATAAGTACCATAATCAGGCAAGAATACGTTATCCTCTTTTATGACTTATATGACTAACTGAAAATATATAATGTAAACTGAAAAACTATCGCCATCTACAAATTTGGATTGATAGGCTATGACAGCTACTTTACGGATAGAGTATTAGTTTCACACCATACATATATATAAATAAATGCGAGCACCAAAAAGCTAGTAAATGCAATGAAAATAATGTTTTTTTTTCGTAAATATCGTTGAATATAGAACATATTGCATGTAAGACGCTTTATCTTTAGCCTACAGTTTTTGGTTCTAAGTTAAACTTTACATTACTCTGAACAAAACGCTTCAGTTTTTCTCGTGCTCTCCAGTCTCCAGCATCACAAAGAACCTTCCATAGTCCATTGTTGTTGGAAGGTGAAAAACCGTCCACCAGCTCTTAACCATTGTGAACGATCACGACATCTTCTGAACAAAGTGCGAGATTTACGTACGTGATTACAGGACTGGCCTAACTACCTGCTGAAACGTTTAATCAGACTGTAAGGCATCTCATGAATTATAACTGAAATTATTTGCATTGTTATTGTGATAGAGAAAGAAAACTGTTTATTTTTTGATTATATGGATTACAAAAATTACAATCTTGTAAATTATCTTACGTAAAATTATTTTGATTAATATTTCAGTTTCAAAGTATATAGTCTGGGATAAAGGTTTGCTTTTCTAGCAGATATATTTGATTATTTGTTCATATCTGCTCTCGTAGCTGGAGAATATGGTCACCATACAATTCTGTTGAATGAGATTCATCTCATATCAATTTTGCCTCCTGAAACTTCATCGAGTTTATTATGTGCATTTTTTCGTGTATTACACACATGGTATGTAACCTGATGATTTTCCAAAACGGCGAGAGCTATTTTATGCTTTCCTGTGGCTTCTGAAAACATGCCTCACTGTATCAATCTCTTACTCGTCATTAATCACAAAGTCGAATCGTACCCCCAGTATTCAACGGAAACATCCGTTTTAAAACTTCTTATACGGCAAGCTGTTGTAAGTAATAATCTATATTTTTTTCTCTCATCGTCTTTTTATGAAAATATAAATGTTGCAATTGTATATTTCATCACTAATGTATCTACACAACCTACAGCAGCAGCCTTTACGGTATTGTTTTAAGTAACTAATATAAATAAGAAGGTGCGTGAGATAAACCACGCGTGGGTGTAAAAGTTAAAAGGTCCACGCTCAAAAGGTCACCGGCTATTTAAAGTTTGCTTGTATAGAGCTAAAGTGAAGGTTCAAATAAATAAGCTAATTACTACGTGACACTAAGTATAATAAAAATATTATATATTATATATTTTTATTAAATATAATATTATAATTTATAAAAAAATAAAAAACAATAAGTTTTTAGTGTCTTCTTTCATGTTGCTCCTTCACTGAAGGATATAATTGGTAGTAATTACTGCCATAAATTCTATTACTCAGCGTGGTTTTTAACTCTTTAGATTACGAAATTTCACCATTTGCCTTGTATATATTGTTGTTCAATGAAGGTTTCGAAAAAAGGTAGCTATTAATAATAAATATTTATTTATTTTCCTTGTTATTACATGGATTACGTTGAGTATTACCTCTGTTTTAGAGACTGCATTTTCTATTTACTCGTAGCATTTCTCAATTCGTCACTATCAAGAGACAGACTAGCTGCATGTACATTTTGTAAGTGTTCGCAAAATATGGCCCAGTCAGCTCTAATATTGTACATTGAACGACTTTAGGTGGGAAGGTTGCAAGTTAAGCCATCGTACTATTCGACGCATCAAAAAAAACTTATTAAACGTTTATGTCAGCTTTTTCTTAATGTCAGAGTTTGTGCTGTAAGAATTATTAGGGACAAAGCGTATGGTAAAGCGCTTTGTTTATAATTTAAAAAGATTTTCACGCCTAGATTTTTAGTAATGGCTTTTGGGTTGAGCCATGTGTGGCAAATTTCACGTTCTCTTCGATATTTTACTATTGTAGGGTTCATCTTCATATGTCGCACTGAAGATAGAATTACGTTCGAAAAACGGCTCAACATAAAAACCATAACGCCAGGTAATGTAAGGGTGACATTTTTGTTTCGATTGAGTACAGCTAAGTCATAAATATTACTCTATACTTATAACGTACTATACTATCCTTGAAACGTGACTGCATTGTTTTTTGACAAGTAAAAATATATTTTAATTTTATATTTATTTAAATAAAAAAAACAAATATTAAGTTTGATTTCACATTGATTTGAAAGTGATTACATGTTTCGGACTCCATCGAGTCTATCGTCGGCAGTGACGATTTCAACGAACGGCTGCTTCAGCAAATATTATCAGTTGATAACCTAAGCGTTTATAAATATAATAATTTTCAAAAAAAATCTCGCGAAAAGAAACCTGACTATGGTTATTATCAAACTTTCCAACAAAAATGAGCTAGCGACCACTTAACGGAACGTATTGTCCAGTCGAAAATGTAAAAATCTTTAAAAATCTGTTAATAACAATATACCATATTTTTTGCGCTCGGTGTACATTGTACGGTGTACAGTTTGCAACGTTGGCATGCTGAGAGGGGGTGACGATTTTCAAGATGAAAGCCTTGCCGAAAATTATGGGTGAACTTAAAAATGCGTTTATTTTCCACGGGCGGAGACTTGGTAGGTGGATAGTGTTGCTTGCTTCACTTTGCTTTGGAATATGAATCTTTTTTCAGCTCTTTAAGAACCTTAAACTATTCAAGATAAAAAAGTCTTGCAATTTTAGACGCATTCTAAACAAGTGTAATGTTTCTTTCTGAAGTTTTCGTGAGAGTCTTACGTTTCAACATTTTTGGACGATGTCGAGTGATTTCATATATGTAAGGGTTGAGGAGATTTCAGAAATTTTAATTTGCTTAATAAATTGATTGTATGTAAGAGAATTTATATAAACTGAAAGAAAATCTCAAAAACTGAAAAAATTACTGTTTCAGCTAATTATTAATATAATTCAATTATTTTATTATTCTAATTTGTATAATAATCTAGTTTCACTTAAAAGTGTACAAATTAAATAATAAATATTTATTTATTTACCTTGTTCTTACATTGATCACGTAATATAAGTTCTCTGTTAGGAGAAAAAAAAAACCAAATCATTTTTTTTTCTTCATCCTTGTAACCCTATGTGTCTCCCTCTGTTATCATTCCCTGAAATACACACCCCTGCCCCCTCTCCTACATAAAATGGGTTAGACCACTTGCAAAGTAGAATCGCAGCTCAGTTATCTCTTAACAAGAGAAAGATTGAGAAAGACTACGACAGACGAAACTGCAGTCTCCTAATAAAGAATTTATCTCTAACAATTGAATATTAATAATTTATAATGCTTCTCAAAGATAATACTGATAACATTGAAAAAACTTGCTTCCATTAAAAAAACTATTAAAAAACATTGTAAATAATGTCTTGATGTGCTACACTGGCGTTAACGAAAAAAAAATATTTTCAGATTTGATGCGATTTAATTGAAAAAAAATGTGTTTTGGAAGAAAAGGCGAATACAAAAAAGATAAGGCATTTCGAAGTAATTTTAAAAAAGAAATAAAAAAGTGCAAAGCAGAATATTTTTCATGCATAGATTCCCCCGCTAGGATCGCAGACAATACAATCCCAAAAAATATTTGGCCCGGTTTTGTCCTTTGGAAATACAAAAAAATATATTCTATGAATATATTCAGAAATAAATTTAAGGGAAGGGGTGGAAAGGAAAAATAAAACGGAGGAAAATGCTTTGCTTAAGCGACGCTTTCACTGTTAAAGTATCGTCATTTCTTTCATTACGTTAATTTTAATTGCTTACTTACGTCTCTTCTATCTTATTCCTTAGATTTCATGTGTAAAATCGGTTCACTTTTCACATCATTTTTTCTACTGCTATTGTCACGATTGTTGTTGCTCTGAATTTTAGAATTTATTTCTCTTCTATCCATCCACATACAACTGACAATCTGTGTTTATTTTTTTATTCAATTTGGATTTGTAAAATAATTATAAATTATAAATATACATGCAGCTTAGAACAAACGACATCTACAAATAATATTCGTAGGTGCCGATAATACAAAACGTGTAAAATTATCGACTTAGTGAGCAAAGTAAATGACCGTGGGCGTTGAGTAATAAAATGAACATGGTGGCAAATGTTCGTGGTTAGAATTCCAGCGTCTTCTGTATCTTTTTCTCCAATTTATTGCAAATGTCATATAAGATTGAGTTTGCTATGTATGTTGTTTATATTGGAAAAAATCTTAAGTACTTAATAAAGTATCAAAATATTAAAAAATATTCCGAACCTTACCAAAAAACAATAATTATTATTATCTCCATGTCCGCTTCCCATGATTGGAGCATATGGCTCTCACAAACTGCCACTACGAGACTCTGTATTTGTTTCATCCCATGTCAGATTTGCCTCCCGCAGCTCCGCCGAATACGTTTTGTGTGGAGTTTCCGACGGTCTTCCAAAGAGGGGCGACCCCAGGGACAAGGCTGCTGTAGTATATGTTCTCCTGTGGCATCCTTATCATATGTGCCAACCGGGTCAATCTTAGTCTCTTGACCGACTTTTATGTGGAAAAAAATAAACGGATTGAAGAAGGCTACGAGCTATTTGACACTGAAGTCTCATAAAAATAAGTTATACTCAACGTGATCCTCGTAAAAATAAGGAAAATAAATAAATATTTTTTATTCATAATAGATCTCAAAGTGAATGCTGCAAAAATGTTAAAAATTCAAAACAGTTTCAACAATACTGTAAACGTGGCTCAAGCATTCGGCTGAAATACAAGAGAGGTTGAATTTACCTTCATTGAGGATTTAGAGGTGAAAAAAATACGTTTGTACGTTAGTAATCATAATATGCAATGTCTCCTTATATTTGACAGCCGGCTGTCAGTGGCAAGCTGTACGCTTACGCGTTCTCATTTTCTTGAGAATGTATTCCGTGCGAACAAAGGCATAATTTCACTCTTTGTATTTGAGGTTATTGTATATAATACGAGAATATTCCTCAGTACGTAATATGCTAGTCAGATTTGTATGAAAATATGTATGTATTCTTTTTCTATGTTTTATTTATTTATAGTTTTTTATGTATACTCTTACGAAATAATGCAGCCAGATAATAAAATATCATAGGTGAATTTCATTTTGATTCCTATTTTTTAAGTATATTTGTAGAGTATGAATTCTTCTTTACTATTAGACTATAGCACAGCATTGTTTTTATTTATGAAGACTCACAATGGGCGTATGCTGAGGATAAAATTCGTATTTTGTTATTTTTGCAAAGTTTTCTTATCTATTTGACTCACTGACTGTAAAAAGCTGTCTTGTCCGTTTTATCACTTCGTCATTCTTCACAAAAGCAAGCATCGGATGCAGGAGGAGAGCATTAAATACGACTCCTTTTTCTTTGAGCCTACTGACACGTCAGTCATATTTAAAGGCCGTCGGGAACTGTGCACAAAATGTACCCGGAGGAGCTATGCAAAGCAGCGCCTACATGGGATGAAGTGAGAACCATGGTGATTGATTTTTGATGAGATTTTTGAAGATTGCTGTGATGACCATATGCTGCAGTCAGGGAGTGGGTATTAAGATGATGACTTGTAAGATTCAAGACAAAGTCACGGCCGTTGACCGTCAGCGGTCGGATAAATAAAGCACCGTTTGTTTACTATTTTTTTATATATACAAAATTTTAGCACTCATAAACGTTTTTTAATAGACGTATGCATTTTTATCGGGTTAATATAAAGACGGCATATTTTCTGGTGCTTTTTATGTGATGGTCATGTGCTGCATATTTGAATCGGTTATATAATGTGGATACACGCTGGAAAAATCAACGCTTTCCCGTCCTATATAAAGGAATAGATCTCAAACGTTGACCATTCCTTGGACGCTCTTCAAAGCTACTTTATAACAAGCGGCTGATTCTCTTCCCGTTAATTTTCAGCGCAGAATAGTGTACGCCAACAGAACTCAGTATTATTAATCGATAAAGTTAGTATACTACGTGTGTGCCTCGAGTTGTCTTCTTTGGTGTTTGTTGATATTTCGCGATATAAACACATGGTTAGAGCGATCTTTTCGCAGTCGAGATTAACCAGGATCAGGTCAGTGATAGGGAATTTTGTTTTGGGCAATAATGCGACCGCCCGGGGCCCTCCTTGGGTTGTTGTGCCTAAGACCCCCAACCTAGTGTCCTTCAATCTAGAGCTCCCTAGCCTAGTGCTCCGTTACACAGAGAAATCCATAAATCCTCCTTTTGCCAAGCCCCAGGCTAAAACAACCTTCCAGAGAAGCCTAATGACGAATACTATTGCTGTTTACTACCAAATAAGCATTACAATCAGAATAATATAGATGTGTCTCTGAAATTAAATTATTTGACTGTCATGCTTTAAATTATAGGTTCCATACTAAATCATCATCACCATGTCCGCAATATTTACTGAATCACATTTGACAACGGATAAAGCTCAGTGGTTAAAGCGTTTGCTTGACATGACGAAAGTCGTGGATTCGTTCCCGACGGAGATTTACAAAAATATACAACATTGTACATCGATTTTTGAGCTCTAAAATGCTTCCAGTTGGTGTGAATTTGATCCCTTATTCGTAAAATGTTAGTCAAAGCCTATAAATCAAAATTGGTGGTAGATTAAAGTGGTTCCGTGAACACCACCCATTCATAGTGAATTCTTGTAATAATAAGGATAATGCGTGAATGTCGGGTTGTAGTCTATAACACTTCACGTTCAGCGCATAGCCTTATGCAGCATGATAAGCGTCTAGAAATCCACAGATGAAATATCAGAATTCAACTAAGTTATTAGTTATTTTATAATAAGTTTATTTGCTCTTGGCGGCCTTGCAATATTATTTAAAAAAATATTTAAAAATAAAATAATATCTCACTATAGAGGTGAATTGTTAGTCAAAAGTGTAAGCCGATATGGTGACGTATAATACTGTAATTTGTAAGTATACTTCGCTTTGAGGCTCTCACTCCATAGAAGCTTAAGGCTGCGTGACCCTAAAATGCCTCTTTACCCTCTAACCTTCCTCCTCATTAATAATACAGCATTAGGTATCAACACTTAATTATTATACACAGACAAATAGGTATGGATGAAATATAGCCATTCTAGGTGAGATCTTGCGGGTGGGTTCGTTCCCCAATGAAACTTTCTTTTACGTTTTTCGTTTCGGACACTTATGTGTCTTAATATTTTTTGTTTGACTAGTCTAGTTCTGTAGATCGCCACTGTATTAATTGCGGCGCTAGGCTGTCTCCTACTACAGGTGATCAGTGGCCAGTCTTCAGTTGTGATCTGTCCGGGGCCTGAAGTATTAAGCTCCGTCTCGGAGAGATGACCGAAAGTTTGCCAATCTTTGTCCTAAATATATTTCAAAGTGCTTCTTTAAAAGTTATTCTGGTTGCTTACCTGCTCCTCATTCCTCACTACGCATTTTTATAAGTATCTCGGTGACGTGAGTTCGTTTATTTTAGTAACGCAAATCTTATAATATAAAACACTTAAAATGTAGTGGTTTTATGTCAAATAGTACATAATACCATATTTAATGCAACTATCTTGTGCATTTAAAATAGATTTAGAGATTTTAAATTCTTTGTCGACTAACGATAATGCGTAATAAGCACGGTTCTTGTTCAATCACTGACGTTAATTAACCTATAAACACGTTCATAATAATCAAATTTCCTTCTATTGTTAGTAGGGTTAAGCTACTTTATAAAACAAATGATTCAGGCCACAGGAGCGTCAGGCTATTTATCCAATAAATGAAAAAAGTTCATTAAAAATGCCTCAAATACTATAGATGTCGTATCTTCACTCTGAAGGCCATCGGGGAACAAATGTTCCCAGATGGTACTACCGGGTGCAGTTATTTTTTGGGGTAAAGCATATTGAATGATGTCTAATTTAATTGTATTTGCAGTGACCATATGCACCAAATTTAGAAGAGACACAGAGATTAAATATATTTACAAATCATCAATATGAGGCTTATCATCATCACGTCATAAGAATGCCGTTTTTCATTAATTTACTAAAATACTTATATCCAAAAGTCGAGTTCACGTTAAAACGGACGTAACTTGAATTGTAAGCTTTACTTTAATTAAATTAATGATTTACCACTCTAATTGCAGCGCTAAGCCATCTTCGAAAATGTCGATCAACACGTGAGATCTTTCCATCGCAGTTGCGAGTTTTTCCCATCTATATACTTTTATTTACACTATGTACAAGATAATATTGCCAGTGCGTGTTGAGGGTTCGGTAAATAAATACGTTTCGGACAGAGATTACGTTGGGGAGATATTATACATTATGTAACTAATTGAAAAGGGCCATGAAATTTCTTAATTGTTTTTGTTATTATTTATTCACTATAACACAAGCTATGAACACCTGTTTTATCGAACGAGGATATTATTTCATAAAGTAGTATCGTTTTAATAATAAATAGTTATTTGTTGACTTTGTTTTTACATGGATCACGTTGATTGTGGCATCTGTTTAAGAGTCTGCAGTTTCGACTAACTCGTTATCGTCCACAATCCATCACTGCCAAGAGCAAACAATCAAGAGACATGAGTTATCTCTTGACAGTGATAGGAAGACTACGAGTTAGTCGAGGAAGCCTACGAGTTAGTCAAAACTGCAGTCTTCTAAGCAGAGGACATACTCAACGTGATCCACGTAAAAACAAGGTAAATAATTAAATATTTATTATTTATAATGAATATCAAAGTGAATGCTGAAAACATTGAAAAAATGGTAACTTTTTTGTAATATTTATTGAAAAACCTGTGCTTTTTGTGGGGTGACTTCGAAACTTATTGATTTTAAAACCACTCATGTACTTTTTTGTCTATTGTTAGCATTGAAAGCGTTCGCTTTGAAAGCAATTATTAATAATTAGCAATTACGACATAGTATTTTATACTTTGTTTTAGAGTGGAACCTGTATCTTATTACAGTAGTATTACTTTTAGAAGAAAAAATATTTTTGGTATTTCATTATAGATTTTAAATTTTAGTGCGTAAATCTTGATAAGCAGATTTTGTATAATCAACAAAGACATTGAACAATTTGATTAATTTTTTTATTTAGTTAATAGGTTTATTATTTGAATAGCCATTAATTTACTCATATCAATACGCTTTAATGTATTATTTATGCTTCAACTTCAAATATAGTAAGCTTGAGAAAACATTACATTATTTAAGCCTCTTGAAGTAAGCAAAACTAATAAAAAACAAGTATCTTGTTATTAATTGTGTACTGTGCCAAACAATCTCATTGAATTGACTGAGCTTAACTAAATAGTAGACAATCATATCATAATATTTGCGCACAAAAAATAATTGATGTTTTTTTGGCCCGAATCACTTTTCATGGGACGCCGGATAATAGCGCGAGGACATTTTCATTCCGCTTGTTTTTCCTGTGGCAAAAAAAACCCTCTCGACGTCGAGAAAGAGAGTGAGAGAACCCGTTTTTTGTGTTGTTTCCCTTTGAGGGTTTTCCCAATTTGCCGGGCGGGACAATGGCGGCAAAACAAAGACGCGACTCAGATTGGAAAATAAAACAAATGAATTGGGAGTGAATGGAAGAAAATAGAGAAGAGGGAGAGGGACGAGAATAAATCCCACTAATTAATGTTCCTGTCATTATAACAGGGAGGGGGTGAATTCTTCTTTTGGTATCCCAACCTCACCCTGGATAATCTCAGATTGGACGAAGAGAAGTGGAGGTAATTTGTTCAATTTATAATTAAACTCTTGTAGTTTTTAATTAAGTGTGTCATTAGATAAAAGAGCATCGTACTGTGATTTTGCAACCAGTTCTGACTGCAAGAATTTCTTTTGCCAAGAAAGTTATTTTTGCATTCTTTCACACTGAGATATCCGATTACAGATTTGTTTAGAGAAAATAAAAAAATGGTAATATTGCAACACGAATTCTTTTAATTTTGATTATTTTTCTTATCAATCATGTTTATATACTTCAAGTTCTACAAATGTTTATAAATATTATGCTGCCAGGGACATTTGTTAGCAACCATATCTATGGAATATATTTTTCAATTAACTGTCCCTCGGAATAATGAGATAGGCATTTCAATAAAATAAAACTATCAGGGATTTTATTAGTTTTTTTAATTAATTCAAATAATTTTATATTTTGTCCGTAAATATTAAATGCATGGGCTGTATATTTGTATACTGAAATCCGTGGGTGTGTCTTAGACAGTATTTGAATAACAGGCAAAATATAAGATACAAGTGCCTTAACATATTTGTTTTTACATAAATAAGAGTGATGTTAAAAATACATATCCACCATGCAAGTATTCGTAGTAATTTATATTTCTACTTCTCATTTAAATTTTTACAATAGTATTAATATAAGAGTATTAACAATATCTTATAATAACTAAGTAACTAAGCAAATAATTTTAAGGAAGGATTATTCATTAAAGTTTATTTAAATGTTTTCTTGTTTCAGAACAATTAAGTTGTTCATTCGATAATTGTTTCATGAGTTGATTTAGATAATTAAAGAAAAACGATACTACAATTACATAAGACAAAAATTTCTTACTAAGCTCTTATTCTGCGTTGACTGCTCTTAACTAAGGAAGATATCCAGAAGAAAGGTACCCAGAAGCGATTAATGTCACTTGCAGCTGTTGTGGTAGCGAAAAAACCAATGTTTCATAGACACTGGATGATAAAAACTTTGCTATTTAAAGTATGCATAATAGTAAATTTTTTGTTTTATAATTTTTCGCTGCCGCTATTGAACGAATGGCTATTAATTATAACGTCGTATAAAAATTTAACGTTTTCATCAATATGGACGATGTTCAGCGATTTCGTGAAATGTGGACGCTCAGCTTTCATAAAAAGATGTATTCACGAAGCTTTCCCTCCCGCCTCATTTTCCCCAGGTTTCCTGACTGCAGGTCCTCTGATGATGTGAATGGACTCTGCTTAATCACCCTTCCCTTTAATCAAGCACCATCCGCCACAAGCAGCGACAAGCAATCTTGTTTTAAAGACTAGAGAATTAAAAAATATTTCGAAAATTGTATATATGATTCACGTTCAGCTCAAAATTACAACGGAAGTGCAAGATCTACCAAAGAATTTATGAATCTTCTATCTAAAGGGTCGGCCAAATATTTTTTTTTTTTTTGAAAATGGGGCGCAAAACATCGAGTGTAACTTCGGCTGTGTGGCACGTAGCGCCGTCCTGTTGAAACCAAATGTTGCCAATATCCTACTCTTCAATTTTTGTGAACAAAAATGGCCCGATAACGATCGCCATTGACTGTAACGGCCACTCCTTGCTCATTTTAGAAGAAAAATGGCCTGATTTTCAAAGTAAAGTCGCAATATTTCCCAGCATTGTTCAAACGTATACACAACGACATTCGTTCAGCGGAAGGATAAAACTAATTATCTGTTAAATCAAACATGAGCTAAGTGTTACCATTCACGAAATAAGAACTAGTTGAAGAAAAAAAACGTTAGATGGCGGACACTTTAGTACAAGTATTATAGGCCAGCCTTTAAATGACATCTTTTGGACTTGATTCGCACTTAATGCATCTAGGATTGATAATCTCTGATTGAAATTTGTATTTAGTACACTGGAGTGATACGTGAACTATTTTATAGGCATTTTTTATATATACTTCAAAATACTAACATAAAGTTTTGTTATCTGCTGGGATGGTTGCTTTGATTTACTAAATTTGAAATTGTACAGAGTATATACCTGACAAACAAATTACAGCCCGTTTCATTTTTATTAACGGCTCATGAAGTATTATGAAAAAAAAATCTGAATTTTTTTGTTGCGATTATTTTGTTTGCCAATGTTTTGTCAAAACATATGGTGACCACAACTTTTCCGCCATTCAGTTCTGTCAGTTTTCATTGTTCCAAGACTTCACCTGAAGGTCCCCCTGTGAACATATATGGTTTCCGACGACCTCTAGAGCAGAAGCCTGAACATTCGTCGAAACGACACTGTATTATCCGACGCATATTATTGGGTGAATTGTTAATCGGATTTTTGAGGATATCAAATGATTATCCCGTTGCTCCCGAGGCTTGGATCATTTAGTTCTTAAGTGCGGTTCAACCCAAATGGATGTTAATTATTGTTATTAAATATCTAGTATTTTTTGTGTTACTCGCGCTACTTCCTTTAAAAATATTTCACTAAGCATATAATTATAAACCGAATTCTCAAATATATTTAAATAGTCGAAATAAATAAAATTTAGTTTATTTTCTTGTTCGAAAAATCCCGTTTTACAGTAATTTTAAATTTATTTTCTATTTATATGGAATGTTTTTGGGTGATTTGTCGGATGTTTTCCATCGCTGCCTTTGACGATTCCCTAGCAAGTAGTTTTTCCGCAACACTAGAAGTAGGTCACCTAGTAGTGGATTCAGCTTTGCATGTATCCAGCTGCATCCACGCGTTACAGAACTAACGACACTTTCTCTGATCAAGTGACAAACTTCAATGAAAAATCGTTTGTGCAGTTTCATGGTATCAAAATAATAGAATATCTCCGAGAAAAATATGCTTTATTAATTTATATCGCATGATTGAGGTAAGCTTAAGATTTTAATCATCTAAAATGTTTCATTACGTTAGAGCTGCCACATAAGACTAAATGGTTCAGACCTCGAGAATGTAGCAATTATCATCCAATCTCCCAAAAAAAAAACTCTCGAATCACTCAAAAATACGCCTCGGAAAATACAGCTATTGCTTTTTCAAGTTCTCATGCTACTATCTTGGATGTTGTTGGGAACCATTAATGTTCCCAGGTAGATCTTAATGTGCAGATATGTGGTCGGTTATGTTACGATTATGCAAGGAGACAATTTTTATTAATCTCTTATTTGCTGCTTTTTTTCTTTCTTTTTTATATTTTTATTTTTTAAATATACCAAACCGTATCCATATTTTTTAAAAATATACATGAGCAAAGTTAACTTGCAGATAACCTTAGTACCTTGTCATCTACGGACTCTATGACGCCCAACCGTGTAGACGACTAAAAAGAATATGTAGTGGTTGTGTGTGTGTGTGTAGAATCACAAGTGTTTCAATATGCTTCTTGGAGTGATTCCGATTGATAATGTGTTTAGAAAATAAATATACTTTGAATTTTTTTAAAGCGTACCTTTAGGGTTAAAGAAAGCGCCAGAGAATCTGTTTGAGCCAAAATATGACGATTATTTAGAGATGAACGTATAAAGTAGTTATAATATTTAATATTTAACATTATTTGTCATTTAATCCCAAACCTCTCGCATACAATTGAGCAATATAAAATATCAACTATACCTATCAATTAAAAGCATATTTTTACATGTTATATTTTTCTATACTAAATTCATGATTATCATCGAAAAAAATAATTAAAGTATATTTCCGTAATTTAGTTATTTCATATGATTTGTGGAGTGCTTTTACTATTAAAAAAAATATTATGAAATGGTTGTTTAAAGGTAATAAAAATAAAACACACCTAATAAAAGATGCATCAGCAAAAGGAGAACTAGAAAATAAAAAAGGGTATGATAGATTACACTGCTACATAACTATCATAAAAAATACGACTCGGCAAATACTAAAGAGGGAAGAGCTGGGTAGCAACAGATAAAGAAAAGAGCAAAGCAATTTCTCGGGATGAATATAACTCAAGATCTAGAAACAAACAAATAGTATGGTATTTCGATACATTTTTCTCACCAAATTTGAAACATGAATGAAAGTGAAAAGTTTTCCGAAGAAAAAAGTAACTACGGTCTAACAAAGGCAAACTGAATCCTGCACACTCTTGATCTTCAAAACTCATTTATTTAAAATTATAACTTGGACAGCATCTTTTAATATTAATTAAGGCAAATAATGAGATAATTGCTGTTTACTAACATTTCTAGAATAAATAAAACGCAAGAAAAATATGATTGATCTCAAGAAAATATGAGGATATTATAGCTCTTTGGAAATATCAAATCTTCAAACTTAAAATATGTAGCACAGCGTACTTATCAAAATTGTTTGTAGACATTTCTTGAATGGCATTCCATCCCATTCACTGTGCGTTCACTTGAAAATCGACCATGCGCCAGGTAATGGCCTAATACCGTTGACGAATCAACACTTAAATAATTTTTTAGGTTTTCACGGCCAGATTTGGTTTGTGGCTTTTTTTGGTATTGAGTTTAGACGTGTGTAGCGAATTTTCCTCTCCGATATTTCGACCGCCGTTGCAGGGGTCTTCTTCATGGTTGATGACTTCAAGTCATCAACCCTGAAGAAGGTCCCTGAATGCACGGCTAAACCCAAAAGCCACAATACCGAATCAACACTTCATCCTACGCTTAGCAAAAAATAGTTAAATTACTTTCTTCGCACACGGCGAAAGAAATTACCAGGATATCCATCGCGAATGGCTGCTGCTCTGACAATGAGCTTGACTAAGCGCCATTTGTGCAGCGGGAAAAAACACGAAAGTGTTGAAAAAATTCGTACACTGCTTGCGGCAACTCGCTCGCTTTGGAGACCTTTTCCTTAGATATGACTTTCGTATACAGAGCAGATTGGAGGAGCTTTTCTACCAGCAATGCAAGGCGCCATGAAGCCTTCCATCCTTTCGTACTTTGCAGGACGAAGAGATATTGTGGTGGGCTGTTGTGGTAGGGATTCAGTTGGCCGCGTTATTATCCCAGATGTGAGTGACGGCCAGTCCCGGCGGCGCTTCCATCACTCCAGCGTACGCGAGTCCACTAGCAATTCCACCAAAACGACACACACTTTTTTCACACGTACCATGCGATGACATAGACAGATCTATGTCCCCGCTGAAGGTATCTTCGTCCACATCCGCTATCTAACTGTAACATATCATCACCATGTCTGCTGCCCTAACTGGAGCATTTGGTCGTTACGATTTGCACCACAAAGCTCTTTCCCATTTCAGCTCCACCGAGTACATTAGATGTATAGTTTTCAGTGGTCTTTCAGAATGGCGTGAGCCCAAATAATAGACACGAGGCATGGCCACAAGCTTTATTTAAGCTATCCTGCGTTATCCAAAATGAAATGTCCTAACTAGGTTCACCTTTGCTTCTTTATCAACTGTAGAATGAAAAGTTGTCTTATCCGCGATATCTTCTTGTTATTTTTCACAAAGTCAAACCATTGTGCAGGTAATTAATAAATTATGTAGGTATTTGCTTTCGAAACCCAATAAACGGCTGGATTGGATTTTGATAAGATGCTAAGATTCAAAGGCGTAAAAAACAATGGGGGCGATATAGGTGTTGTAAAGTCAGCACTTTGTATTTGTGCACTGAAACATAGGGTCAAAAAAAAATTCCGAAACATATTTATGTAATCTGCTATTCTCATTTCAAGCCATATCTGCAGTCGCTTCTTTTAATACTTTTCAAGGCATGATTAGCCTGGCGTTCTTAAATACTTAAACTATTAGTTCTGATAGGTTCTTAAGTGGTCAATGGTCATCCATATATTTAATACCAATGACAATATTGCTTAATTTGATGGTAGAAAAAAATTGGTGCTTTCAAAATGTATAGTTGTTGGGCATTATCATATTATCGTTTTGAAAAATATAAATATAAAAAAAATATAATTTTATTTTATACATATTTTTTCTTTACAATATTCACAATGTAGATAAAATTCTTGATTGTAGATTTTATGATGAGTGATGGATGATGAATTATGGGGCTGAATAAAGATATTGGCAACCTTTTATCGTACATACTATAATGGTTATTTAAAACACATACAGGTATACATACTTGTTTTTAAGAATATTTTACTTTATTTCAAATTATTCATTCGTTTTCGTTCTCGAGCCAGATTCTTTTCGAAATAATGTTTCTTGCTTTATATATATCATCCTTTGTCACTCCCTAAAAATAAAAATAAATCTCATTGCTATTGGACTTAACTTAATAAAGCGAAGTATATTTGGTACCGCATTTCACGAATTTTGGCGGTCATTTTTTTTAATTGGTAGGTTACGACTGTCATTTTTATGGATATAGAGGATCAATCTCATGCCATGTACTGCGAAGGCTTTACGCGTCGGGAATATAACGCAATTTATTGTTTTCTATTTGACGCCCCGCCTTTAAGCTGCCGCCCGGGAGCAAGAGTCCCGGAAACCTTCCCTTAACCCTCCCTGTCACGTGCCGAGAATAATTTCTAGCGGGCGATACGAATACCTTTGAGGCTTTATTTACTTTATAATTTTGTATCACATTAGAACCGAAAGAGTAAGAACTAAAAGCAAATCGCTTGCTGCCAAGCGAGAGGTTGCAATTTCGATTCTCACGTAGGTCAAAATAAAAGTTAATGACAATTCCTCCTCCCAATTCAATGCGTAAATTATAAATTGTAGTTAAATGATATTAGTAATCAATATTTTATAGCGACTAGACGGTCCTTTTTATGAAAGCACACGCAGTAGATCATAACAAGTGGAGAAAAGTCTACTTAATGGCGTTCAGCAGGGATGGCTGTATACGGGAAACAAGTGTGATGTTTGTGTTTGTGTAAGGATTGGGTGAATTTTAAGTGTATATTGGTATATTTTTGAAAATATCTAGATTGTATGAAGAAAAAAACAGATGCTATAATACAAGAGCATTCCTAACTGGTGGTATTTAGGAATGTTTTTTGAAAAAATACTGTTTTTAGTTGATGTACATTTTTAACAGTGTATGGATGTTTTGCAAATATAAGTTGAGTTTCTTGGTTGTGTTTGGGTGCAGCTGGAATTATTATTGTAATAACGGAAGAAAAGACTTAGTGAACCAATCTTACGTCTGTATTCCAAGGATAGGAAGTCAGACGTAAGTGTGCTATTAAAAGTGTATGTGTTGTATAATCAATCTGTGATTTTTACATCAATTTTAGTTGGTATTTTCGTGTATATGTGCGAGGCTAAGGAATCAGATGGGAAGTGGGTAGGGGAACGGAAAAGGAATTAGGCGGGGAGTAGTCTTGAAGTTTGTGAGGAAGTGGATTTTAAAGTGAGCGCTGAAGTAGGTGTAGAAACAAAGCAGGAAAGTGGGCAAACAATAAAAAAAACATGCTACATTTTCTGACCCCTAGCCTCGCGCGTGGGGCAGTACTAAATAATAATATTTTATGAAATGCTTACTTGAAAATATAGTATGAAAAACTGACCTCAATATAATTTTATAAACGAGTGCTGCAAAAGAAGTTGGAATAAGTTAATCTCTGCATATTTAGTCTCGTAAACAAGGACGGAATAAACAGAGACTTAGCGAGTATAAACATAGTCATTTGTGCTCTTGTTTTTATAGAACGTTTGTTTAATGATACTTTGTGACATTTGTAGGAGCTCTTACCTTATATCTACCTGTGCCAATGGGTGCTGGCTTTGTTTTTTCAAGCAGTTAGAGAGAGCATTTTTATACAAGATAACAATTCGTTTCTTGTATTTGTTCTGCTTCTTTTTCTTAATGTAATGAACACCAATTAATCAACATAGATAATATTGTTTCATTACCCGAGACTACGGCCTAGATTTAAAAGGTTATGAATTATAGTTTCTATAGGTAAATTGCAATTTTATTTATTATAATTATGTACAATCCAAAGTGTTAATAATAGATCTGTCTAAAGTCTAACATCTTTATCAAAATTAAAGTAAGACGAAATGACGTTCTAAACAATTTAACATCACTGTATCGTTTTTGTTTCCCACATCTTATGTAATCTTTTAAGCGAATTTTCAAAGCTCGCCCGGTTTGCCTGAAGTAACTTGCTTGATAAGCACTACATTTCAACTGATACACCCCATTTGGATTTAAATAATATATTTTGTATTTTCTGTCTCTATGTTACATACAGATTGGTTATTGCTGAAGGCCAATTTTATAATTTTGTTTCTTAGAATTAAATTAAAGTTTTACTCAAATATTATATAACTTCGTTATATTTCAGTGAAAAACATGGTAATAATTTATCAGGAAATAATTACGTTGCGGCTCATATTTTCGCTAAGCGCAAGTCAGTTTTAATATTTCAGGAACATTTCAGATTCTTGTCAATCAAACTTCAGGCACTCGAGGAACCACTCTCCTAAAGGCATCTTCAGCCTGAAACTGAAGACTTTTGACTTCATGACTCGCGATTTTGAATGTCAGCCTATATTGTTAGGCCGCAAAGGTTTCTTTCAAGAGATTTGCGTAATGTTACTATTTTCAACAGCCAATTCTTAGTGAAAATATATTAATAAAATACAAGTGTAAAAAAAAGGCTCCCATAAGTGTATCACGACATTTAAAATGGACTGGACGCATTTCAGTATTCAAAATTCAATTCAATTAGCCAATTTTTTATTTATTATTAAATGATATTTAGTTTGTCAATTGATGATCTGTGAGAATTTAAGGATAACAATGTTTTAATTAGTAATAAAAATACACAACTCTATTTACAACGACATGTTTTTGAATTTGTTGAGAAAGCATTTTTAGGTTAAAGGCTTCTCAAGAACATACCCGTAGTCTAATGACTTTGCCGTTTCTATACCACGTAGTTATGAGCGAGTTATTCGATTACAGCCAGGGACTTGTGTATTTCATTTTTAAGATAAGGAGACTGGGTGGGTAGCGTTCTCGGGATGAATTTGTTTTACCAACATGTTCGAGTAAGAGTATGGCAAAAAATATAAAGATTTAACAAAAGTAATCTACCATAAGGCTCCGCAAGCAACTTGCCAAAACATTTGTTTGGAGCATTTTGATGTACGGCTATGAGACATGGTGTTTATCTGAAAGTGATAAAAAAAGACTAGAGGCCTTTGAGATGTGGTCGTACAGAAGAATTATCGGAATTTCCTGGAGAGACCACGTCACGAAAACTGAGGTTCTCAGGATAATCAAGGAAGATAGATACCTAATAAGAACCATCTTAGAGAGGCGAGCCCGATGGATTGGTCACATCATGCGCCATGATGGTCTTCTTCGCGATATTGAGGAGGTGTTGGTTGAGGGTAGAAACTAAAGAGGGCGCCCTAGACGGGAGTATTTGCAGCAAGTATTCGAGGACATGAATTCTAGCGCTTATGCTGAGCTGAAAAGGGTTGCTGAGCTGAAAAGGGTTGCGGAGGACCGAGAGGAATGGAGATCGAGATGCAAGGTTCTGTTGCTGCAAACCAATCCACCGGATTGATACTACGAAGAAGAATTTACCAAACAAAAATTTAAATAAAGATTATAATATAGTATTATAAATGATATTTATAAAATTAAATAAAGTGTTTAAAACTAACAAGAGCTTACATTGCATATTCATCCTCAAATAAAACAAGCGCAAATTACAGTAGAGGTTTTTCGTCACCCTTTTGATAAATGCTTTACTTTGACAATGGATTACATTAATAATAATATTTAATTAAGAATTACGAATAATACTGATAAAAAACGAGATCGGTATTTAACGTCTTTTAATACGTAGTACGATAATAAAACATAAAAAATGTTTTTACAAATTAAATTCTCATTATCTGATGTATATTTGTAGAGCATCGGTATTGCTGTATTGGCACTTAAGATCGCTTCAGGCGGTACGTTTGTGTAAAAATGTGCGGCGCTCGTAGCTCGTAGAGGGTAAAGCAACACCCGGCGTAGAGGGTAAACTACCTCCCACTGCCCCCATAAAGTAGGCTGCTACGGCGAAGCGGAGATTTTATTTTGTATTTAAACACAAATAGGAGCTTACCACAAAACAAAAATCTCATATGTGAATTCTATGAAGGTTGTAGAAAGTAGATTATACTACTTCATACAATGCCTGAAAAGTAGACTGTTTTGGAGAAAGAAAGATCTAATATTATTTATTTAAATATACAATATATGGTGAATAATATCTTACATTTACATATAAATTATAAATACCCTATGACAATTAATGTTTTATGATAACAAATTCACGTTTTGACTATAAAGCGATTTTCAAAGAACTTATAATTACTACGAAAAAACTTTTTTTTTAAAACTTGTATTTGTTTTTTTTTCTTTGTTAGAGCAAACAACAATTCTGTCAGTTATAATTTTTTTTATATTTTAATGAATGTAGGAAAACAAAGCAATGTGTTTTTATGCGAATATTGATAACATTATTCTTCTTCGTAGTATCAATCCGGTGGATTGGTTTGCAGCAACAGAATCTTGCATCTCGATCTCCATTCCAACATTATTACAACCCATTTTATAAGTTTTTTGTAATAAATAAGTATTTATTCATCTTGTTTTTTCATGGATCACGTTGAATATGACCTCTTTTTATGAGACTGCAATTTCGACTAGTAGCTTTCTTCAATTCATTACTGTCAAGAGTCAACGTAGTCGATATAATAAAGAATGACATGTTTGAGAAATTTATTCGTTGCACTAGTCCAAGAGAAATCATAAAAATACTTTCTGAGATGATTTGGTTTGAATAAATGCAATTCAAAGTTTATATCTACTATTTATTGAGAATTCATTTTATTCAGCTTTGATCATAGGTACAATAGTTAAGTGGCTTAGTTAAGAACATATATGTCAAGAGCTTAGTGTGGCAACATCCTTGGTTCCCGCCCATTCTCGCCCACTATAAAAAAAGCTCTACGCTACTACGAGCTGTTCAACAAGTAGCAGGAGCTCACCTTCGTTCCCAGTGCAAGAGCTCGTTTATTTTACGTTTTGCCAGTAAAGCTACGATAGAGAATATTCAGGGAATAGTAAATACTTTTCTTTAGAAGGAAAACAAAGTAAGCTTATTGAAGAGAAAACATATTCAGACATACCACATAAACTGTTTTTGCTCCGCGGTGCATGAGTCTTTTCCGTCACTTTTACAAGTGATACGTTCGTTCAGGTGAGCTTTAAGAAGCGAAATTAAACTGATTGTGTGAGCAATAATAGTAGTATCTGTTTGTCATTGATGGAATAATAAAAAAAATACGCTACTGCTGATTGTTTTCAAAATAATTATTTAAATTGTATAATTTTGTTGCTTACTGAGGTCGCACACAATAATTTTTATTTTCTGTTTTTGTTGATAATATGTTGTATCGCGTCCACTTTAAATAATACTGAATATTTTCAATTTAATTATTTATTTAAATTACAATTTTATTTACACAGCTGTACCAAAAATTGTACGTTTATATTTTTAACAAGTATCTATATATATAAAAATGAATGTCTGTCTGTCTGTTGATTTGTCCTTTATGCATTCCTATACCATTAATCCGACTGCGATATAACTTTGTCAAATTATTGTTTAGACTTCCGCTTAGAAGATAGCAGACTCAAAATTTTATTTAATTACAAAAATTCATTGAATACTTAAGTAAAACATGTTGTCTTAGAAGATAGGATACTCAAAATTTGATTTAATTACATAAAGCAGTTGGTACTTAAGTAAAACATGTTGTCATACAAGACTATTGTAATACAGAACGGCAATTTTAAACCAGCTGAATGTGATTTATAAAGCAGTTGGTACTGTGAAAGTTTCATGAGAAAATCATGTCTATTGATTTGTTTTTGTATGAGAAAATTTAGATTTATTTTCGTGTGGCAGAGCTAGCGCCTTGCGGCAGATAAGGAAACGAGTGACATAACCTCTTCTAATTGGTCAGCAGCCGTTGCACGCGCATTCGGACAGTGTTGCCAACTATGTAATCAATAATTATCTAATTCATCGGAATGTTTTTTTTTTCATTTGAACGGATCCAAAAGAGCGCCAAAAATGTCAATACGGTCCTCATAGTCTCTATGGTCTCTCAATTATGATGGTTTGATGCTGCGATAAAAACTGTGTTTTATTTGTATAGATGGGTAATTTAAGAAGGGTTGGGGATAAGTCTAATGAAATTTTACGGGAAAAAAGGTGTTCTATGAGTATATTATAAATTAAAAATAAATCGTTGGTTTTACCAAATAAATAAAATAACGAGAGGTTTCGAACATCAATACACTTAATTTTACACTCGTATGTTGTAGTAAATATAAGATTTTTAGCATTGCATTTTAGATTTATGGAACACATAGGATATGCATATTGAAAAAGCACTTTCTGACATACTTTCAACTTTATCACTGTCTACCACAATGTATATGCGACTAAAAGTTGAAAGAGAATTCAATGTTACTTAAATTTATATTTGTTATTTTTTAACAATTGTAACCATAGCAACGCCGAAAACAAAAATGGTGCAAATCTGTCTTGTAGGTATTTTGAGTAGATATTTTAAGTAGGTATTTTAAGAAGGTACCTACGTAAGGTTTTGAATATTTTGAAACAAAATTCGATTTTCGAATAAAGTGTTTCAATGTTTAAATTTTAATGACTTTTTTGTTTTAGTTTTACTATACATCGCATGCAGAAGAGAATTGAAATAAATATTACGTTTAAATTGTGTGTGATATAGAAAGAGTTAATTTTGGAATTCTAATTGCTGGTCGACTTCGGATAGTATTATATATATTATTTTTATTTTTCAAAAGTGAATTTCAAAACTTTTTTTTATGTTAACACATACAGGAGAATACCGACAGATGGTGATGGTAATTCTGAAGTCTCGTCTGTGGAATGACACATCTAAACGCTGTGTCTGGTGTGTTGATCCGCCAACGTCATAGACTACAGTCCGATATTCACGCATCATCCTTTATTATTACATGAATTTACTATGAATGGGTGGTCTTCACATGACGACTTTCGTCTACTACTAATTTTAAATTAATAGGCCATGACTGACATTTTAACGGGTGATGGATCAAATTCACACCAACCGGGGGTATTTTAGAGCTCAGAAATCGATTTAAAATCTTTTTTTTGTAATCCCCGTCGAGGATCGAACCCACAAGCTTTGGCTTGCAAAGCAAACGCTTTGACCATTGAGCTATGACTGCCGGTCAAACGAATACATTATGCCACCCAAACGAAAACATCTGGAATTGCAGCAACTCTTTTTGGATGGTGGCCGAACAGCGCATACAGCACTGAAATTGCCATTGAATAGGCAAATATTTGAGACAAAAACATGCAATATCAACAAAAATTCTAAAATGGGAAAACTACTCAGTTCATGTAAAATCATTGTATGGGACGATTGTACTATGGCACACAAAAAATCATTGGAAACACTTCATCGCACACTAAAAGATTTGACTTTCGACAAAGTCTACCTGTTATATCACGTTCAACAATGGCCGATGAACTTAATGCATGTCTCAAATTATCCGTTTTATGGCGATACGTAGATAGACTCACTTTGAAGACCAATATGCGTGTACAACTACAACATAATGCATTCGCTGAACGTTTCGCAAAACAATTGTTGGATTTAGGAAATGGAAAATTGGCAATCGAGGAATCCACACAATGTATCACATTGCCAGCAAATTTCTGTAAAATAACCGCAACCATAGACGAATTGTTTCACATTTTTTTTCCAAATATTGCACTCAATCATAAAAATCATCAATGGCTCAGTGCACGTGCTATATTAGCGTCCAAAAATAAGGATGTGAATGCAGTCAATTTCATCCTACTAAATGGAACACCAGGAGAAGCGACAACGTATAAGTCCATCGATACTATAACGAATCAAAACCAAGTCGTCAATTATCCAACAGAATTCTTGAATTCACTTGATTTGCCAGGCATACCACCGCATGTTTTAACGTTGAAAATTGGCATGCCTATCATTCTTCTCCGAAATATAAATACACCACGATTTTGCAACGGTACCAGGCTTTCAGTAAGAAAAATGATGAACAATATTATTAAAGCTACGATTTTAAACGGAAAATTCGAAGGAGAAGATGCACTGTTGCCACGCATCCCAATGATTCCGACAGATATTCCATTTGAATTTAAACGTCTGCAGTTTCCAGTGCGAGTCGCCTTTGCAATGACCATCAATAAGGCACAAGGACAGTCGTTACAAGTGTGTGGACTACATATAGAAAACCCATGCTTCTCACATGGACAACTGTATGTGGCCTGCTCACGTGTTGGAAATTCTTCTGATTTATTTGTGTACGCAGCAGATAGAAAAACAAAAAACATTGTGTACGGCCGCCACTGTCAAATTCAGGTAAGGAAAACATAACCTAAGCTTATCGGTTCTAATTGGCTCCGGCCTCGCCTCAAGTCAGACTTATCCAATCAGAAGGCGAGGGGCTCCTGACGAGGCGCTTCCATAAACTAGCAGTTTCTTTTTTTTAGTGGCATTGCAGCGCATGCCGGGTACATGCTAGTATTTTTATAAATTAGTGCTTAAGAACATGCCCCGTAACGTACTTTATCTATTTTGAAAATATAGCGTCACAATGATTCGGCCATTGTGGTTTTGATTCAGAATAGATTACGATAGCTATAAAGGTTTTCATTTCGGTCATGCGGCTTAATTATATTTTAGTTTGTATACAATTAATTTAAATGGAACGAATGTCCATTTGTAAACTCCTACCCGGTGGGTATGAGTTTCACGTTTCCCTATTTTTTCTTCTTCTTCGTAGTATCAATCCAGTGGATTGGTTTGCAGCAACAGAATCTTGCATCTCGATCTCCATTCCTCTCGGTTTTTTATAAACGTATTCCATTTTTTATAAACGTATTTATAATGCTATAGCCTATTAATAAAAAAAAAATTTTCTAATAAATTGCCAACACCACATTATTCACAGTAAAAAAAAAACATTTGTATAAGATGTGTTAATCCCACGATATATCACAGACATGTTTCTAAAACAGAACTTCACATTTAGTACTAATCCATATAAATTTTAGTATCGTCATTTAATATGATTCAGAAATATAATATAGCATCACCATTTTGCGTTATTTTCTTATTTATGTGTTTGCGTAAAATTTACTTCAAAGCAAATCCTCAAACACAAATAGAAAAAGACGAACTCCATATGTTAAAACAATGTACGAATATAATATTACAATTTTTCGATGCAATGCTTTCAATTTAAGTTTCTGTAGCTCCATGCCCGAAAGTGTTACAAAACATTGAACGGAAAACATAAACTAACAGTTTGTCGCGTAATTGAAAACACTATCAATACTTTGACTGAATAAATGCATAAAATACACGAAACCATGTAATTGTTTCTCTTACTTATAGTAACTTAACATGATCCATTTTAAAAATAAGTAAAATTGTATTATGTTATTCACTTTACAAAAATATATTTTAATTATTATATGAAGTATTATCGTAGGTACTTTTTATTTTCATTATTATTTATTGGCACTTTAGTATTCAAACATAACTAAATTCATCACTTCACAGGAATCTATCTGAAAGAAAATTTTGGAAAAAAGTAAAATAATTTAAAGACTGATTTCTTAAATACTACGATGCTAATTTTAAATGTAGGGAAATTAATTTCAATATTTTTTTAAATAATCCTGTAAAAACTATTAAATGATTGTTGCCTTTTTAAAATTGAACAGTCGAGGAAGTGCGCAGGAGCACATAACTATGAACTTAATTGTCTCACGAAAGTTAAAATAAAACATAGTAAAATAAAAGACATATATTTATCGAAAAAAAATATTTTGAAATATTTAATGATTTTAAATATATTTTGCAACTAAAGCTTTATCAGCCATGAATAAAGTGCGGTGTTGATTATAAATTTCATTAAAGCGTTTACATGAAAGGCTTTTTCAATGCACGGGGAAAATGATCGGAAAAGTGACTTCAATTTGTATGCAAATGCCTCGCATCGGCCTTTACTACCTTAATGGGCTAAACGGGGCAAATCTGCGCTTTTTAACATACAAGTTATACTGTGCTTTTTAACAAATAAGGTATGAGTAAGCTCGCACTGTACTTTTTTTAACACATAAGTTGTACTGTGTTTTTAACATAAAGTTTTTTTTAAATAATATACGAGTATACGCTGGCTACATAGAGAAAATGATCGACAGCTATCACAATTCTCAGTTTTATGTCAGCTCTACACCGCAAAGCAGAACCGATTGTTTTATCGTGTATACATATAATCTGCAGCTTCTCGCATGACAATTGAGTACTCACTCCTAGCCATATATATACCGACAGATGGTGATAGTGTTGCAGAAATCTCATCTCTGCATTCTATGACGCATGACATGTAACATATGGCCTAATGCTGCATGTCGAGTGTTGATCCGCTAATGTCATAGACTTAAGCCTAAAACTCACGCATCATCTATTTATTTCAAGAATTTTTATATGATCGGGTGGTGTTCACAGGATGACTTTTTGTCTTCCGCCAATTTTATTAAAAAGGCTTTTACTGGCGCTATAGGTGAAGGGTGAAATTTAAACCGACCACGAGGATATTTATAGAGCTAAGAAATCATTATTTTTGGATCTCCGTCGGTGCTCGAACCCACGAACTTTGGTTTGGTAAGCAAGCACTTTACCACTAAGCTGTATTCGCCGGGTACGCCGCGAAGCACTAAAGCTGTTCATCTCAGCAGCCTCCAGGATCCCAGGGTCTCAGCATCTGATCCCTTTGGCGGACGATCTTGCACGTTCAAAGCTTATCAATTTCCCACTGAACGAAATGTTGACAAAACAGTTTACTTTTGTTTAACTGGAATGACACAATGTTTCATTACATCACTTTTTTTTACTCGCATTTATATTTTTTTTAGTACTTTCGGTAAGAGAATCTATCTTCCATCTCTTTTTAACCCGTGACTCCATTTTTATTCTTATATTTGTAATATAATTATAATTGTTCTCAAAAAGAGGCGTCTCCCACTGGACACTGGATCATAATCTGAATGAGCGTATCGTCAAGGAGATTTAATTTTCCTGCAATGATGCGGGTGTAAGGTGTGTGAAGTCCATTATCGAACACCATATTTATTAACTTTTTCTAATTTATGGTGTCGGAAATTGCATATAATCGTAAAATAATTTGTACTGTATTTTTTTAAATGCTGAAAAATTGTAGATTTTTTCAGTACTTTATAAATAATTATAATAATTATGCATATTCAAAAATACACCTAAAAAAATATTTTTTGTAGAGCCACCATCTCGTTCTTAAGGATATTTGAGAACTATACATATAATAATATCAACATAAATCTTTGAAGCAGATATGACTACAAATGAGTCTAAAATTATGGCAGATGACGAAGATATCGTCAATACTTTGTGGCAACCATATACTAAGATAAAAATTATCAATAAAAGAAGATGATATAACTGTCAAAATCATTTTTTTATATTTTCTTTTGCGAAAAATATTTCACCATAATTGCGACCAAACGACCAGACTCTAATATGGCTCTCCCGCTGGTACCCTACATTATGCCCGGCCATTGTATTAATATCGGCTTCGCTCCGAAGGGAGTTTTTTTTCGTATTCTTTTCATGGCATATATGAGCAGCAAGGCCTTTGTTGCCCGGCTCTCGATAAAGTTGAGCTTTCCGATACATCGGCCGAGGGGGAGGGGGTTAAGGCGATTGACAGCTACACTAGAGGTCACGGGTTATACCCTAAAAAACTGAATTTATAAACACCATATCTATTTATTGTTCAAGTGCGATTGAAAATACCTATTTAATTTCAGAAATTAAATGCTCATCCTTGTGATACAACAACTAAGAATTTTCTGTAAAAATAATAAACATTAAAAAAAAAGTAATATATTTTTAAAAGTATATTTGATTTTAATCTGAGCGCGAACCGCTTTTCTCGCTAATTTATATGGAGCATATTCGAAAGGCTAAATACTACCAATATATTACGTTGTTAACCGTAATAACAAAATGACGCCACTCACTTCTGTCAGTCGCTATTGCTTATACCACGTCCTATGACATGTATGGTTCCTGACGACTTCAAGAGTAGAAGCGGAAGGAGTTGAAGAGACGGCAGCTGTAGTATCCGAGGCATCTTTTTGGGTGAATTGTTAATCGGAGTTTTTTAAGGAGGTCGGATGATAAGCCCGACGCTCAATACAATATTAATAAAAATAATTCTTGCTTCTCAGTATCTCTTTCAGTATGTCCTTGTAGGCACGCTTCTTTTGAATAATAATGCCACGGATGAAATTTCATTAAAAAAAAAAGAAACGGCAAAAAGACCCCTGTTTTCGAAAATCTAATTCCAAGACTTAATTATTCCCGTACGATGATTCCGGGGAGATGAATGCTTCGATAGAATAAAACTTTTTCAAAGCACAATGGAGTATTCTGGAAAATGCTGGAGCGATTGGGAAGCCATTTCAATTTGCAACGTACTTTTAAAACCAATGAGCGGATTTTTGACAAAAATATCATTTTAATTAAGAGCAAAATTTTAAACTTATATACTTTTATCTCTTATTATAAATAAAAACATTTGTTTGCACTTAGTGTTGAATGTTTTTTATATATTTTTTTATTTGTTTAGCCTTTCGTTTTAAATTTTCATAATATGTAGCTTTGTTATAGGTTATTTAATATTATAACACAATTCCAATTTATAAGAGTTTAAGTATAAATAAATAATGTGTAAAAAAAATTTAAAAAATATTTTTTTATCTTGGCCTAATACAACAAGCGTTAAGTATTTCTTTCATCACATTAAATTGATGTGAAAGTGAATTCAAAGAACAATGACTATTAATCATAGTCGTACAACTAGTTATTTATTAATTTTAATTTGGACCGCATGCCGTTATTTGAGTTGAGCTGTCTTTCTCCAAATGGCCCAAACCTTGAAGGCATAATCTCCTTAAAAGCTGATAAACATCATATGCATAACATAATCCAGCGGGCATAGCTTAGTGATTAAAGCGTTTTCTTGCCAAATTGAAGGTCGTAGGTTTATCCTCCAACGGAGATTGAAGAAAAATATTTTTAATCGATTTTTAAGCTCTCAAATACCACCGGTTATATTTCTCACCCGTAAAATGTCAGTCATCCCGTCGTCCCGTGAGGACCACCCATTCATAGTAAATTCCTGTAATAATAAGGATGATTCATGAATGTCGCATTGTAGTGTATAACGTTGGCGGTTCAACACTCCACATGTATTATTAAGCCATATGTAGAATGGTGATAGATGGAACTTCTAAATCACTATCACCACCTGTCGGAAATCTCCTGCATGTGTTTTCATTAGAAAAACAAACGCTTAAATATACTTCGGATACTAAAGCTACCGTATATTTACCTATTGTTTTTAAGAGTCATCGATAACTGTATAAAGTAAAGACTCCGAAGAGCTCAACAAAAATTATACATTATTTGTACTTGGCGGAGTCTTGAGCGCAGAGATGATATACAACAATGGCAACCAACAGAACTGAATCGTGGCAAATTTTGACAATCGTTTTCTCCTATACTGTTATAGTGTAATTTTTGATTAAATGAATGAAAAAAAGGCAAAACGTGAGTAAATCGATTTTTAAAATATCTCATTAGTAAACGGCCTTACACAACGACAACATCCTTGTTTGTGCGTAGAGTTGTGCGTAGCGACATCGCAAGGCTTTTCGCATTATTACAGACGCCCCGGGGCAGCGGATTAAAAACTTTTAATTTCTTTTGAAAAGTCTATACTCCGATCTCCAACACTGAGAGAGAGAGAACGTATCGACTTTCATACTTTGGGCATTCATAAATTTTAATTCGGTCTCAAGCCAATATAGAAAGTTGTAAAAAATATACATTTAAGATGCCGGAGAGATCGGTGCTGAGTATCGTGATCCTTTAGAATTCCCTTAGATACGAGTGTCATTGTTCTCCGTCTTTCACAGTGTTGGCACATGTTCATTCCATATCCATTCCCTTGCTGGAGCATTTTTGTCAAAAAATGCCACCATACGCTCTATAAAATATAATACTTCTAAGATATTTGAATAACATGTTCTAGATAAGTTAATAAGTGTGAATCAAAACTATATATTTTAAATTTTAAATTTGTTATTTTTTTTAATTTAAATTAATTTAAAATTATAATCTAGTTAAACGACTTTTTTTGATTGACTTTAGAAGGCTTGAGTATTCGCTTCCTCACGTCGTCATTCCTTCCAAATTTAAGCCATCATACACTCAATATTCTACGCAATAATTTATTAAAATACGGCTGCATTAGTTTATGTTGAAGTGAAATTTGACACAAAATTAGAAATATTGCCGCTTAAATGTTTTTTAAGTAAGAAAAGTAATGGTTAAATACTCGCATTTAACGAAATTGAATCGGAAAGAAAGCTATGATTTGACTGTCAATAATATATTATTCATTATTTGTGTAACTGTCCTCTCTGAAAAATGAACATATCCAAGCATTTTAAGGCATAATAGTTATTTATTTGTAGTAATAGTTATATACCAAAATTGAGACATTTTGTTATAGTTTGAAGCTGTAAAGATCTTAAAATGATTGATAACCACAGCCAGATTTTCAAGTTATCCCCACTTCTGTACCCCAACGAATTAATTACAAAATAGGCGTTAAACGGTATAAAAATACTAAAAGAGGGCATTTAAGTTTTAAAAATTATGGAACTACTCTGGCGTTGTGGCCTTTGGAAAATTGGGTCTGTAATCAGTTACTGTCAAGTACATTCTTTTGCGATAATTCTACTATATGCAGACATTAATTACGGTTCCTAAGAATAATAAATTTGAAATAATAAATTCCAAAAAAAGTCTTACAAAAAAATATAAATTACTTACTTAAATGTGTAATCTTAACAACATAATAACTTAGCTGTTTCGCTGAGAATGTTTTATAACCCTGTAGTTAGTAATCGTAGTAAGGCTAAATCTGATATCTAATATAAAAAAGAAATAAAAAAATGTTCAAA
Source organism: Glossosoma conforme (assembly GCA_022606575.1). Lineage (NCBI taxonomy): Eukaryota > Metazoa > Arthropoda > Insecta > Trichoptera > Glossosomatidae > Glossosoma > Glossosoma conforme. Next base: position 459,596 of record JAGTXR010000149.1, read on the forward strand.
AGAATACTGCGATCGGTTTAAGTAATGAATTACAAAATAGATGGTATTGTATTGTAAAAATATAAGTATATATCAGGCCGTATAGTCCAAAGGTAAATTGTTTGTATGTCATTCAGATGCCGTCGGTTCAAAACCCGATCAAGCTTAATTTTTTTTTTATCAAATCTAAGTTCATTACATGCCCTCGTAGGGTTGAACTCTCTTTTTAAAATATCCAGACCTCGGAAGCGGTGAGATTTAAAATATGTTCTCTGGTACTATCAAAAAAATATTTTGTATGAAGAAAAATCGGAGCGCAGAAAACATTTCGAATCATTTCATGACTTATTCATTTGAAAGCAGAAAGTCAAATAAATGTTTGTTTATGTCAAGTTGTATAAAATATCTTAAACAGCGAAATACTTTAAATAATTTAAAAAAAATGTAGTAGAAGAATATCGAATACGCATTTTATAATAAAAATATAATTATTATATTATCTTAATTTAAATCATTAATTATTCCACGAATGTATGCTAAGACGTGTTCCTATGTTATCCTAATTTAATACTCTTCTTCTAAATATTATATACTGTCAGCGTAATGTCTATAAGATGAGTCTAATGTCATAAAAGATGATGTTTGCTGTAAATTTGTAAATTTATCACTCGATGAATATTTGTATACATCATAAGTGGTCTATCAAAATTATGCTAGTGAAAAAAGTTTTAATTTGTTATTTTTTTTAACAATTACTAGCCATATTGTATAAAATGCATTAAAGAGTAAAACAATATAAATACTTTATGGTTTGAAGACTAATTACTCTGAAAATAAGCAGCATCGCTTACTTACGATCGCTTGCTTACTTATCGTAAGGTAAATACTAGTTTTTCCACGAAGATTTGAAATGGCATTCCGGCTTTTTCATTTCCCTGCTGCGCTTTTCCAATATGACGTAAGAATATTGAAACTTCCCCGGCCGTCTAAGTAACATAATAATTGCTGTAGAAGAACTAGCGATTATCTAATGCAGGTAAATGCCAGTAGATATGGGTGGGTACCTTTACTACCCGTGCTCAAGAAGAAAATAAGAGTTCATATTTCATTTATTAATATACGATTATCTACGATAGTTTCTTATTCAGATCATTGTTTTATTATGAAATTGAATATCTTGCTTTACAAATTGTGATTTAATTTGTTATTTTTTATAATGAAATCTACGGAAAAGTATTTCTCCAAATGAATTGCATCTGGATAATTAAAGCACCATACTTAATTTATTAACAAACGTTAAATATATATTTATTTTCGATGGTTTATAATTCTGATGATTATTTTATTACGATGAATTTGAAACACTTGCTTAAAAAACTGTGATTCATATCGTAATTTTTTAATTTTTTAAGTCTAAAGAAAATAATATTTCTTCAAATGAATTACATCTGGATAATTTGAGCACAATCCTTAAAAAAGATTAAGGTAGGCACACTTTTGAAAAAAATTAAATCCATCAAATTCAACAGGTAAGCTTTGATTCAAAAGTAGCTTCCGATTCGAATTTGGGCTGTTGTGGTGACTAGTTGCTCGTTGAAAAATAACGACGCACTTTAAGCAAGTCATTTAACTCAGTCAGGAACAGATATATATTATATGCATATAGAGTTACAAAGCCTTTTTAAATTGAATTTCATTTAAATTAGACTTATGTCATTAACGTGTGTATTTATCCGGAAAAAATATGAAATTTTTTGGATTATCCGCGATTTGTAAGAATCACCTAAAGCCATTTATCACAAAATGACCGAAGAATCAATTTATCTGATAATATTTGTAAAATGTGCGCATCGAGCACTATTTTTACTTCGGCCTTGTCGAGTTTTTTCTGTTGGATAAACAGAGTTTCTTCATTTTGCTTTCTTTTTAAGAGAACAAATAATTACTCAGCGATTGTCTTATTTTATTTATTTTAAATATAATTTTTATTCAGAAATATTCGGTTACGGTGCTAAATACGTGCGGTGCTACAATATGAACGTAACTTTATACGTGCGGTGCTACGTTATACAAATTTCAACGTGCGGTGCTTCTATATAAAATTTAAACGGTTATTTCATATATTTTATAATTAAATTACTGTATACTTTTTGTGTTCCGTCATCATTAGCAGTCAGGACGTCCAGAAAAGCTTCCAGAAAGTCTTCTTGTACGATTTATTTTGGGCTGAAAGTTATTTGAATTTGCGCACAGAACATATTGCATGTCGGAGTGTCCCAAGATGTTTTTACCCTGAAAGTCCCGTAAAACGCCTTGTTGTGAATAAACTTATTTAAAAGTTTTCTCGGTTCGATTCTCAACTGTCTGTAGCCCTGAAAAATAGTTCAATTATGTTAACCATCGTTGATACATAAATATAATTTTTTGTATCACATTGAAATTATAAATATATTAAAAATAAATGTATATTTCACATATATTTTCTAGTGATTTTACATTTTTAGAACTCCACCAAGTGCATTGTTAGCAATGTAGTTATCATTATAATGATCATTCTATATCTGCCAAGTTACCGTGAAAAAAAATAGTTGCCTTTATGTATGTTTTATTTTTAAATTTCTATTCTTTCAGAATCATTAAATTTTTATTCAATACAATCCTGAAATAATATAATACAAATAGAAAAAAATATAAATACAAGTACTTATGAATAAGTACTTAGAAAAACAAAGCAATAAAGACAAGCAACGGAAGGTCCCAATGCTCATCAAACAGACGACTCCCACAAATTATTCTTCCAATCAAGTTCGTGGAGTTTATGCCTGAACTGGGCCTCCCTTGTGTGAAATATATCAACAACCGAGGTGATGTGGTTGAACATGTGGTGTGATCCTTCTCCCAAGAGGCAGTCTCTGGCAGGTATAGCATATGACATAATAATCGTGACTTATAAACTCTGCCTAGTCAAATCCATATTCTTTTCTGACCTGATGTGCTTTTAAAATATAAAAGTATTACTACATGTTAACCTTTTTTTACGAAACACCTTCAGTCTATTTCAGCGATAGAGGGATCAAATATGTCCTTAGGCCAAACCTCGCATACGTTAAGTGCAGTCGTTGATATTGCTAGTGTCCAACTATTATTTTTCCATAAGTATACGTTGTTTTTGAACTAAAAAAAAAAGCGGAATACATATTTGAAAAATTCTTACTTATACTAGTATCTATGTCAAATCTTAGCTCAATCAAATATCTGAAGTATTTTTAATCTATAAACCAGCACACATAAGCAGCCAGAAGAACAAAGCAAGTGAAACAAATGTTTCTAAGAATCTAGTTTTTATAATCCAAAATATATAATGGTCATTCCTATCGATAATAAAATCAAAATTTTTGCTTATTTTGAAATTAATAATTATATATGTATAGACTATCTTATTAGTGAAATTAATTGGTGAAACTGCATATTTAAAATACTAGTACTTAATTTTCCCAATTGCCACAAGCCCTCACTTTCTATCCTTAATCTGGATATATTTAAAGAAAAAAGGATTTTTCGGTACTGATTACTATGTGTTCTTTTAAAACTATTATACCATCTAAATGGAGATTTAAAAAAAAATATATAAAATGTTTTTTTTTATTTTTCTCTACCCGAGAGTACCAATAAAAACTGAGCACAAAATGAGCTACCGTAGCTGTATTCTCATTGTTTTTTTTTATTTTAAAAGCAAAAACAAATCCCTAACTAAGAAATTCTGGTGATTAGCCGACATCTCTAGGTAGCACACTAAATTCGTATTGTTGTACATACTCCGAGTGGTCCAGTGTCTTCAAGATAGGTGACATTTGTTTCAAATACAACTGAATATTCTCCTTCACTTAACATCCTTATGTCCATGATGGTTCCATTCCTCTTCTTGAAACCTCTACACAGTTCAAAATCCTTAATCTCCATCTTATATGGTCCCTGAAATGTTTATTACACATACGATTTACAGCAAATACCATCACACTGGAATTTATTGAAGGTTGATTTGGCTGCAAGGTTATCGTAATACTCCACTTAAAACACAATGTTTATTCGAAACAACTAAAACGAGAAATATTACTTTGATTTTATAAGACGTTTCTTTTTGCTTAGTAAATTATTGCGAGTCATTTTTTTTATTTTTAATAATAAACAATTCATTGGTTGAGGGTGAATCATATTATGTTAATTTGTTATATGAAGAAAGGATGCATAATAAGATAAAAGTATTTGCTTTCTATAACGATGGTCGTAGGTTCAATCGCATATGCATATCAAAATAAATACAATTTTTATCGATTTCTAAGCTATTTTAATATACTTGTTCTAATAATAAGAGAGTTTAGTATCTCCTGTATGTATTTGCATAGAAAAACAACCTTAAAGGCATAGAACTACGTTAGTTGAGCATTAAAATTAATAAGTAAATGGTAAAAACTTACATATTTCGATAACGTCAATTCTCTTTTTTCTTTTCCAAATGAAACTAACGCCGAAATCACAATACAAAATAAAACTATCGTTTTTTTCATATTTCTTTTAAGTTAGCTTACAGAATTCTGAAAAAAAGTATAAAATTCAAATAAAATGTGTTATATTATCAAAAAATGTAATTAAATTCACTAAATTCTTAATTCAATTAAAAAAATATAAGTAGCTAAACGGTACGTACTCGCGGTCTTAGTACTGATGGGTTTGATCTCTCGGATCGTACTGAATGATATTTCAAATGATGAAATAAGTAATTACTTTTGTGATCTATGAAAACGACTAATGTAAATTTAATGATACAATTGAAATATTTATGAGTACAAAGAAATACAAAGGAATTTATTATCTATATATATAAAAATCAATTGCTGTTCGTTAGTCTGGCTAAAACTCGAGAACGGCTGAACGGATTTATCTTATCTTGGTCTTGAAATGTTCGTGGAGGTCTAAGGAAGGTTTAAAAGGTGAGAAAAATTATAATAATTGCCGGGAAAACTCTAAAAACAGCCCTTTTCTTTTTCTCATATAAAAGTCCCATATAAACAAGATCTATACACAATATCATCTTTCATATGCTTTATTCATTTCACGCACCGCGTGTTATTATGAGAACGCGAAGTGAGTACATAATTACTTAAATATACATATACTATACATAAAATTCTTTTTTCAACGCGTCAATCCAAGCACAAAAATAACGGCAGAAGCGGGATGCGAACCGCGGACCTTGGAAACCAACTATGCCCAGGTATTCATACCGCTCGGCGAACTACGCCATTGCCCTGCCTAGACTGACTTGCGTTGAAACTAGTATTTATATCATTGTTATCATCGTACGATAGATGTCGCTATAGTATATATTCAAAGTATGTATATTTTTATTATTATTCTATCAGTCTTCATTTATTCACAAGCTTAATATTATTACTTTCCGGCAGTCTATTTATTTTAGTAAGTACCACTCGGGTCTCGAACCAAACTATAGACTGAATGGATGAGAAACGACTACTTATAGTTCCGACTCGGACTTTATAACCAATCATTTACCTGTGTTACTGATGGATAATTTTTACCTTCTTGATATTGTCTCAAGGAGACATTATTATATGAATTTTTTAATTTTTATTAGAATATTATTTTATTATTTCAATGTTCTAATCTACTTTTATAGATCATTGACTATATTACAATATTATTATTACTTAAATATACATATACTATACATAAAATTCTTTTTTCAACGCGTCAATCCGTAGATTAGAATATTGAAATAATAAAATAATATTCTAATAAAAATTAAAAAAATCATATAATAATGTCTCCTTGAGACAATATCAAGAAGGTAAAAATTATCCATCAGCAACACAGGTAAATGATTGGTTATAAAGTCCGAGTCGGAACTATAAGTGGTCGTTTCTCATCCATTCAGTCTATAGTTTGGTTCGAGACCCGAGTGGTACTTACTAAAATAAATAGACTGCCGGAAAGTAATAATATTAAGCTTGTGAATAAATGAAGACTGATAGAATAATAATAAAAATATACATACTTTGAATATATACTATAGCGACATCTATCGTACGATGATAACAATGATATAAATACTAGTTTCAACGCAAGTCAGTCTAGGCAGGGCAATGGCGTAGTTCACCGAGCGGTATGAATACCTGGGCATAGTTGGTTTCCAAGGTCCGCGGTTCGCATCCCGCTTCTGCCGTTATTTTTGTGCTTGGATTGACGCGTTGAAAAAAGAATTTTATGTATAGTATATGTATATTTAAGTAATAATAATATTGTAATATAGTCAATGATCTATAAAAGTAGATTAGAATATTGAAATAATAAAATAATATTCTAATAAAAATTAAAAAATTCATATGAGTACATAATATTTACCGCGCAGTTGACATGACCGCGTTAACATATTAAAAGATCTATACACAATATCATCTTTCATATGCTTTATTCATTTCACGCACCGCGTGTTATTATGAGAACGCGAAGTGTGTATAATATTTACCGCGCGGTTGACATGACGCGCTTTGTGAACGAATAACGTTGCGTGCGCATAGTGTTTACCGCGCACTTGACACAGCTTATCGGTACGTATTATCTATATATTTATCTATATCTATATATCAATATTATTTCTATTCAATATAGTTCATATTAAATTATAATCACTCACTGTTGTCTAAGAAATGTAGGTGTGTTCCTAACTTCGAAGAGTCAATTTGCAATTTATTACCGCTGTACAAAGTTCAAATAAAATCATATCTATCAAAATAGTCTTCGCGTGCGCGTTGGAGGATCTATTGTCGTGTTCCGAAACTCAAAAAGTGATAATATCGCGAATGCGACCAAATGGTATAGTCACAAAATGTAATAGATCATCAGTAGTACTGATTTTCAATTTGGTCGGCTTCGCGAAACTTAATTTTAGCTAACTTCAGTTGTTAATCTATCAGATTATTTTGTTTTATAAATATTAAGTTTTGTCACAAATTAAATTTCTGAACGCAACAATAATATTTGACATTAGATTTGACAACCAACTAATATGTCAATCCATCCTGTCGCACACGGAAAAAAGTATTACGATATTGTGTTACGATATCATGAGTGCGCGAGAACTTTCTTTACTTTGGTGATCTGTAGTATATGGCAACATCATCGGTTGGTACCTCTGCGAAATGGAACCGCAAAGCGAACGAGTGAACTGTCAACAGTGACGCGGTTCTTTTTGTTGTTGTTGATATTTTGTGATAGTGACACTTAACTGCTAAGTGAGCGAGAATTTTTCTCACTTTGATTAATTACGATGCCGAGGAGAAGACGACCTGACTTAGGTCGTCGCAGTCAATCAAATGTGCAAAGAGCTACCTCACGTGCTAACCTCACTGATGACCAGAGAGAGACAGATCAAGAAAATAGTCGATAAAGTACATATGTAAATATGTTAACAAAGGTAGCGATATGGCTATCTTCGCTGTAACCAATGCAAGTGATGAAATATCACAGTACCAGATGGGTCGCAATATAAGTAGCAACGAAGCAATTTGGCGTATCGTTTCATTTGCGATCCATGAAAGACACCCTACAGTAGTCCATTTGGCAGTCCATTTAGAAAATGGTCAACGAGTTTATTTTAATGAATCGAACGCGGCAGACAGAGCGGCACGTCCACCGTCGACAACATTAACAAGTTTCTTCACAGTCTGTCAAACTGATGATTTTGCTCGCACTTTGCTGAATGTTGACATGCCACGCTATTACACATGGAATGCATCATCAAAATCGTTCAGCGTCGAAAACAAGGAACACCAGTTGAAGGACATCCAAATGTATTTGCTTCAGACGCTCTGGGTCGCATCAACACAGTACATCCAAATAACGATTAATGTTATTATTTGCGGTTGTTGTTGGTGAATGTTCGTGGTCCGACATCGTTTAAGCAACTGAGAACAGTTAATGGACAGCTGTGTGTGACTAACCGTGAGGCATGTCAACTATTACATTTACTTGAGAACGTTTCGCACTGGGATGATACGCTCAAGGATTCCGTAATATCTTCATCGCCGCATCAAATTCGTACACTATTTGCGATTATCACATCGAAATGTTTCCCCTCGAATCCAAAAGATTTGTGGGTTAAGTATAGAGATGACTTGTCTGAGGATGTTTTGCATCGTGTGCGCCGTCAAACTTTGAATCCTACACTACAAATGACTGCAGAAATTTACAATGAGACATTGATCATGATAGAAGATATGTGTTTATTGATGGAAAATAAAGTATTGTCGTGTTTGGAAATGACAGCACCAAATCGTCATATGCACGATGCATAAAACCACGAGTTGCAAAGAGAACAACAGTACGACATTAAAGCATTAGCCGGAACAGTTCGTACAAACGTTCCACTAAATTCCACCAATTAAATCAACAACAAAGAATTGCGTACAGCACTTTTATAGAAGCTGTGAACAGTGGATCTGATGGAATTTATTTTGTTGATGCTCCCGGAGGAACCGGAAAAACGTTCTTAATTTCATTGCTTTTGGCGAGTATTAGATCGCGAAATGATGTTGCTCTAGCGTTGGCTTCATCTGGAATAGCTGCGACTCTGCTAGAAGGCGGGCGAACTGCACATTCTGCCTTGAAATTACCATTAAACATGAAAATCACCGAAACACCAATTTGCAACATCGCCAAAAATAGCGCAATGGCCAAGATCCTACAGGTATGCAAATTGATTGTTTGGGATGAATGCACAATAAGAGGTCACTGGAGGCACTGGACAGAACGTTGAAAGATCTTCGTGACAACTAAAATATTTTTGGTGGGGCCATGATTCTGTTGTCAGATGATTTTCGTCAGACTCTTCCAGTTATTCCCCGATCAATTGTTGCTGATGAACTAAATGCATGCCTAAAATCATTGAATTTGTGGCAGTATGTAAAGACACTCCAATTAACAACTAACATGCGAGTATTTTTGCAACAAGATGAAACTGCAAATGTGTTTGAGAAGCAATTGTTAGACATTGGAAACAATGAAGTTGTAGTGGACACCTTGACCGGATTCATCACATTACTCACAGATTTCTGTCACATCACCGACTCAAAAGAGGAGCTTATTCAGCGTGTTTTCCCCACCGTTATGAACCAGGATGACGTAGTCAACTATCCTACGGAGTTTTTAAATTCACTGGAATTGTCTGGATTACCACCTCACAATTTGCAGTTAAAAGTAGGATCAGTTGTCATCATGCTGCGTAACATTAATTAAACTCGACTGTGCAATGGAACAAGACTGGCTGTGAAAAAGCTAATGAATAACGTCATTGAGGCAACAATCATAAAAGGAAAATACAAAGGAGAGGATGTCTTGATCCCGCGGATACCGATGATTCCAACGGATTTATCATTCGATTTAAACGCTTACAATTTCCAGCACGTATGACCTTTGCGATGACCATAAATAAATCGCAAGGACAGTCGTTAGAAGTTTGCAGAATCAACTTGGAGTTTCCCTGTATCGCGCATGGACAATTATACCGTCTTCTTTGTTTATTTACGCACCACAAAACAAAACAAAAAATAAAGTTTCTAAGAAAGCTTTAAATTGATTAACAGACTGTATCATAACAGTGTGTGTCTGTCAATATCAAATTTAAGCCTTATAAATAGCCAGTATTTCAGGAAAACTCTGTTTTGTAAGTAAGCAACATGATATGTCAAAAATAATAATAAAACTTCATGCTTCATTCAAAAAATCCTTTTTTATTATATACGCATTCGTTTTGTTTGTTTTAAGACTATTTAATACAAATGCTTAGGTCTTTTATTTATCGATTGAGGCAGTACGAAGTCTGCCGGGTCAGCTAGTTATAAATATATTTGATGTTAAACGTTTACCTCTTGGATAAATCTGTCGGTATTTTCAGGACGGTGAGAGCCAATTGAAAGAGAGAAAACGTTGTTTATACTCTCCTTTGTAATCCAAAGAGTTTTTCTTTCCTTTGCCTCTTGACCGACTGTAGTATGGATGGTTGCTTTGATCATTTTCTCACTTCATCATTTCTCAAAAAGTCAAGCCATCGTTTCCCCAACATTTTACGTAGGCATCTGATTTCAATACCCAATATACGGCTGCATTGACTTTCGGTGAGATGTCAAGATTCACATCCGTAAAGGAGAATCGGATATAGTTATATGGTCATTAGCCGTGCATTAAAATTCGTATGAAAATATATTAAAAGCACCAGTTATTTATTGTACTCGTATTGCAAAAACAATTTTGAATATTCTGTAGAGATATTAATACTAAATTAAAAAATTAAATTTAAAATATATCATTACATTAACGACATCGACTGTTTTTTTTATTTACAGCTAGTTGATGATGTTTTACTGTATATTTTTATTGATTTAATGACTAATTACGAGTTCACGCTTGGTGGTTTGCTAAAAGCAATAAAAAAGCCACAACATCAAATCTGGCCGTGAAAACCTAAGAAGTTATTATTTTGGTAACCCTATTTGGTTTTAGTACAAGCGTCATTGATTGTGCGTAACGATATTGCGATACACGTCTAATGAAATGTCTAGTGGCAGGGTTGTGCCTCGACCATTCTCATTTAGAGTCGAGCGCCTGTCCTGGCTAAGCGAATGCCCGTTGCTTATTCTCTCGGTAAATTGTTACAGGTAAGTTATGTCGTTCAGAAAAGACATTTCATGTAAAATTGCACGTTTAATTCCTGAATACATTGGATTTACAAGTATATTATCACAATTAGTGTAGTCGGATAGATGATAATAAAAAATGTTTGTTCCATCATCATCATCATCATCATGTCCGCTCCCTTAACTAGAGCATATGTTCGTCACAAACTATCGCCATTATACTCTGATATTCATCATGGTCCTCACCTCATTCCATTTCATCTCTCCCGTCCGCAGCTCCACCGAGTAAATGCTTCCCGACGGCCTTGCAGGACGGTGCGAGCCCGAGGGCCTGAAGAAAAGGCCGCCGTAGTTTATGCTCTTCTCATCTTAAATATATGTTCCAAACAGGCCTCGTGATCAAATGTTATATGGAAGGCAGCTTTATCTCCTCTCTCGACTTGTCATTCCATACAAAGTTAAAATCCTTTTTTCATTGTTTGCATTTAAATAACGTTATCTCTCAACCAAAAAGTCATCATATCTGAACTTCAAATTTTAAAATTATTCATCTAAAAACAGTTATCACTGTAACAATGATGTCCTCGTTTGCTCATATCTAGTGCGCATTTCTATGCGTCCGCATTTTTGTACGGTTCGATTTCGTCTAGCTTGCTTTTACTCAGTCCGCTTTTTCCCTAGATCTGTCAATACCACGCATTAGTGATAATTGCCCGGGTGCCTGAATCAATAGTCAAGGCGATTGGATCGCCGTTTTTTCCCCTTCTTTCGGGTTAGTAAGTTTATAATTGAGACATCGGTTGCAGGGCAGCGAGGAATGAAAATAATCGGCAAAGCACTTCAACGTAATTAATTCGTAACGACCCAATACAATCAACTAAACTACATGTTAATTGTAGAATAAACGATTTTAATTCATCACTTGATTGATACGTGGACAGAAGGGGTGAAGAATCGTTAGTGAAGCTAAACTTACCTAGCTAGGGTACACTTAACACATGATAAATAATAAATCAGTATTTTAATACCTTTAGTAATTAACGAGTATCAGTCATATCGTTATTAATGTTCTTAAGTAATATTTATTTTTTTTATCTTCTTAATGTACCTCCAATCTTAAAGAACATTTAACCCCCGAAGCTACAACCGAAAATCGTCTGACACTTGCCGCAAATCCATAAAAAGTTACTGTTTGTCGACCAATAACTGACAATTTTCAGTATCTATAACTCCGCTTATAGGGCAAAACAGACGGTAGCTACAAATTACCAGCATTAAGTTCTGTCAACTGCAATGATCTTTGCATCATTACAAGATATTTATGCCTCCAAAACTCTACTATACACGTAATGTGTGTAGGTTTTGACTGAAAATGCTGCTACAGTCAACCCTCCTTTAATGTTTTCATACAATCGAATGATTTGTTCGATGCTATCGAAGCCTGGATCATTTAGTCCTAAGAGGCGGTTCAACCGAAAACAGAAACATATAAATGACCGTATTATGAAAAATCACCACACACAGTATGAGAAAAAATCACATTTATACTTTTAAAAAATCTAAGCACGTTGTCTTTATAGAAAAAGAAGAAGTGTTCACTCGTATTTCATAAAGTTTTTTTATCCAGCGGTTTTTATTTGATTTTATTACGAGCAAGATTCGTTATATATTTCATATACCGAAGTAATTTATTTCAATTTGTACGGGCTTAATGTGAAGAGCATTAAATATGGTATATTATGCTTCTTTTGAAAAAAAATGATAAAAGCATTAAAATGTTGATCAAAAAAATATTTTGTATGAAGAAAAATCCGAGCGCAAAAAACATTTTGTATCATGTCATGGCTTATTCATTCGAAAGCAGAAGATCAAATAAATGTTTGCTTTTGTCGAGCTGTATTAGATGTCTTTCACAGAGAAATACTTTAAAAAAAGTGTACTAGAATAATATCGAATACGCATTTCAATAAAAGTGTAATTAAAATATAATTATTATATTAAGTTGAAATCTTAATTAAAAACATAACTTATTCCTTTTCTTCTAAGTATTCTTTTTTTTTGCATCAATCCGTCCTTCTTAACAATAAAATGTTAAAAACTGTATAACTATCTTCTTCGTCGTTTAACCCACTGAATTATATTAGTGTTGTATTAGATATCTTTAACAGCGAAATACTTAACGAGAGTAGAATGTAATATAAAAAAGTGTACTTTAAGAATATCGAATACTTTCAAGAAAAGTGTACATAATATATAATTCATATATTTAGTTAAAATCTTAATTAAAAACATAGCTTATTCAACGAATGTATGCTACCGACGTGTTCCTATGAATTTGATACTCTTCTTTTAAATATTCAATTTTTTTTTGCATCAATCGGTCCTTCTTAACAATAAAATGATTAAGACTGTATAACTTTTTTCTTCGTCGTTTATCTCCTGTTGAGTGTCTGGTCCTCGTTCTTGTTTGTACTTTTCAACGCTGTTTAAAGTTAACCGTTGTGTGGAAAGTGAATTTATAGATCTCCATATTTTATGTTCTCTCCAGATTTTCAAATACTGTTAAGTTACATCTCTATAATAAGAGTGTGTTAATATCTTCTTTGTATACATTATCAATAATTCGTCGATAAAAGATTATGTTTTTGGACAAAGTATAGTTTAGAAAAAAAGGAAAACCTAAATCATCACGCTTGCATTATGTGTTTGACTACTTACGAAATATACATGCAGCTCAGTTGCTTCTTGACAGTGACGGATTGAGAAAGGCTACGAGTTAGTTGAAACTGCTGTGTCTTAAACAAAGACCATACTCCACGTGATCAATGTAAAAACAAGGTTAATAAATAAATATTTATTTGATTAGAAGCGTTGTTTTTCAGTATCACATATTTTTTAAAATAATTCCGATATCCTGAAAACAAACAACTACTATACCATATGAAAGACACGTTTATTCCAGCTCTATGTTCATATTTCCAAAAGCAATGGCCATGCTTTCTCATAGAAAAAATGTGGATGCATTTTTATCAAATGAACTGACACTGAAAATGGACTATTAGGAGAGACATCCATCTGCGATGGCAGTCCACTTTCTTAACTAAGGTAGAGGAGTAGAAGTGATAGTGGTTTTATTAAAGTCACTCATTGCTGTGATTTTTTGTTATTACCATGAGAGCCAATATTGCAGAAATCCTCTTTGAATGTATATGATTACTTACTCGAAGAGTGGCATCAAAGAGGCTGCTGTATGATGTTGCTGAGTACAAAAGAGATGGAGATGAATCTTTTCAAATTATATTTTCCCTATCCGCGATATTACACACCGCGGGAGGAAGCGCGAAGCATATTACAGAACCAAATTAAAACCTATATGTCTACCTGCCTGAATATATAAAGGTAGGAAGGGTTTTGCCGAGGAGTTTGAACTATTTGACTGTCATGCAGGTGATCAGCGGTTCGATACCCGCATAACTTAATAAATAATATTGTAAGGATATTTTTTTAGAACTTTGTACGAATTGAATTTACGGCTTCTTGTATGGTGGGCAAGTGCTTAACATACTCATGTATGTCTGTAAACAATTTCATAAGTTCTTATGCCCGAATTTGGTTTTACGAATACATAATCATTTTTCGTTGATTGTTGTTGTTGATTGAAAATCTGGTCATTATTTGTAATCAGATTGTTCTCAAAATGACCCCTGCAACGGTGGTCAAAATATCAGAGAGAATGAAAAATTCAACAAACACGGCAAAGGCTACAATTCCATCTACATACTTACTTCAGGAATGGATGTGTATTGAAAATAGGTTCAGATATAAATAAAAGATTTTTATAATTTATTTCACAAAATATTTTTTTGATGATATGTTTCAGCCAGGTCGAGTGGCCATTTTCAAGTCAGATAGTAAAGTGAAAATGGCCTCTCGACTTGGCTGAAACATGTCGTCAAAAAAATATATTATGGAATTCGACCAAGAAATATCGATCGAAAAAATCGAAAAAAGGTTCGTTGATATAATAAAAAAATACAATTTTTGTTATAAATACATAAAAAATATGAAACATCAAATTATCTAATATTTCTCTCTTTAAGAAATCGGAATAAAATTAGAATGAGTGTAATGTCATATAAGATGATATTTGCTGTAAATTTGTAAATGTATCACTTGATGAATATTTGTATACATCTTAAGTGGTCTATCAAAATTATGCTAGTGAAATGAGTTATAAAATAAATTTTTTTTAACACAATTACTATGTCATATTGTATAAAATGCATTAAAGAGTAAAAAATTATAAATACCTTTTAGTTTGAAGACTTATTACTCTGAAAATAAGCAGCATCGTTCACTTAAGATCGCTTACTTATCGTAAGGTTAATACTAGTTTTTCCGTGAAGATTTGAAATGGCATTCCGCCATTTTCATTTCCCTGCTGCGATTTTCCAATATGACGTAAGAATATTGAAACCTCCCCGGCCGTCCAAGTAATATACTAATTGCTGTAGAAGAACTAGCGATTACCTAATGCAAGTAAATGCCAGTAGATATGGGTGGGTACCTTTACTACCCGCGCTCAAGAAGAAAATAAGAGTTCATATTTCATTTATTAATATACGATTATCTACGATAGTTTCTTATTCAGATCATTGTTTTATTATGAAATTGAATATGTTGCTTTACAAATTGTGATTCATTTTGTCCTTTTTTATAATGAAATCTACGGAAAATTCCTACGGAAAAATATTTCTTCGAATGAATTGCATCTGGATAATTAAAGCGCCAAATTTAATTTATTAACATACGTTAAATATATATTTATTTTCGATGGTTTATAATTCTGATGATTATTTTATTACGATGAAATTGAAACACTTGCTTAAAAAACTGTGATTCAGATCGTCATTTTTTTAGTCTACAGAAAATAATATTTCATTCAATGAATTGCATCTGTATAATTTAAGTACAATCCTTATGAAAGATTATGAGGGCACACCTTTTTTAAAAATTAAATCCATCAAATACAACAGGTAAGCTTTGATTCAAAAGTAGCTTCCGTATTCGAATTAGGGCTGTATAATTATAGTAGTTGCTCGTTCAGAAATAACGACGCATTTTAATCAAGACATTTAACTAACAGGAACTGATATATATGCATATAGAGTTATAAAGCCTTTTAAAACTGTATTTCATTAAAATTCGACTGACGTCATTAATGTGTGTATTTATCCGGAAAAAAATATTATATGTTTTAAGTAATCCGCGATTTGTAAGAATCACCTAAAGCATTTTATCATAAAGCGACGGAATAATCTCTTTATCTGATAATATTTGTAAAATGTATGCATCGAGCACCATTTTTACTTCGGCCTTGTCGAGTTGTTTTTGTTGGATAAACAGAGTTTCTTCAGTTTGCTTTCATTTTAAGAGATCAAATAATAACTCAGCGATCGTACTATGTCATTTTTATTCAGAAATATTCAATTACGGCGCTCAATACGTGCGGTGCTATAATATAAACGTAACTATATACGTGCGGTGCTACTAAATAAAATATAAACGTGCGGTGCTACTACATAAAGATATAAACGGTTATTTCATACACTTCATAATTAAATTACTGTCTACTTTTTGTATTCCGTCATCATTAGCAGTCAGTGGACGTCCAGAAAAGCTGTCTTCTTGAGCGATTTATTTTGGGCTGAAAGTTATTTGTGATCGCCCACAGAGCATATTGCATGTCGGAGTGCTCCAATATGAGTATACTCTTAAAGTCCCATAGAACGCCTTGTCGTGAAGAAAATTGTTTAAAAGGTCTCTCGGTTGTAATCTCAACTGTCTGTAGCCCTGAAAAATAGTTCAATCATGTTTACCATCGTTAACACATAATTATAATTTAATATTTTATTTTATTTTATTAACGGCCTAGGCCAATACATACGGTTTTAAAATAGAAAATACAATAAATGAAATGGTAAAACAGAACAATATAATAGCTAAGACAATACATTTAGACAAAACATGAACATGATTAAAAAAAAAAACAGAACTAGTACATTAGTAGAGGGATCTGCGAAGTGCTGGAAGGTTCACCCCGAAAAAGTCCAAGTCACTAGAGGAGTTAACCAGTCTACACATTCTTAACATAGGAGAATAGAATCCGTAGTTGGTTTTGGATGTCCTTACATGTAGCAGGTCACTGCCTCTAGTGAACCGGGAGGGAACATTGAACGTAATTTCCTGCAATAATGTCGAGTCATCGATTATGGAGTTCATAATTTTAAAAATAAACAGCAAGTCAGTCACTGTTCTACGTCTCTCCAATGTTTCAGGCAGGTATAGCATATGACATAATAATCTTGACATATTAACTCTGCCCAGTCAAGTCCATATTGTTCTCATGACTGACTGAAATGTGCCTTAAAAATATAACAATATTACTACATGTTTACCTTTTTTACGAAACACCTTGAGTCTATTTCAGCCATATATGATATAAAGGGAGAGTCCATGGGCAAAAACTTGCATGCGTTAAGTGCAGTCGTTGATATTGATAGCGTCCATCTATTATTTTTCCATAAGTATATTTTGTTCTTGAACTAAAAAAAAGCGCAATATATATTTGAAAAGTTCTTACTTATATTAGTTTCTATTTCAAATTTGAGCTTAATCAAATATCTTTAGTATTTTTTATGTATAAACCAGCACACATAAGCAACCAGCAGAACAAAGGAAGCGAAATAAAAGTTTTTAATAATATGGTTTTTATAATATTAAAACATATAATGGTCATTCCTATCAATAAAATCAAGATTTTTGCTAATTTAGAATTCGATATTTACATATTTATTAACTGTATTATTGGTGAAATTAATTGCTGGTTTAAAATACTAGTACTTATTATTCCCAATTGTCACAAGCCCTATCAGTTCATTTCTAACAGCTACCATTACGCTCGCTTTCTATTCTTAATCTAGATATTATTTTTATGAAAAAGTGGTTTCGTTACTGATTACTAAGTGTTCTTTTAAAAATTAAAATATCATCTAAATGGAGATTTAAGAAAAACGTTCAACTGTTATTTTTCTCTACCCGAGAGTACCAATTAAAACTGAGCACAAAGTGAGCTACTGTAGCTGTATTCTCATTGGTTTTTTTGAATCTGAAAGGCTGACGATTCAAGTACGGTGTCACAAAACGGCAGAAAATGAAGGCATGACCTGAAGCAAAAACAAATCCCTAACTAATAAATTCAGGTATCACACTACATTCGTATTGTTATACATACTCCGAGTGGTCCAGTGTCTTCAAGATAGGTGACATTTGCTTCAAATAAAATTGAATCTTCTCCTTCTTCTAACCTCCTATATTCCAAGATGGTTCCATTCCTCTTCTTGAAACCTCTACACACTTCTAAATCCTTGATCTCCAACTTATATGGTCCCTGTAAATTTATAACACATACGACTTACAGCAAACACCATCACACTGGAATTTATCGAAGGATGATTTGGCTGAAAGGTTATCGTAATACTCCATAAAAAACGCAACGTTTATTCGAAACATCTTAAACGCGAAATATTACTTTGATTTTATTAGACGTTTATTTTGCTCAGTAAATTATTGCGAGACATTTTTTATTATTTAATTATTTAAACAATTCATTTGTTGAGAGTGAATCATATTATGTAATTTGTAATATGAAGAAAGGATGCGGGCTGTGTGTGTGTGTGTCTTAATGGTAAAATTGTTTGCTTTCTATACCGAAGGTCGTAGGTTCAATCGCATATGCACATGAAAATAAAATGTTTTTAATCGATATCTAAGCTTTTTTTATATACCCGGTCTAATAATAAAAGAGTTAATTATCTCCTGTATGTATTTTCTTAGATAAACAACCTTAAAGGCTTAGAACTACGTAAGTTGAGCATTAAAATTAATTAGTAAATGGTAAAAACTTACAAATTTCGATAACGTCAATTCTCTTTTTTCTTTTCCAAAGGACACCAATGCCGACATCACAATACAAAATAAAACTAACGTTTTTTTCATATTGCTTTTAAGTTAGCTTACAGAATTCTGAAAAAAAAAAACTTAAATTCAGTAAATACTCAATTCAAGTAGCTAAACGGTAAGTACTCACGGTCCTCGTACTATTGCGTTCGATCTCTCGGATCGAACTGAATGATATTCCAAATGGCGAAATTAATAATAAATTTTGTAATCTATGAAAACGACTAATGTAAATATAATGACACAATTGAAATATTGAGTACGAAAAAATACAAAGGCATTTATTTTTATATATATACTAGCTGACCCGGTGAACTTTGTTTCGCCTGAATGAGCAGATTTTGGATTTTATTAAGATGAATTTTTCGGCACATATGATATCATATATTTGGTCTGGTTGAATTCAATTGCAGTAATCGACGAAACTTCAGCAAGTAGTTGTCAGCATTTCGAAGAATAATCAAACGATATGCGTAATAATTCGGCGAGCTAACCTTCTTGGTAGTTTTTTCACCTGAAATTAAGACAATAGATTTGCTATTTTGTATGTAAAGCTAACATCCATATTTTCAGCATAATTATAAAGGGTTGATGATAAATTATTTTAAATCGTTTGCAGGTTATTTGTCCAATTTTATCTTAGAAACAGCCCCTAATCTTTAAGACTGTTATTTTACTGGTAATAAACAGTTTAATTGGTCTTTTATTGGAAACCTAAAGCAAAACCAAGCACTGAAAAATGTATGTCATGACGGAATCAAAACTATCATATTGATTATATATATATTGATTACTCACCATTCAATGGATTTTTCGTTTCGATATTGAAATAATATCCATCTTCTCGTTGCCAAAACATCAGTGGGTATTGCAACGTGTCATATGAACGATGTGTTTCAGATATCTGTTGCAGTTGCCCCGTATCGCGACGTGTAAGCACAATATCGCGTTCTTCCAAGTTTTCACCAACAATCAGGATGGTAACTACATCTATTGTAGGGGCATGAAATGTGTGTTCGTGTGTTCCAGATGGTCGTTTATCCGCTCTGATCACGACTTTGTAGTCATCATTTGGCATGCGCTCCAAAGCACTCTTGAAAAGCCAGACCAACGCACGATGTTCATGAAGTAGTTACTGCAGATCTTGAACAATTCGTCTTTTCATTGCTGCATTGATCTCTTGGCGTCGATCAAGTTGTTCTTCCATGTTGCCCATGAAGTATATTTGCAAAAATTTATACTGTGCATCTTCGAGAGGTTGCAATGATCCGATTTTATGGTGAATCTGTCATTGTACCTACAAAATCAAAAGCAAAGGCAGTGTTACTGATTTATAAATGCTTTTTTTAGAATTAGCATACATAATACAAAGGGATAAGTATAGTTTGTTATTCTGTTACTGTATTGTGTGTACAAAAGTACAAAAATAGATAAATAAATACCTTGAATGTCGGATTGAATCCTCGTTCTTCGATAATGTCTGCTCCAAATGAGGTCATTTGGAAACAACCATTGTATTTTGCATGAGTATTTGCTAGAAAATGACGTGATTCGGGTGTTTCGCCACGAAGCAATGAACGCAATGGCTCAGGGGGCGACTTTAATTTTGTCAATTTCACTTTCCCACTTAGGCAACATAATCCTGGTGTTTCTCCGGAAAACTTTAATGCGCCACAATACTCGAAAACAACGTCTATTGGCCCAATGCGAGCGCTAGTATGCAAGCAGTAATCGATGCTGCAATCGTATCGAAACGCTGCTTGAATCAAATCAGTACTTGATACATTTCTTCTTGAACATCGAAAATTATCAATTTGTTCATGTCTAAGGTTTGCTCGAAGATTTCGCATAGCCAACCGAGCCGTTTCACGGGCTGCATCGCTTTGATCTTTTGATTGTGAAGTACGGAATCGAGCCATTTGAACGCGGGTTTGTTCACGCACTATTTTTTGTTCTACGTCAGTCCATTCATTCGCGATGTTTCGATTCCTAGTTGCATGACGGCTTTGTCGTAAAATATTCGAACGTTTTTGTCGCGGCATAATTAATAATAATATCGGCACAATAAGCTAATAGAAACTTGAACGTTCTCCAAAGAAAACGTCAACCAATAGACAAAATATCTATCAAACCATAGACAAAAATACTGTCACATGCCTTTTGTTATAACATTTTTATAAATAAAAGATTAAACTGATATTTTGACTAATATTTATTTTGTTTTTGTCTTTTTTTTCCTGTCTTTTGTTTCAAAATATTCCGTACCTTACGTAGGTACCTACTTACAATACCTACTTTTGCGTCATTTTTGTTTATGGCGTTGCTATGGCAACAATTTCTCTAACTGACCGTTCTGTCAAATGACAATAGTCTTGTATGAAAACTTGCTTACGTAAATATTCATTTTTTTTTCTTAATAAAATCAATTTTGAGTATCCTATAGCTTTTTGACGGTTCTAAGCTACCTTTCCATCAATTTTTAGCCAAGTCGGTTCAGCCGTTTTTGAGTTATGCGATACCGTACTAACACGACTTTCTTTTATATATATAGATTTGAAGTTAAGCGCTTAGCCTCCTGGATAAAACTTCCTTTGACAAGTAGTACGCATATTCCCTGTCAGTTTTTCAGGACGGTGAGTATCCAGGGGCTGAAAGAAAAGTCTGCAGTAGTTTATGCTCTACTTTGGCATCCAAAGAGTTTTTCTTTCCTTTGTCTCTTGACCGACTGTAGTATGGATGGTTGCTTTGTTCATTTTCTCACCTCGTCATTTCTCAAAAAGTCAAACCATCGTTTCCTTAACATTCTACGTAGGCATATGATATCAATATCAACTATACGGCTGCATTGACTTTCGGTAAGATGCCAAGATTAACATCCGTAAAGGAGAATCGGGTATACTTATATGGTCATTAGCCATGCAAAAAAAAAAAAAAAGTATAAAAATATATTAAAATCACAAGTTATTTATTTTACTCGTATTGCAAAAATAATTTATAGTATTTTGTAGATAAATAGATTTTTTCTACTAAAATATAAAATTAAATTTAAAATGTATCATGACATTAATGACATCGACTGTTTTTATATTCACATATGGTTGATGATGTTTTACTGTATATTTTTATTGATTTAATGACTAATTACGAGTTCACGCTTGGTGACTTGCTAAAGGCAATTCACTGTATAATTATGGCAATTTATAAGATTTTTGATGATATTTATACAAATTTTTATACAGCATCCGCATCGTTTCATCATTATGACATTCAAACAGAAAAAATAAAATTAACGGCAAGTGGTAATCGAAAAATCATTTCGACGTATTCAAAGCAGCGGTTTTCTTTCAGCTTGGATAGATCTGAGATGGGTACCGTTTGAAAATACCGAGTATCGTTGAATAGTGTGAGTCGCCACTTCAGTAGAAATGGTCGACATTTCAGGAGCGTCTATATAGTCATCGGATCTCCACCTTTCCAAGGTGATTAACAAAAACCAAAATATGCCTCGACTACTATAGATACTCTACCTTCTATTCAAGCCACTTGGTTCTCGTATTGCAAAACAGTCGAGAATTATGCATAAAATGAGTTTGGCGCAGCTCTGTGTTCAGAGATGACTTGGGGCGAGGCTAGTATCATAGCAGGATAGCAGCTAGTTAATTTGTGTGAATTTTTTGAATTGTTTTTATATTGAAATGAAAAAAGTTGATTTTTAAATCGAAAAATGGCATTTGAAATGGTTGCCTTTGAAATGAAATAGGTTGGTTGTGAAAAGGAGAAGGTTGTATTTGAAGTAAAAAAACTAGACGATGTAGAAAACTTTAAATAAAGCTTCCTTTCATTCAAGCAGTCAGACTCTCACTGTTCTTTTAGGCTACTCGTACAGCGAGAACTATACTTGGCGTAACTGTAAGAAGCAGGCATATTTGAGAGAACCATGACAGCTTATAAAGCCTTGTGAAAGTAGTTTGTAACGACCATATGCTCCAGCTAAGGAAGTTTTCTATTCCTACGTATTTCATGGTTTGCAAAAGGTCACCAGAGAAGGCAATTCGGGACACGCTGTAGCATACAAAGTTCGTATCCCATAGAATGAGGTTTGTTGACATCTAAATGATGAATTTAGAATCACGGAAGGTTTTTACCCACTCTCTAGTTTTTTGCGAGCTTCCAGTACCGGGTCCCCATCTAGGTCTCCAAGTACAAGGAGGTTTTCCACAAAGCACAAAGGAAAAATAATTTCGATGATTATATTGATATATATATATAAAAGTCATCACATTGAACAGTATATCGTATATATTTCGATTAATATTCTCGTTTTGAAGGACGTATCTGATCCCACTGACTGTTGTAGCGCAAATGAAGGATTTGTTTAGTCAACAGGTATACATAAGACGTCTCGATTCCCAAAGCTCTTGACACAGATACAAAACTGAAGGCGACGGCATCTATATTATCTGAAAATTGTATATTATTTACTTTGAATTATGTACACAAGTGGACAAATAAATCAGATAATTTTCAATATTGGGTACTTAACGAATTGCGTGAAATCTGAACTGTTTGAATAAGACAAATTATATAGAAAATAATATATATAAAAAAATTTAAAAAATATCTTTAAGTCAAAAAATGATATATTGGATCTGAATAGTTTGAATAATTGAAGTAGAGCAATTTGTATTGATTGATTCATGTGGACAGTCTTCAAAATATTTTATTACTTTATTAAGTAAATAATACATTATGGAAATGTACCACTGTCCAGCGACAATGACACATTGTTAGTGTGGTTCTAGTTTAATCACCAAATTTACGTACACATATGAAGGAAAAAACATCTACAAACATGACCACGTTTCTCGCACGTAGCGTCCAGTCACCTTGTCTGAACGTCATGGTGCTCACTAGGCTTGTTCGGCTGTACTATCTAGAATCCTCTTTATAAAAAACCTTTCATTTGCTAGTTCTCCTGCCTCACTTCATCGTTTTGTAACCAGATAGACAATAATTTCACAGCAGACTAAAAACCAGAGTCGGTAGAATAAAGGACAACCTCGAGCGGTGGAGAGAGTGCTTGCTGTGTGACATTCAAGTCTGAGATGCTGCTCCATGTGTCCGTCTATCTGCACATTCCAAAACCTAATGCTGGGCAGCACACGAGCCTTTTATTTTGCCAGATAATGGCAACAAAACAATTTGAAATCACTGAAACGATGAAGAAGAGATTTCACACCAGATGTGTCTCGGTATTTGATTGTGTACCATGTCTAAAATAGTTTAAACGTTGATAAAAAAAATAAAAACCCTTCACGTAAATGTTGGCAAACATTGCACCGAAAAATTTGGCGTTGCCGACATGGAAAATAATAAATTTAACAGCAGAGTGTCTCAGTATTTGAGTGTGTACCGTAAAGTGTCTAAAACAAATGTTTATTTTATTCAACTTGTGTTTACAGTGTAAACTTTACACGGATCACGTTGTGTAAGGCCTCTGTTTAGGAAACTGCAGTTTCGACTAACTCGTCACTGTAAAGAGACAACTGAGCATGTATATTTTGTAAGTTGTCGAACATATACTTAAAATAGTTTCAGCGTTACTTAAAGTTTTTTTTTCTTTCAGATAAGACAACAACCGCAACCCCTCGCCTCCCGCAGGCGATCCAGCCTCGCGGTCAGGAGGCGTAGTAGCCACAGGGGTTCTCTGCAGATGTAAGTCTTACCACCAATGTTACAGACTCCATATCTTCTGCTTTCAACTGAAACTATCCCCAAGTTCATCCATCTTACAGGAGACACTGTAAAATGCTTCAAATCCGAATACTACAGTTTCCCAAGTCTTCTGTTTAAATTTCAGTCGTAAGGTTTCAATCTGGACTAAACAATCATTCCACACAGACAGTAAAAGTGTCCTTATTGATGCGATCATTCTGAAATTTCTTTCCAGTTTTCTACCAAGGAGAAGAGGTCAAAATAAAAAATATCGGAACAGGTTTATAGATATATTTATTGCAAGTTGAAAAATGGTTTTTAACGTACAAAAATAACAATAATAATATTTTTTAAATTTAAATATGATACTCGTACATATGATTTTGTATTTTTTAAATTAAAATATAAAGCGAGTATGTACCTCTACCTGTACCTGCTTTACTATGCATCGTATACAATTGTCGTTATTGATTTTTATTATGACTATTTTCCACAACCAAAAAACATTCCCACCTTTATTGCATTTGTTTTGATTCACTCAAACAGTTTTTTTTTCAATAGTGAACATATCACGCAATTCATTAAATTATTTAATTTTACCACATCAATTAGAAAAATAGAAAAATATTTATTTATTTCATACACGAATAACCCAGTAAAAAAGGTAAATGCTTCTTTTTGATTATTCGCGATTATATAACAGTATTTATTTTTGATAGCTTACTTAAACTAACATTCATTTATATACAAGTATAACAAGTATTGTTTCACAAACACAATCACCAGGCGGCCTTCTTTAAATTCAAAACAAATCAATAAACTTTTACATATATGTAACAATTTAATGAATTTTGGCATTTTATTTTATACTTTTCAGCATCGAATACCTGAAAATCCTTATTATGATAATTACAATAGTGGTCCGATTGTAAACATTTAGTAGAGGACAATAGAGATTCGCATTAAATAGCTTTATATTTATCAATGTCCTACAGATAATATTGAACCACTTTGAAGTTCTACGTATTTGAAATTTGAATTTGCTGGACAAAGGAAACCTTGGTATAGGATATTAAAAACTGTATTGTTTGTGCGCGAAGGTGATTTCAATCAAAATGTTAAGCGTTTATAAAAATTAAATTAAATTCATATTTTTATTTGAGAATTGAACCAAGGAAAATGAAATAAATCATTAAATTAAGAATCACTGATTTATTATTACTACTTTAATATATTGTTATTTTTAAATGTTAATAAACAAAAGTTATTTAATATTTGTAAAATTAAGGAATTCACAAATTAAAATAAATAAAGTTCAAAAATAAAAGTTATGTTTTTATTTGATTGTACGCAGAAAAAATAAAATCATACCTTTGATTTATTTTTTAATTTTATTTGAATCCTATATTTAATGTTTACAAAAAAAGTAATTATCGTAAATCCGTCAAATTATAACACTTAAATTTTTTTTTGAATGCATATAAAGTTAGCGTTTTCATTGGAATCATATTCGTTATTTATATTTAAAGGTTCAGTTTTAAAATATTATAAAGACACATGAGTTTTGTATGAACTTTTATTCATGCTTTAAGTGTATTTTTTACATATGTTAATTTTAATGTTGTTACAATATATATATATCTTGTTTGCCGAAATCTTAATTGAATAATAAGTTTACGATCGTACTAAATAGAAAAAGTTTAAATATGCCCCCATGCTTAAGGACTTTTTTCGCTGTATTCGTTTTATTACCTTCGGTAAAAAATGACTTTAAAAAAACCTTGCAAAAAAATAATTCAGGACTTCTTCTTGGTAGACGATTCAAAGTATTTGTAAAGTATTTCATTCAATGTCTATAGGAGATTATTAATACCTTGAATTTCAGTTAAGCTCTTGTTGCTTGCGAACATTTTGATCAACTGAAAAACAAAATAAAGATCAATTTTTCATAAAATAAATTAAAGTACGCTTTCAATCAATGTAAGTTTTGCCTAATTATCATCATGATATATTAAATTTGTCAAATAAGACATAATAATTTAGTTCGTTACTTAAAAAAAAAACAATTATATATTTTTAGACTTTTATAGACGATAGTAAACGCAAAAAAAAAAAAAAGTCATGTATTTTAATTGAAAAAGTTAAGCACTATTTTATAGTGCATATATTTTTATACGGTTTCTCATATTTTTTTATCATCCTGCTCGATTTTGATGTATGTAACTAAAACCAACTTAAATATTTCATTATTTTAACTCATTTTTTACACTCATTAAAGTTTTACTTGCACTGTTCCAGAGTTCTGTTCTTTCAAAAACACTCTTTAAATATTTTAATGTCCTAAAGCAAAAACAAGCGTATTGCTAAGAGTTGCTTGTACAGGTACTTTGGTAATTAGCCTGCCATAAGTGTTAATGTAAAGTGTCGTTGCCCAGCGGTCCATGCCCCCTAATCCCACAGCTGACAAGTGCGCTGTTTTTGGTAATTCTCCAACATTAGGATAAGTGTGGCTTAGGGACGGGACCCATGGCTGAAGGCAGCTGTTTTTACGTCGTGATTTTTTTACGGGACATATATTTTAAGCCGCCTTTTGGGAATTGCTTGAACGTTGAACTCGGTTTTTTTTAAAACAGTACCCTCAAAATGTATGTTAAAACACACGTAGAATTCTGTAGACACAAAAAAGTACTGTTCCAAAAAAGTCCCCACATAAAAAATTACGAAATTAATTTTATTTTATTTCAAGCAACGAAAGCTATGGCAAACGCTACTTTATCATATTCCAACTCATGTTTGGTCTATTTTAAATTGTTTTAAATTTCAAGGAGATATTTGGATGACTTTTTTTGAACTATAAACCATCCGTCATTTTTATTTATGACTGACTCATGTCTACTTAAACGTTTTCAGTTTTTTATGTGTCACATACACGGGCATATCATCATAGTGATTGACGATTGATGAATTTTATTGTATTTTCTATTACACATTTCATCGTCACCAAACTACAGCCGTTTTTTGGTTTTGATTGGCATTTTGCGAGTGAGGAATCAATTTCACTCTTACCAAGAATATTTACATATATTTTTTAATAACATCATCATCATCACTGGGTCTCTTCTTTAGTTTGAAAACCCTCGTGCACTTGTCCCGGATTCACGCGCACTATATTACAACTAATCGAAAAAAATACTAACCTGCTCAGCATTTGTATTTTCTGCGCACCCGACCTCTTGTATCAGAGGGAATATTGATCATCATGAACTGCCACCACAAAGGTCTGTTAGCCGAAATTATCCATATACATTCTATATATATGTAGTTTCTATGGCTTTCCAGGACGGTGCCAGTCTATTTGCATGGAGAAAAATAAGCTGTAGCTTACAACGACAGCTATATGTTTAATAATAAAAATATATATATAAACTTCGTCGAAGATCGAACCAGCTACACGTTTACCGCTTTAGTTCCTGAGTTCAAATTACTATATGAAAAACCTGTAAAATAGAAAATAAAGGTGGCTACAAAGTGATTTTTTCCGCTTAATGTTCACTCATTTCAGTCGAGAGCTAAGCTTTCTTAAACTGTATCATACCCGAGCGTTCGTCGCTGAGCTTTTATTTTTAACACGGCCGTACATTTCATAGCGAACTGAACACTAGAGTTTTCATCCTCGCATACTGCATTCAGGAATATAAAGCATCATTCAACATGTAAAGTGTTTCAACTAAACGCCTAATAGCGCTTAAACGATTTTTCATTATTGTACAATTTAATACTTATTTTACGTCATTGTATTTCATATCCATTCTACAGATGAAGCACGTTAATATCACCAATTACTATTGAAAAATATTTCATGTCATCACACTATACTTATTCCTCTGAATATATTGAAAATGTATTGTAAATATTAAGATGCCAAGAAACTTAAGTTGGCAGCTCTAGTGTTTTATGCACATATAATTGGTTGTTAATCTGTTTTTTTCTTAAAAACGATCTTCATTATTAAGTCTTAAATGGCGGTTCAACACTACCAAAATACTTCTCACTGTTTTTGCAAGTGGTGTCCCATCTATAATTTATCTGTGCCCATTTTTTTATGGAAACACATACAGGAAAATACTGACAGATGGTGAAAGTGATTCTGAAGTTTATCTTTCATTTTTGGATCCTATAACGCTTACTTTTTTACATATGTGTAAGCGCTTTATGTGGAATGTCGATCCGCTAACGTCATAGACTGCAGCCCGACATTCACGCGTCATCTTTATTTTACACGAATTTACTATGAATGGGTGGTCTTCACGGGACGACTTTCATCTACCATTTATTTTGATTAATAGGCTATGACTGGCATTTTACGGGTGAGAGATCGAATCCACACCAACCGGGGATATTTTAGAGCTAAGAAATCGATTAAAAAACTCTTTTTTTAATCTTCGTCGGGAATCAAACCCACGATCTTCGGTTTGCCAAGCAAACGCTTTAACCACTGAGGTATACCGCCCGGCAAATGTTGCTCAGTAATATTACTTTATATTCAACAGCAATAAAGCTGAATGTTGATCAAATTTTACTGCTATCGTAGCACAATCCCAATGTTAGTTATTTATTTATTAAACACAATCGCAGTTCCAAGGTTCAAAGAATAAGAAACATAGAGTATACATAAACATACAAAAGAGAAAAAAAATCATAAAAGAAGAAGATGTCACGTGTCAAAGATCAAAGAAATCTAGGAGAGCAATACCATTAACAAAAGAGGAAAAGGATGTAAGAAAAGGATCGATGTGTGCTGGTTGGCCATTTAGGAGTTGTTATATATATGTTATATATTATTGAATTTCAAGGTTAACAATTTTTGAAGACTCCACATCAGACAACTGAAAAAAATACGTTTACTAATAGATTCGAGGATGTTAATAAATATATAAAATAATAATATATCATTAAATTCACGAATATACATTAATATTTTTTTTGAGATTAAAAAATGTCTGTACGTGCTTATTTTTAAAAAATATATTGTAATTTTTTAAAATGAAAAGCTTATTAAATTGTTTCACATATCTCTATTCAAAAATGACTTTCTTTATTTTATATCAGATATGAGATTCACATTTAGTATCTTTTCTTTCTGTCTTGTCTGAATTCAAGAGTGTGTAGTCTAGACACAACAAAGTTAATCGTTTCTAACCGTCGTAATAATAACACTTAATAAGAAACACAAAACGATTCACAATTAAGCTGCCTTTGTTTGTTTTTCCCCTTATGTGAATGTGCAAGAAAACACTAACAAATTTCATTCACAATTTGTCAAATATTATTATTCCGTTTATCGTGTATGAGGCCCATTCAGCCTGGTATAATCTCGCTTTTAATATTCCGTAAATAACATTTGAGCATTGGCCAAGGCAAGGGGGCTTCCGCGTGGATGCCAACCACGCGTATTCCAGTTTCATGGAGCTTTAGTGCGCTTCGTGGCGGTAACCTCACTCGTCGAAGATCTGCATGAATATTCCAAGCGCTTCTGCGCGTCCGTCTGCAAGAGTGCAGACGCAATATGCCATTCTGCAGAATCCAGTTCCCAACCTTACCATTTCCTTATCCATTCCCACGTATTTCGTAGTTAGCAACGTGTTACCAAAGAAGGCAATTCGAGATTCTCTGTAGTATATTAACTTCACAGCCTTAGACTGAGGTCTATTTGACATCTAACTAATGCACCTAGAATCACGGAAAGATCTTCAGCCACTCTATAACAAGTAGCTTTTTGCGTGCGTCGAGTAACGGGTCCTCATCTGGGTCTCCAAAAACAGGACGAGACAGGGAGGGTTTTCACCAAGCGTTCCGTGATATTAGCAATCTGCGCGATTGGTATTCGTGCGGCAATAGCTGTCTTAATGCAGACAAATCTTATCCATTCTTGGCCAAAAGTCAACGAAAAATTATGACTAAAGTAATATTACGAATTCTTTATCAATTTTTTAATGAGCTTTATACAATAACTCAATTTTAGTATGCATCGTGTATGTTGTATGAATAATTAAATATTAAGTATTAGTATTAAGCATTGTTTTATAAAAATATTCATGCATTCATACTTTATAATGGCCTATTTTATTTACGTTTGTAATATTCTTGGCTTAAATATCATTTTTAAATCCAATTTATTTTAGAAATTAGATATACTCTCTCAATATGTACTCAATTAAACAAATAAAAAGGATTGCAATGCCAGAAGTATGATTAGAAATTTAATAATTAAGTAGTAACAGCTTGCAACCAAGTTATTATTTATGTAATCTAGCAAAAATTAACAGAGAAAAATATCAATGAATTAGGCAAATAAGTTTGCGTTTTTCTTGAGTTTTGTCCCGAAACGAATTTTAAAGCTATAAGCTTACATGAGATAAGAGAGAGATTAACTCATAAAATGAGTAAGCGTGCAAGTATTATTTACCGGTGGGCATAGCTCATTGGTATATCGGGTATAGCTCATTAGTATCGCGGGAATAGCTCAAACGTTTGCTTTGCAATACCAAAGGTTCTGGTTTCGATCCCCGATGACGATTAAATTATATGTATTTTCAATCGTTTTTTGTGCTCTAAAATACCCTTGGTTGGTGTGAATTTGATCTCTCACCCGTAAAATGCCAGTCATAACCTATTAATCAAAATTTGTGGTGGACGAAAGTCATCCCGTGAAGACCACCCATTCATAGTGAATTCCTGTTATAATAAGGATGATGCGTGAATGTCAGGCTGTAGTCTATGACGTTGGCGAATCAACACTCCACATGCAGCGCTTATCCGTATGTAGAACGGTAAACGTCATAGAATCCATAGATGAAACTTCAGAATCACTATCACCATCTGTCGGTATTCTCCTGTAGAAAAAACTTCAACATTTCTTTTGACTTGCGAACGGTCTTTTGAGTACCGCGATGTACCTCAGCTTGTACCGATGAAGTGGTCAAGAGTCAACAAAACCATTCCATTTCTCGTGATACTTAATGCTTACGGCCGTCGCAACCACGGGGTACCACAACGCACTCTCAATCGGGGAATATTGACCTCGTATGGTCGATATTACTCTATTTTATTTAAGCACACGGAAGAATACCGCGAGAAAGTGATGAAGACATCTCATAACTAGTGATACCAGCGCCACTTAAGTGAAATTCTGATGGTGATATTAACCTCTGATCCAAAGCAAACGAAAGGCCAAAAACAACGTCACGGGCGAAAAAGAACTCAACTTTTCACTGGCCATTGTACTCGTAGTATGATGCCTCAATTGAGGCTGGTTGGGGCTCAAGTTCGTCCCTCTTAGGAAAGCTTTTCCAGGCTCTACATTAGTATCAAGGGCATTTGAATTAACCCGTGTCGTAGTTTTGAGTTAAATTATTATATTCTCCTTAATTTGAAGTAAATAAATGTAATATTTAGTGCAGTAGCTTTCTTCCTTTTTTTGTTATCAGCAGATTGAATGTCACTTATCATTAAGGACAACCAAGGACTGTTTGTATTATCGATTCGTCAACATCATCAACAACTGCAGTCAATAATTCAAGCATTCTCAATTTAAAAGGACTAACTTTGAAAAATCATTCAGTGAATAATGTTCACATAACTTTTAAAAAAAAATATTATTGTAATACGACTTGCATTTTAGGTGAGATGTATCAGTATCACTTGTCTTATGAATTGATTAAAAATATTTTTTTATGTTTCGATGGTATCAAAACCCGCAACGTTTCACATGGCAATCGAGCGGAAGCGGTCGGCTACACTCTTTGGTATTATGGGTGAGTCGTCAGGACCATGGGAAATCATAGTTACAACGGAGAAAGCCTTTCAAGCTGCAAGAAACGTAAACAGCCGAGAGCTTAAGAGTTGTATTAAAAATATTTATAGATTTTGAAATTAACATTTTTCTTGGATAATACAACTGAAGTTGAATGCAATCGGCAAAGTAAAGTATTAAAAAATATTTATATTGTGTGAAACTCAATTAAAGTAGGAAAATACGTATTCTAAAGTTAGTATGAATGATTAAGTAAAATTAGTATCCTGCTTGCAGTCTTACCTTAAGTTGTTATACTTTTATAATACAAACATTGACATCCCCCGTCTTTAAAAAAGTACGACAAGTCGCGGGTTCGTCACGTGGCTGCGTGGAGGAAGGATGCAGAAGCAGATCACAAAGCACAAGAACTTGTTTTTGAAGCACAATTCCCATATTTATTTTCGATACAGACTTGGTTTCCCCGCTCGACCGTAACATGACGTTACTTCCACCTCAGTCGAACGGGACTTGACTTAAGCGCACTCGTGATAGTCTGTCGCCCAACACTGCAAGTGGCGATCTACAGAATCAATGGCGCACCAATTACAGCAGCCATATACACATACTAAAGTCACACCCGTGACCAGACTTGTCCAAAATGCCAATATGGCGAAACATACATGTACGACAAGCAAACACAACAACAAGTAACAAATGCTTATTATCTATTAATATATATCAGCAGCTCCCTAGCTGGAGTGTTTGCCCCCAATACGTATAAAGCGTATTTTTTTCTTTATTTCTATATCATGAAATGATATTGATACTCGTATTATTATAGCATATATATAAGCATTTTAATATATTGTACAATAAATCTAAAATTACTAAAGAAATAATCAAATATTCAATAAATACGAGTATAATGTGTTATTTGAAATAAATAATCGTAATCATTGTTTCATGTTAATGGGTTTTTCTGAGCACCACGTAAATTTTTCGTACTTTTCATATATTTTATGTTTTTTTTTTCTTTCAGTGACCATAATTGCATAGATATTCTGAAACACGTTGCGATGAAATATGATTATTGCATTTTTGTTCTGAAAGAAAAAGAAACTTCCCTCAGAAATGTATCGTAGAAATTTTAATACGATTTTTGTGATGAGAGAATTCCTTTACTCTGAAATAACATCCCAGGAAATTGCAATTTCTTGTATTTTTGCGCGCAAAAATTTCTCACGAGTCATAGATACTGATATGATATATTTTTAGATAATTTCATGGAAGATTGAGAAGGAGTACTTTATGACCAAGTTGTGTAAATATTTGAGTGTCAAACGTGGAGTCACCGATTCCCAACATTTTTAAGTAAAATAAATATGTTTTTATCAATTGTAACAACAAGTAAATGAATTATAATTTTGAAATTAATTTTAATTAAAAAATTAATACACTAAATATATTAGGTTTTGATTCACAATTTATTTAAAATGATTACATGTTTCAGCCTTCCTGAAGACCATCTTCAATTTAATTTATTGTGTATTATTATAACTATTTTTAATTTATTATTTTTTTATTTAAAATTAATTTCAAAATTATAATTATGCAGTTTCACCAAGAATTGTCAGTTAATAACCTTAATTTTAAGTAAATGAGTCTCAAAAAACCTGGTCTCAAATAATGCATTTTCGTTGGATTTAACGGTTATATTTCATATTCTTCGATAATTTCATACTATACGTAGTCTAGCCTGACTAACCATATAGTTAGTATTAAAAGAACTTTGATGGCTTTTTCGTAGTATTTTGTAGCAAAGTGAAGTTGACACGCAAAATTAAAAGCAAAATTCTATGCCTAAAATGTGTTTAAAGTTGCAGTAGAAGTATATGATGGAAGACTAAATTACGTAAAGTGTTATAGATAAAATAGTATCCATCCAATTACATTGAGTGCCAATAAATGGTTGTCGAAAAAAAAATTTTTTGCTCGTTCCTCTTTACTGCACCTTTCATTTCTGCTGTGCAGGTTAAATCTGGCTGCAATCAGACACCCGTGAGATAAGTGCCTGCAATTTGCATTTCAAATGCACCTGGGCACATTAAGTGCATACGATCTTCCAGCCATAAATCCCAGCTCTGATGACCTCACCCATCAATTATATGAATAATTATTATTCTCATGTATAATACGAGTTATTATGTAAGGTACTTATCTATAAATGTATTACAATCCTGTAATGTATGAGAATGATTTACCATGTGATTTCAATCAACTGACATCAGCTCGATATAGTCCTTGCAGGCAGGTGCCGAAAATGCCTCGATATACGATCTTTCGTCTCTTATTTTTGTTCGCTTTTTGGACAAGCATGTATATAAAAATGTTTTTAATATAAGAAAAGGTGTTTCATCGCCATTTTGCTTGTTGTAACAAATAATTAATCAAAGAACCGAGGGGCGATAGGAGGGCGCTGCAGTGTTACAGAGCGCTCCGATTCACTTTCGGCTCAGGTCTCGACGGAGATCGTTCATTGTTAGTGGCCCAAGCCAAATACCGAAGTTGTTAGTCTATTGTGCTAAATAAATTATAATGTACATCTAAAAAGAGTTTATGTCACCACACATCCCAATGAAAATCCAGGCGACATGGAGTCGTTCCTTTAATAAACAGGGATGTCACAACCTATTTTTTGCAGGGTCCCAAGTCAGCTTCTATTCCTTGGATCAGCATATATGTATATTATTTAATTGATGATAAGTTTTTTTTTTTAAGAGAAATGATATTTTTTTTAAATATTGACGAAGTATATCGTACAAAACTACAATTCCGATTCCATGACAGAAAAAATTGGTACAGAATATTTAAATTTATAATGAAAGTTTTTATGAGTAATAAAACCCTATACGTCATTTTTTTATTAGTAAAAATATCATTTTAAGTAATGTCTTTCGTGATGCTAAGTTTTTTTCTGAAATACGATTTTTACTGACCGTCCATAATTTTCATGATAATTAGATTTTTGTAGACTAATTCATATGTCCTGTATTTTCAAGTTGAATATTAATTATTAGATATAACAAAAAATGCATAATAATTTAAATTAATAAGAAAATCAAATAAATGAAAGAAAAAAAAAAACATTTAATAAAATACGAAAAAGTGTTTTTACGGAAGATTTATGTCGCTTAACTATCGTGCGATAAGTCTCAAGTTCGATTTCCGCAAAGCTCATTTTTGTAATTCATCAATTTATAAGCATCAAAAGAATATATACCTGCGGTCGATACAACTAAGACTTACTTGGTCAACAGTTAAATAAATAAAGTTGCTTTTTGTTGCCTAACTGATTGATTTGTTTATAAAAAGGAGTTGCTCCGTGAACAACACTTATACACTATAGTAAGTGCCGGTTCTTATGGACGACACGTGAATGCCATCTTGTAATTACTAAGTGAAGTTGGTGGATCAATACCTCACATACAGTGCTTATCCATCCTCAAAATGGCAGGTGTCATAAACTCCACATACAAAATACGAAAGGACTATTATTACACATTTTTTTTAGCAAAATATATTGGCCACAAAATTTACTATCGAATATTCACTTGATAACGGATTTTCAAAGTACCAAAAAATTTCGTCAAAAAATATGTTCAATGTCTATTAAAATGTGTATTTTAAATACATATTTATTTGATAACATGAAATTCCTCCTAGAATTATCGATCGAAAAAATATAAGATATCTCCATCACAGTCTGTAGAGGTATGAATTCGTATGTGTTTACATGAATATTTCGATTAAATTTTACGCAATCAACTTAAATTTAATTATTTGAATATAAAAAAATATAATTGACTGTTTCATCATATCGCCTCAGATGTTGATATATCCCATGCAAGGGAGGCCCAGATCAGGCACGAACTCCACGAATTTGTTTGGAGCTGTCTGTTTAATGAGCATTGGGACTTTCTGTTGCTTGTCTTTATTGCTTTGTTTTTCTTTAGTACTTAATCATAAGTAGGTTTATTTATATATCTTCTCTATTTGTGTTATATTGTTTCAGGATCATATGAAATAAAATTTGTAATAAAAATGAAAGAATAGATAAATTGAAATTGAAAATAATCAAATTTTAAGCGTACGTTCAATTTATTCCTCTTGTGTATTTGAATATCTAGTGTGCTTATATCATTTGATAGTAAATTTTCATATAAATTATTCCAGTATTACGTTTCTTTGAGTGTTATAGAGTCTCCTTGTAAAACAATAAGCTCGATTCCATCATCGGTGCATGCTCAATTAGCGATCTCACTTATTTCCAACTATTCCCGCTGGAGCTTCAAACAATCCGTGGAATTCGCAACTGCTGCAACAAGGACCCTCAGGCAGACAAGTACCCGTGTGACAGTGCATTTAGTTTCAAATTTCGGTAAACGTGATATGAAGAGTATGTTGATTTGAATTATTCGAAACACAAAAAACAGAATGTACACATATTCTAGTTGCGTTGTTATATATTGAACATGATATATTTTTTTAATAAAACACGTCCAAAAATCTAAGTCAAACTAGATGTAGTGATAATATTATTTTTTCTCTATTCCAATGGTGATTTTTTATTTACATTTATTACATTTGATAAACTTAAATAAAATAACAAGATCAGTCGTTGTTCGTGTTGTAAGTAATTTGTATATTTTTTTTAGTGGGGGATATTAATTAGAAAAATCCATTATTTAATAAAATGCTCAATCTTAAATTACGTGAAAATTTTCACCGAAAAAACTTTCGGTGAAACTGCATAATTATACTTGTGAGTTTTTAATAAAAAACGACGAACTAAAGTTATTTTATTTTATTTCCCACTAAGGGCAGAAATTTTATTAAAATCAAATATTGACTAGTATAAATATGTGTATAATTACTTCGTTTATATAAAATGCTCACAAAACTACAAAATTTTATTAGTTTTTTTTTTTTTTTTTTTTTTTTTAAGAATATATTTTAATATTCTAATGTTTCATACACGTACAATCACGTACAAATCTACATCAAATATCATATTTTATGACATTTTTAAAGTCAATTTCAGATAAAATGAATCCGCAAAAGAAATCCGAGCTTCTATCGTTTCTTTTTCTCCTAAATTGACTTTAGAAATGTCATAAAATATGATATTTGACGTAGATTTATCAACAACAAAAAAATACGAAATAAAATAAACTATTGCTTTTAAAAAATTCTTATTCTTCCAGATTCTTTTAACACATTGTGAATTTGCTTTTTTGTGTTTGTAAAATTGTCTTTAAATGTGGTTACTCCATATGGAATCCATTTCACTAAATATCTTGCGAACTTAGGCGCAGATGTCTACTGCAGGAGGGTCTTCGCTGTATTTTATATTCCTTCTTCCTTAATTACTAATATACTTGTATATTAATACAACACTTTCCAAAACCAGGCTTTCAGACCACGATTAATACCGCGGCCGTACCCACTATCGCAAGTTTAGTTCCAGAAGCAGGCCACCAAATTGTTACACGACAATCTGCTTATAATAAATGTACTATGTGCAGCGCAAATTCCTTTCTAAATTATTGGAGAGTCACTCGATTATGCGCTTGGGAAAGTTAGGATTTCGCTTGAAGTGATATAATTATATTTTCAAATATTCAGCATCGAACGCCTCATTTGAAACTTCACTCAGATGTCTGGAATGATCGAAAACACAGTTTTATTATACAGCTGGTTTTCTAGAAAGACTATTTTTAATATTGATTTTAGAGACGTAAAACACAAAACGAATTATTTTAAATACTTTAATTTGATCAGGAGCAATGATAGCTTATATAACGTTTGTAGAAGTCATAAATCTTCTTCGTAGTATTAATCTGGTGGATTGGTTTGCAGCAACAGAATCTTGCATCTCGATCTCCATTTCTCTCGGTCCTCCGCAACCCTTTTCAGCTCAGCATAAGCGCTACAATTCATGTCCTCGTATACTTGCTGCAAATACTTCCATCTAGGGCGCCCTCTACAGTTTCTACCCTCAACCATCCCCTCCACAATATCGTGAAGAAGACCGTCGTGGCGCATGATGTGACCAATCCATCGGGCTCGTCTCTCTGAGATGGTTTTTATTAGGTGCCTATCTTCCTTGATTATCCTGAGAACCTCATAGTCATAAATATCAAAAGATAAATAAAAAATAATCAATAAATCTCAAATAGGAGAGAAAAGAAAAAATAGTAAAGTCTTTACACTATTTAGTCTTTATACTCAAAAACCATAACAGCAACATAACAGGGAATCATTTGCTAAGAATAATGTGTCTCGTACTGTGTTTTATTGAGTGGATGAAAAATTTCACGTCTTAATTTTCTCAAACAAATATGAATGTTTTTATTTTTCATATTACATAGCGCTTAAAGTAATAAATGTCTTCGAAATGTGTATGAAATCAATCAAATTAAGTCGCATGTTTTTTGTCTTGTAATTTCAATTAAGTGCAGAACGTAAGAGTTATTTTTAAAAATATAAAACAAAGTTGTCAATAAAATTTTTTTAAACATCAGCATCATTATGAAAAATTAAGTTAGACATTGCGATGTTTTTATTTTATTTTATTTCCGCATTCAGAGAAAAAAGGTGGATATTTTAATACCATCTCGAGTATTCCAAACACTATAAGGGTTTCATCAACAATAGAGTTTTCCCTATTCCCTTTGTATATTCTCCGAAGTGATTTTCTGTAAACCTTCACTACTTCATCCTTCTAAAGTAAAGTCATACAAATGTGGATTTGAATAGAGATTCCTCCGGAAAATCGAATTAATGGAAAGTGAGTGGAATAATATTACCTTACTACAAATATCTTTTCAGGAATGAAGATTTGCTAATGGATATTCTCTTAAGAAATATTCTTAATTTATAATA
The DNA here is from genome assembly GCA_022606575.1 of Glossosoma conforme. NCBI lineage: Eukaryota > Metazoa > Arthropoda > Insecta > Trichoptera > Glossosomatidae > Glossosoma > Glossosoma conforme. The sequence goes on from JAGTXR010000149.1 coordinate 498,758, forward strand.
TATTACTTAAAACAAATCACACGTGAATTCATAGTATTTTTGAAAGCATTATTTTTACTAAATATATTAGTAGGTACTCGTCTGAACAAAAATTAAATTATTCATCTCATTTGGATGAGTTGTAATGATTTTATTCTAACATTGACAATTAGTTTGAATTCAATCTGTGTTTTTAGTATTTTTACATTTACTTTCCCTGTTTTTAAGTGTTTTTACATTTATATTAGCCCAGATTTTAGTAATTATAATTTATATATTTAAACACTCAGATGTCATGTAAAATATAGGTATTGCAAATTGAAAAAAAACTTTGTTTATGCTTTATGATAAATTAATTGATTTATCTGAATTGATGTAAGCAAAATTCCATTCCTATTTTGGTTCGCGAAAGTTTTTCATTCACTTTCACAGATATCTTTTCAGCGGCTGTCGCTCTTAGAAATATCAATCGGACTCGTTTCGAATGTCTGAAGAGGAACAAAGGTTTTAAGTTCAGCCGGACGCTTGGATATAACCAGAGGCTGATCCATGAACTTGCAAAGTTCTCAAATCCAAGATTTGCAGGCAGTGACGTAGTGGCGATTACATTTAAAAATGCTTGATTAAAAGCTCTTTCACATACTAAGATTCGAAAATATTGCGGTACGTTTACTAACACATAAAAATACTAACTTATGTTCAATGTTGGATTGAACTTTTGTAGAATCACAAAACGACAACAATAAAGCCTTCTTGGTGATGCGTTTATATAGATTATGATAACTTATCAACTGATAAGTCTAGTAGGAGAGTATAGATATTATGCAAAATTATAAAATAAAAAGAAACCGTTAGAGAGCTTAGAACTGTTATTTAAGAATTTTGAAATAGTTAAAAAGTGTTTTCCAAAAAATTCACGTTGATAAAAAATAATTTGGTCAGAATATAAAAAAATGTAAATTAAAGCAATACACTAGAAAATTTAACATTATTTCTAACTTCTTTACTTTAAAAAAAAAATGTTTCTTTAAGGTTAATATCAAAATTAAACCATTTGAAATAATTTTAAGGTCAGGCATAAATTGATACTATAAAATTTACAAAAAAATATACTATAGGTAAATACTTTTGAAAACATTCTTCATTTTCTGGAATAGAACTAAGCATTACATATTTAAAAATATACTATGTTCATAAAATTATTGTATATATATTTTTTAAATTGTACCTTAATTGGTTTGATTTCTTCTCCTGTAACATCACCGAGGTCATACTAGTATAGCTAGTACATACAGCCATTAAGTAAAATAGCATGGAAGCTTTAAAAAGAAAATAATGAAGTATTTAATGCATATTTTGGTGCTTCGTCGATCAGATTTTATTACACAATTCTACCTCTCTTGAGAATTATTATATTTCTTTAGCTTTATTTAAAACTTCAATCAAAGTGGCTGTAAAATGTATCACTACATGTTCTTTATGTTTTAATTTTTTATTCCATATTTAAGGTTCGCTACTGGTTTGCCCGGGCGCCACAAGTTTGGGGCGCCAAAGTTTGTCACGAAAAGCCTGTCAGCCGCTAAATGAGCGTCAGGCTGTGGAGCTTTTCCGAGTGTGGCGCCCCACAGGGCGGAGGCTCTTTTTTTCTTTGTGCAGACCCCAATAATAAAACAGAGCCAAACCCACGCGGTACTTACTGCTGAGCAGGAGAACTTTAATAACCGGTAATTATTTATACCGGTAAATAATAAATTCACCTTGCAGTAGTCAAGAATATATTTTTAATGAAGCATGGTAGATTTCTGAAAGGAAAAATAATATAATTTGAAGTGAATTATATTATTGACACTTCACCATAACAAAAACTGAAATATTTTTGGATTTTTTCGACCAACAATTTTGGGTGACATTTCATTTGGATCCTGTTTTTCCAGTCAGATTGAATGTTTTTTTTGTATAAACATCATAAATATTAAATCACAAAATAATTATCTATTACTTAACATATTTTACATAATTATGTAAAACTCAATCAACTTAACCTTAACCTCACATAACCCAACTTAGCTTATAAAAGCTGTATTTAATTTTAAAAAAAATGACCAAAAGTTAAAAAACAAATGCTGATCATTTGTTTTGTTGCCATTTCAAAATTGACGAAATTTTTTTTAATTTTTTTTATTTTGATAAAAAATTACGATTATCAATTGAATATTAGAATTGGTGTTTATTTAGTAACACTGTATAAATAATAACGATTTCGCAGCTGCTAGAGATGCAAATCACAAGTATAGATATACTTGTAATAAATATTTATTAATTTACCTCTTAATGAGACTGCAGTATCAACTAACTCTTAGCCTTCTTCAATCCGTCACTGTCAAGAGTAAACTCCAATAATAAGTAAAGCGAGTAAATAAATAAATATTTATTATTCACAATGAATCTCAAAGTGAATGCAAAAAACATTGAAAAAAATATATACCTGACACTTACAAACTATTTAGTACAATTTAATCATTATAAACTTCCATTTTTCATTGTGAAATACCGATTGTTGTTTGTCAAGTGATTTGCTTTCCCTAGAAGGGTCAGAAATACTTTCGAAAAACTATGACTGTGTGAAAGCATTGTTATTTTCAAGTATGAATTATTAACGAAGGTTCTTGACCTTTTTGTGAACTGCTTTTGGTAAGAAAAAAAATACACAAAACTAAATATAATCAATATACGCTAATTTCGTTGGATTAAGTTTAATCATGTATTCTTATATTAAAAACATGTTTTTATTCAATTAAATTAATAATCATAAACTTTTTACCAACTCTAGACAAGCTGGGAATTTATTAGTGTTAAATAAAATCTTCAAAACCAAACTCTTTCCAAACTAGACTAGTTTAAAATACCCACTTATGTGTGCTTCTATCAATGGCCCGATTCATGAAAAGTTTATATCAATATCCAGGTGGGTGCAGACTTATCCTATCAATACGCGGAAAACTTGAATCACCTTCCTTATCAGGGAACTTATCTCGTTAACATAATCTACCTGTACCTAACGACACTATCGCTGTATTCATTTACGATAGTGTAGAGATCGCCAACGTGGAAACTGCTCAAAATATAATAAAACAACGAGGCCTTCACGATCAATATAACACAAGATTTTCTTTTTTGATATTTGTCATTATTATTTCCTCGTTCCTTAAATCATCTCTGCTTCAAGAACTTTATAATTAGTTTTTTGGATCTCTAGAGCAGAAGCTCAATTGCTTGAAAGTTTAACAGCTTTAGTATCCGAAGCATTTATGAGCATTTTTCATAATTAGTATTGTAAGGAAATTTAGTTTTTTCAATCATCTCTTACTCAATGAAGCTTGAAAATCTGTTCTTATAATATAAACCATATATTTTAGTAATCGTCATACAATCTATAAAAAATGTCTTGATGTAAAAAATACTTATACAATATTAGAATAGAATGACGATGGTAATAGTGGTAGATGGTAAGCCAATGAACGCACGTCGCTCGACAAAAATACTTTAATACCAGGACTTTTTCCCTTATGTGTCGCTGTACTCCCAGCAAAGCAGTCAGTGTGATGGCAACCTCACTATAAAATTGTCGGGATTAAGTTTTTAGTGCCGCTGTTTTTGGTCGTGGAACAGACTACAAGATATTTCATCAATACAATGTCGTAGTTTTTTAGTTAAATTCGTGTAACCAATTTATTTCAAATAAATATAGTTAGCTTAGTGCCTTGGCTTCTTTTAAAACATTTTAGTCTCAATATTTATTTAGTGTAATATTAATGATTGCTCATCGCTGTTGTATTGTAAACTCAAGGTTCGTATGAAACAGCCACTTGGCTTTGTAGCCATTATCAGCCAGAGCACTCGAGAATATTCAATCGATTACTTTTTGTTGGGACGGAGCATCTATGACGCTATATCAATTATCTATTGTCTTTATGAGTATTGAACCTTCTTTCTATGGATATTTAAGCGAAGGATGTCGGAAAATCTTCTCACTATAGATTAGTTTAGACTGAGGCAGGTTCATAACCGATAAATGAGTTAATAATAGCGGTTATTTTGTCCCAATAATCTCAAATTCTTGAGACAAAATGGAAGAATAAAAATATCACAACTGTCATCGTATGATTTCAATTGGACCACAAATAGTTGTGACTCATAAATAACCATTTATGTTTTTATTTTCATACACATTTTTATGAAAGCATATACAATAGACACACAGTGATAAAAAAATGTCTGGATGGTTAATACCAATTAGGCTCCAAGCTGCGTTTAAACTGTTGATCCGGAAACTTAATAAAACTACAGCCCAAAATTCACCGTATTATAAGAATTCACTGTAAATAGGTGCTACTTACGAAACGGAATTTGTTTATTTTAAAGATTTTGTACGTCTTTATTGTATTTAAGTGGAAGGAGGAGCAACACAAACGACAGTTTTACAAATTTAGCGTAGCACTGCGTGCAGCGACCTGCGGGCCATGGAGGCCTTACCTTTTCTATGCCATATGCATTTAAGATATATGAAATTAATAAGCAACTCATAAATTTATTGAATAGAGCAAGTTTTCTGGTATAGTGGCGTATACCTTACTTCTACGCTAAATTTGTACAAATATCAAATAAAAAATTGTTTCTGTAAACGATTGAACAATATATCATCAATACTCGTACATTCTTCGAGTACGCATTAAATGTCTATATTATATTATTATATATTGAGTTCCACATTCTAAGAACCCTCGCAGATATGAACCCTGACCACCCGGGCGTGAGATGCCTTCACTCTGCGGTGGCGACTGCGCCCCAGATTATTCCAGTCGATGGTCGCGAGGGTCTTTTGTATCAGTTGTCAGTTGTCACCAACATTTTCTGAAAACTAAGTTTTTACGACCATATCAAGTAGAAACACCGTTTCTTGAACATTGAAGTTAAGCATTATTTGACTAGTACTTACATGGGGTAACCGGGAATACCGCTTCTAAGAGCAAATGGTCTTCGATTTAAAATAGTCGTAAGAAAAATGATTAACATATTACCACCAAGTTTCACATCAAATACTACAATAGACCGATATAAAGTAGTTATTTGTGGCGACTTCATGCTCTAGATAAGGAACCAATATATACGATATACGTACTTCACCTTAAACATAATTAATTTCTTGACATTTATTTTATTGAGACTGATCCGTCACGCATTGAAATGAAACACTTAATTAGGTAAAACTCAAGGTAGTTTTAACTAGTTAAGTTATAAGGTATTTTATTAACTTTTAATATATTTCTATTTCAATGTTGGGCAGGTAAACAAAACTCCGTAATTTGAGATGCTTTAATGTTTTTATCGAATATTTTTGGTTGAAATTTCATTATTCAATTTAAGAAATTGAATTTGCATATCGTTTATTCAAATCATTTTTTTTTATCTCAGACGAAATGAAATGACTAGACACATTTCTAGTTAAACGAAGCCTGTCTAGTAGTTTTATTAAAAACACAAGTGGAATAAATTTTAGACTGTTTTGCATTTAGCCATTTAACTTTTTTTTGCGAAACAAAATTGTAAAATAATATGATTTTCTACAGATATAAACCATACTACGGCAAGTGATATTGGGAAAATTTTCCCAGTATCTAGAAACAAAGTTTAATGTTTTTGCTTAACATTTGAGGGAGAATCTATTCATACACGTAGATTAATGTAACAGGATCATACATTTTGCCAGCAATCATAGCTCAATGGTCAAAGTGTTTGCTTTGCCAGCCAGAGGTCGTGGGTTCGATGGAGATTAAAAAAAATGGATTTTCAATCGATTTCTGAGCTCTAAAATACCCCGAGAATTTGATCCATCACCCGTAAAATGTCAGTGATAGCCTATTAATTAAAATTGGTGGTAGACGAAAGTCGTCCCGTAAAGACCACCCATTCATAGTAAATTTCTGTAATAATAAAGGATGATGCGTGAATCTCGTAAGCGTCATAGAATTCCACAGATGAGACTCCAGAATTACCATCACCATCTGTCACTATTCTCCTGTATGTGTGTACATATTTTTTATTTTCATTTGGTTTTATTAAAATTAATTCGTTATGAATACTGACGCTCCGTAATGGATAAACCTCATGTGTATTCCATAACAATTACAGTTTTGAGACAACTTTGTGTACTGACTTTACTGAAACTTTTTCATATATTTTTAAACCCGCTATTTAGATGTCGTCGTCCGTCAGTTGATGAATGCCTGTCTATGCGTAGAGCTCGCCCTCTACGGCGTAGCACGTGAGGCGAAGGAGGCTGATTTAATTACACTTTAAGGTGAACACCCAATCGCACACCGTGATAAACGTTACAAAATCGCGGTTCAATGATACTTACAACTACGAGGCTAAATAAACAATTATCGTTTATTTGAGAGATTATTTTCTTGAAATGAAAAGTTATTTAATACACAAGTAGTACAAGAGTATGTTTCGTCAGGTTTTGAGGTGTAACTTAATTTTGTGCTATCCACAAAAATTGAGTAATTACAGTTTTGTGGCTGTTGCACCCTCTTAATTATTTTTAAAAATCGTTGTTTAATATTTGTATAAAGCAATATTCCATTTATGTCGTATATAAAAAAACAACCACAAAATGATATTTTTCCTGTGGGTATAGCCTAGTAACAATTTATTTAAAATTTAAAAGATAAATCAATCGATTTTGAAGCTGTATAAATACCCCTAACACGTGGAATACCGATGATAGCCTATTGATTAATATTACTGGTAAACAAAAGTCGTTCATTGAACACCATCAATTTATAGTGAATTCTTTTTTACAATGGATGATGCGTAAATGTTGGGCTGTAGTCAATGACGTTGATTAATCAACATTGCACGTGTATAATAATTATTTTGTGAGATTCAGAATTAATAACAAGCATTGTTTACGCTTAAACATCAATTTTGTGTACTTTACGTATAAGTACATTTTCAAATAAGTTGAGATGATTTATTTTATGAATGACCTAGTTACACTTTCAGTTACATCAATAGAAAATGTGAAGGATATAACAATACGATAATTTACGGTTAAAGTATATCATCTCTCACTGGGCATTTATTTGCATATATTAACATAATGTATACGAAAACCCTCATTTGTTTGATGTGCGAAATTGTGTTAGTCTTCAATTTAATTTTTTATAATAGTGATGATACAAGCCTTAAAGTAATTTTAATTATTCAATTTTACTTTGACAATTTACAAAGTTTGAAAGAGTATTAAATGCCTAATAAAGATAAATGTGATATAAGATGATGTTAACTGTGAAATTTTATGTACGTATATGTTCAATGATTTAAAAATAATAGAATATTGAAATATATTCTAAAAATGCACTGAAAATAATTAATTTTGAAATAAGAAAATTATTTTAATAATTTATTTTGAAATAAGAAAATTATTTTAATGCAAAACATAAATAAAAACATAAAAAAAACAAAGAATAACATGTCTGTGCACCCTTCTATGGATAATTATACAATTAAACAAAGAATGTATAATATTTTATTTTTATAATAAAAAAAAAGTCATCAAGAGTACAAAAATGAAAACCTTAATGCAACTACTTTATAATTGTATAACTGTATAATTGTAATTGTGTAAGCGCTGAGTCGTCAATATGTCGTTCAGCCTCTGGAAATTGAATGCTGCAAGACAGGCAGCTAAACGCCTAAGCAGGTGATGGCTGGAAAAGGTGCAAGCGCATCTTGGCTTGTTTAGCTTGGCTTGGCTTACATCCGCCTTGGCTGAGACTTGTGTAAGTTTGAGTAAGGCTGTTTGCCGAGCGAGGTGCTTGTGTAACAGCCGACAATTTAAATATCGACTTAGCTTACGCAACCGGATAACTGGCTGACAACACTCTCAGCTGATGACACGTTTGGCATGCAATTTTGTAACCGTGGACGCAAATCGTTTCGTAATGCACTTTTAATTTTTGTAAAAAATACAGTCGATTATAACGACACGGAGATTAAAAGATTCTTATTAATTATTTTATTATGCTTGTTACTGTGCTGATGATTGAGTGTTGTATATGGAATGTCAATATTAAACTACGGTCCATCATAATCAAGTATCATCAAATATTAAATGAGCTTACTGTAAAGATATGCTGTTAACAAAATGGATTTTTACAATTGATACATTAGCCCTACATTAATTGGAGATATATAGACTTACTTTTATTTAAGTAATTTTTTAGTTATTTTTTTATTAGATTCTTTGTTCCCTTTCCCCATCATGTCACAGTGGTCTACCGCTCAAATACCGAATTAAACAACTCTTTATTATGCGTCAGCAATGACAAATGGTTTAAGTACTAGTAAATCAAGGCGATGATTTGTTTTGTATTTTATTGTTTAGTAACTCATTTTTTCGTTTTGTGAATCTTACTGTGTCACAGAAACCACGAAGAAATGAATTTCTCTCAGAATACAAAAAAAAACGGAAAAATTAATACAATTTGTCCATTGTCGTCATTTTTACTTACTGTTATCTTCATACAATCCTGAAAAAGACAGTATTTTTCTGTGATTCCTTCTAAATCCGTCATACGACAAAAAAAAACGCAGCGAAAAGCTCTTTTCGGTCCTCAAACCGCTTCATTCCATCTATTCAGCTATTCATTGTGCCGAATAAATCTCGGAGGGTTTTTTTGCGGGACCGTAGAAAGTATGAGCGCAATATTTATTTTTCCATTATGACGGACCCCGCAGAAGATTACGCATCATGAGATTCGTTTGAGAAAAGGCAGCACAATGGAGCTGTCAGCAAGCAACTCTTAGATTACCTGCCCACGTGGATATTTCAGGATGAAACAAGTAAAAAAGAGATGTGAGAAATAAAAAAGAAAAAAACATTTTTAGACGGCATATTTTATTTAGTCAAGATACCCCATACAGATTTATAAAAATCAAAATTATTATTTATATTCAAATTACAGAGATTTTGGAATGACTTTGAATGAGACAACGATAATGTCAAAATTGTGAAACGAAATTTCGTGAATATTTAAAAACTCTGTATACTGATAAAGATTCAATTGAAGGATATATTACGGTATTCTAGCAAGTGATTAAATAATGCTCAGTTTGATCCATGTTAAAATATGTTACAAAATATTTATCTAATTATAGATATTTGTATACGTTCATATACGTTGCATACACGGAAATTTGTGAAAGAATTAAATGTGTTATATAATTATAAATACCTTAATAAGGAAATTGCTAGATATTTTGTGATTAACATAAGCTTAAAGTTGAAAATAAAATAGCATGCATAAAAAACATGCTCTAATATAATGAAGATACAAAAGTATACAAAGGAAGTCATCATAAAAGCTTAGCGATCAATTATTCTCCACACATAAAAAGCTCCAGTGGAATTGCATTCAATGAAATGAAATAAAAATGCATTGAAACGTACGGAGTGATATCGCTTATTGTTTTCCACGGTAATAAGGCTTTAGATTAATAGCCGCTGTGTGAGTTTTTCCATCTCTTCGCCGCAGAGGTTGAGCTCGGGATGAAATGGGCTCTGCGATGAAAGGAAAGTGTTCGCCGGCGTAGCAAACTAATTTCGGCCGGAAATGACTGGTGCTACGATATGAGCTGTTTGTATGGCGTAGCAAACTGTTAATGGAAACTGATATATTAATAACGAACTACGCCGCAATTTATATTAATAAATGTGTACGTTCGTGTAAAAGGGTTAAGTTGCTTAACTTATTTTAATTATATCTAGAAATATTATATTTGTAGTCTTTATTAATTGTTCAAAGTTTAATTTATTGCATAAATAATTTTAATATATGCTTTAAGACTGACGCTGATACTGGAAAATAATAAAAAGCAGTAAATATTATACACTATTTGTGTTTAAAAATATGCTCTGTTGAGTGGATATAGTCGTTAAATGCTACCACACATTTGCTGCATTTACACCTGACATTTAATTAGAATTATCGTGAGTCATCTTTTTTATGCCCGGGATTTATCAAGTATATTGTACACAAAGCTTTCGATATCTTAAGATAATCGCTTAAGTTTATACGTATAGTCAATTATTAGGCAATTTTTATTCAGAATTTTTACAGATATTGGAGGATTAGTTCGATCCACGGTAGGCTTTTTTTAGTGAAACGCATGCAGAAAACCATTTTTACTCTATGTCTGCTCCATATTTGGAGTATGTAGACACGGAAAATAATCTTTTAATGATTTTGTAAGCTCATATTGTCTATTTTGTATTCTAAAACACCTCCATACCTGGAAACTCACATGGGAACATAAATGGTTTCAGGGAGCCTCCAAGATATGAGCGCGTGAATTTGCATAGACTGCGGCTGTATTACCTGTAAATATTTGAATATTAAATAAACTAGTAATTTTTTCAAGGATATCGGATGATTTGCACAACGTTCCCAAGACCCGGATATTTTTTTGTACTTAAGAGGTGGTTCAACGCTATCGGAGAAATGTATACAGCTTAGATTTGATTACATCAGTTTAAAAAAATTAAGCTTGGTTGGGATTTGAACGACGGTGTCTGAATCACAAAAAAACTCTTTAACCACTTGACTATGATGTCCAACAAGAATCGGTCAATATCTTTAGGTTCTGTTACGCTCAACTTGGATGGCTGAACGCTGCAGGCTTAAAAAATCAAACAAAAAAATTAAAGATATACAAAATTTGTTATGTATATTTGATGTGAAAATTAAATTAGTAAAATTATAGTCTGGTGTTTGTGTAAGCATTGGCAAAAAAAATGTATGAGGATATTCATACGTTTTGTAAAAAGATCCAGATTATAAGGGAAACATTAATGCTGTAATAAAATATCTAAACATACCAGTGCCGTTTGAGAGTTGTAAGTTGCTTTTTCTTGCATTAAATTAATCAACTTTATATTGTTTTTGAAAGAAAGGCCTCGACCATATTCAAAATGCTAATCTAGGTAAAATAACTGTAATCCAAAAATAAGAGAAAAATTTAACAACTATCGTAAATACCGCATTCAAGTAGGGAAGAGGAAAAAGCTGCGTCCAACGAATATCAAGGCATTTTTTTTAGAAGAAGCCCGAGAGAAGGTCCAGAGTTGGCATTTCACTCTTCTCTGCTGAGCCGCATCGAGAGCGGGATTAGTGAGAAATTTATAAGAGTTTTTATGACTAGACTCTTATCGGGAGTTTCTCTGTTGGGAGGATCTTAAGATTCAAAGCCTTTTCATAGGGAGTGTTTTACTGGAACACTTATACACATACATTTGCTTATACTAGAGATCTTAACAACTTCTACGGCATGTTTTGTTAACTTTATCTTCTTTAAAATCAGTATTCATATAGCTGTCAACATAGACTCAATGTTTGTTTTGTCAAAACTTTTCAGCCATACTGTATGTCATAGATTACTGCTGAAAATTCTAGACATTCGACTATCATACGAATTTCAATCAATTTTAATTCTTACCAAAAAACTATTATGTGTAAAAACTTTTCCTCCACGCCAAAGAGGGTTTGAATCTTAATTCAATTAGTATAATTTGACATTAAAAGCGCCGTGCCCAGTCATTAGTTGGGTTGACCAGTAATCATGGCTTAAAGATTGAGCGGTTAGTCTGAAGTAAATATCTGGAAAGAACAGAAAATTAATTATACTTTTGGTTGAGGATGACCATCGTTTTTGTCATGCGGCCGTAAGGGCACCATCACAAAGCTTTATGGGGTTTGGGAGTAACGCTCGGCTGGAGTACGTCTTCAATCTTAGACGCATGACCGCGATGAAGGTGATATAAAGCAGCACGTCACTGCACCTTCAGATCCAGAGGGGAAATCCTTAATAGAACCCGAAGAGCCTCTGTCGAGCATGTTTTATACGCTTTGGCCATAGCCACAAGAGGAAACCTCTGTCTGCGAAGTAGAGTAAGACGCATAAGTTGACGGCAGTCAAAAAGGTCTGCCCAGAAACTAGCTCCGTAGCATACAAAGCTTAGAGAGATTGAGTTTCAAGATGATTCAGCAACAATCGACATCTTCTATTTCGTTCACTTTGTTCTAAACTCGAATGTATTTTTGAGTAGTTTCGTTTACACAGGTTCCAGATTACACCGCCACATGATCCATTTGTTCGCTCGTGACGCGGGCACTCTGAATATTTAATCTCCTGCACGGTTTCCTCCTCCAAAGGAATACATTAGGCGGAGTAGTTTCAAATTGAATACCAGCCGCGAGCCCTGGCATGAAGTCACAAACCTGACAACGACTATAAATACATGTCGCTGCAAAGCATTCAATACTTAATTTTATACAAACCATATGAAAGCTGGCAGACATTGAATGGCAGCAGTCGAAAGATCAACGTACTCGATTTTCAAAGGTGAATTTTAATTTAAGCACATTTAGGTTGAGCCACTTTCTAAAACTAAATGCTCCAAGTTTCAGGCATGTTGGCCTAATCATTATGTAAGTTAAGGACACCAACTTATATCAACAACATTGAGCTATGAAATAGCGGTCAAAATGACGGATAGTAGAAATTTGCAACACACGGCCCAACCTAAAAGCCTCAAATGAAAATCTGGTCGCAAAATCTACAAAATTTATTTAAATGCTTTACTTGTATGCAATACCCGCGGGCTAAGTATTCGCAGGTAAATTTCGCAAATAAACAAAATAAATCAACTAAATTCAATAAAATTCAACAACTGATACACACACAAATTCATAGCAAAACATCATAGTAACTATATTCTACGACATTTTCATCATCATCAAATGGAGAAAATTAAACGACAAACGCTGGTTTTTGAATCACGAACCATTGCCACCATGTTTTCATTTCTGTAGTTTCCAACCAAGATCCATTTTTTTTTACAAAATTCAGACAATTCTGATGAAATTTTCAAACTACATAAAATATATTTATTAAATCGCGACGGCTTGGCAGATAATGCGCCATAATAATAATATATGAACATCTTAACCTACATTGTGTTGAAGAGCACCCCACGTACGTACCATGTAAAGCTGCAGAACGAGACGGGAATCCTGAACATTAAAGAAGCAAGAGACTATAGCCAAGTGGCTTTAGTTTCCGGCTGTCATGCAAAATATCACCGCTACAATCCTCTACAAAAAGTTAAATAAATACGAGTATAATTAATGAGCTCCATAAAATTTAGCGAGAGACTCGGTTTCCTTTTAATGAATGATCAAGGGACTCCTAAAAAGCCGCGAACTGCTGTCTTTTTTAAATTCCCGATTTCTCGTCGTTCTGGAAGGCAATCAGGAACCTGTAAGTATTATACTCGTATGATTAGTAAAGTTCTAAGAAGAAAATACTTTTTTGAGAAAGGTGACGATCATTACCATCCGAACGAATGTTGTGACTCTTGACAGCGACGGATTGAAGAAAGCTACCTGTTCGAAACTACAGTCTCATAAACAGAGGTCATACTCAACGTTATTCGTGTAAAAACAATGTAAATAAATAAATATTTATTCTTTCTGAAATAAGAATAAGACGGTTTTGGCATACAAATAAATTTAAATGTCTTTTCGCATTTAAAATTATTGTCGTCACGTTAAAATTGTTAATTCTATACTTTTAAAAATAACCCTTTTCGTGAATGCGCGGCGATGTTTTCTTAAGGTTTTGACGGATGAACTTTCCGCATATTGCATCTATTTTCACATTTCCTTGCTTCATGGAATCCACAAATGTTTAGCTATCAATGTCTGATAGTATTTTCCTAAAATATTTGTAAATAATATAAAAATAAAACGAGAAAAAAATGCAGAAATCTGAGAGGTTTTGCCCTGAGGAGGTGACCAAAATTTAATAAAAAAGTGGCAACGACTCCATAATTACTTTAATATAGTTTTTCATTAACAGTAAAAATATAACCTGCAATGATCGATTATGGGTGCAATTTCTCTTGCATTCTTTTATATCCGTTTCCTAGCTAAAATGTATGGTCGCCATAAATTTTCGCCAGACACTTCTGTCATAAAGAAATTAAAACGGTTAATTTCATGTTAAAAAAAACGTATAAATATCATTTCGATCCTTTTCTCTCATTAGAATCTTGGCTCCGCTTGAGCCTCTCAACTGAATATAAAGGATCCACAAGTGTTTCAGAGCAGCCTGTTCGTGAAGAGAATAATCAACCAAACAGCGGCACCGAAAAGCTGAAAAACGTAAAAATGTGAAGGCATTCACAGTATTTCCGGCTTTGACTCAATGTAAAATTTATCATTTGTATTATATTTTATTTGTATATACTTTTACTCAGCTTTTATATTTCTTTGGATATATATGTTGCCTCATGTGGTGATGTAGTAGAGGGGAAAAGGTAAATGGGCCAGTTTAATATTATTCTTGAAATTTAAATTAACGATATTCAGATATTTGTAGCTTTATGATTTTAAAATATAAAACGTGTAATGTCATCAAGTATTTTAACATTATAAGCGTAGTTTTAATAAGATTGACATTTAAAGCAATAAATTATAGTGAATACTTTGATGAAATAAGAGCTTTCATTTGCCTAATACTGTTTTTCATCAAAAGGCATTTTGCGATGCATAAAATTTATGCAAATATTATTATTCGCTGAGAATTGATTTTGAAAAATTATCAAATTCTTTCGTCAAATGTCAAGTGAAATAATGTATTATATATAAATAAATAAAACACCATTTCATTGTTGTTTACTTATACTTTATTTACTTATATTATATGAACTAGTATTTTTGATATACATATTGAAAAAAATTTTGAATGTAATAAATTTGAAAGAAAACATATTATTAATTATGTTGCTTACTAAAACGTTAGCAGGCACTTCTTGTTATTTTTTATTGTTTTGAATTTCACATTTCAAATTATTCCATAATCTTATAAAACTTTTTTGTTTTTATAGTAATTTTAATGTAAATGTAAAAAAAACGAGTAGCTGAAAAAATTGCACACTTAACCAAACTCTATTCTCTTGCTATTTAGTTTTTTATTCAGCTTTATTTTCAGACATTTCTATGCCAATTTAGATTTTCAGAGATTTTTACATCTACGACAATGGATTTACTCCAAAACCTGTAATATAATCTGTATTCAATGGACTTTTTCTTCGATAAACTGGCAATTTCTTCGATAAATGTTACTCGAACCGTTTCAATTTCAACTTGATCGTCGCCCCAGAGAATTAAATAAAAAGGCAGTGTTTATTTTTACAAAATGTTTTCTTTCTTTTTCTCTTTCTTCGACCCTGTTGACTTCTTTGAAGCAAATTTTTTTTTTAAATTTTGATTCCACTCACTCAAACGCATAGACTTTATGTGTGGTGAGGGCATCTGAAGTAATTCTGTACCATATAAAATGCCTGTATGGTTGATGATACAGTTGCACACCAAGCTAGAACAAAACTGTTACCATGGCAGATTGGGTATCGCACAACCCACCCAATCCTGCTGGAATAAAAAGCTTATTATTATTATTATTATACTGTTTTCTTTAGAACGTTCAACTAGTGCAGATCGACATAATTCAATTCATTTAATTCCGAACATTACCCAACTCTTTTTCTTCTAGGGATGCTTTCTTTCCATTCGCTATTTTCATTTCCAGTCCCGGAGGAAAATTGCTACACTCAAGCATTCATTCCTTCTTCTTCGCGGTTCAATCCACAACCCTGGGATTCTTGACTGTTTAAACTTTTATGTTCCATATAGGTACACCCGTGCTCATAGCCATCTATTGTTTTTGATCCCAGTCGATGCTTGTGGAGCTTCAAGCACTCAATTTGGTACAACGGCAATGTCGCTCCTAAATGGCCTACCAGCACACCTCGATCCTTTTCTTACATCCTTTTCCTCTTTTGTCGATGGTATTGTTCTCCTTGATCTCTGTAATCTTTGAAACTTGTCATCTTCTTATTCTTTTGTGTCATTTTTATTTTTTATTATCTTCTCTATTTATTGTATATTTATGTATACTCTATGTTTCTAAATATTTATAATAAAAATTGGAATTTCGATTCTGTATAAATAAATAAATAATTTGTGTTACTTAGTATATAAGTAATCATTGCCAAATGTTATTACATGTCTTTTACAACCACATTTTAAAATTTATATTATGATACAAAAAAACTAAATTTAATAAAAGACACTGAAATATTTCATGACAAGAAGATGCGTTACATTCATAATAATATTATACTATTGAATATCTGGTCGACGAACAATTGCTCGAAATATTTTGATCAATCGAAAAAAAAATTGGTTAACTAAAAGATTTTTAGGCCTTAAATTTAATTGATAAATCGTGTATTTTAGTACATCTCACTATAACCCAAATACACGTTAGAGTAATAAAGTCATATTGAATATAATACCGACGATGTTTTTTTTTTGGGGTCTAAAGCCCCCGGGCCGGTCGCCTTGTACCTGCGCTCTTTGGGAGCACTTACCAAGGCGTTGTTTTCAGAGTACTTTCTCGTTATACAAGAAACGAGCTTTGGCGAGCAACACCACACATGGGTGTAAAAGTAAGTAGTTCAGACGTTAAAATTTGGACTTCTTGACTTCTTCGCCGAAGGTCGCCGCGTATACAGAAAATGCATGGTAGTTGGTCTCCGTAGATATGAGGTTGCTATATCCAACCAGTCCAGGCTTCTTTTGGATTACGCTAAAGAGCCTTTGCCTACTTGAATCCAATATTGGACAATGCCACAGAACGTGTTAAGCGTCCTGCAAGGGGCTACCACATGGGCAGTCTGGACTATCAACGAGGCTAAACTTGAAGAGTTTAGCCTTAAAATTGCGGTGCCCAGTCATGAATTGACTAGTCCAATGGTTTGGAATAAGCCACGTCATCTCCATTCTATCGAAAATGAAAGGAAAGGCAGTGATTTTTATTGTAAAATAGTGTTAATAAATGTCACAATATGCCGAATTCAGATATAAAAACAGTCGTTGAAATAAAGATAAGTCTATTAAACCATCGTAATGTGATAAATTATTTTCGCAGTAATAAGTATTTATTCCAGTTCTTTACAAGCACTCTCAAACACGATATATATATATTATAATAATTAATCATATATGTTTGATTAATACAGTAAATTACTCACTTAACCGACTGCCAGTCTAAGCCTGGCTCTGCTCTAGGTTTCACAAAACAATGGTCGTTCACGTTGATTACGCCGTAGAAACTTTTAGACGCACAAAATGTCTCAAGGATGGAAATGTCCATAGCCTGAACAAATGTGTTCAGTTATTGTAGCAGACTAAGAGAGTGAAAGTCTCTTTACACAGAAGTATGTTCTGTAAGTAAAGCGCTCATATACCACGCGAGAGATGGTAGGCTCAATTGACTCGTACAATTTTTTGTTAAAGCCTTTTTTTTAAATAAATAGTACACAAAAAAAGTCCCGAAAATTTCAGTTAAAATGGATGACTCGTGAATGTCGGGGTGTAGTCAGTGGTATAAGCGAATTAGCATTTGCCGTACAGTGCTGCTTTCCCATCCATACTGATAACTTTGCTGCATTACAATCTGGCGGTATTCTATTAAATATAGTATATTTCTTTTTAAAATACTGTTTCTCATCAATAAGTATTGCTGAAAACATTTTAATGATCTGTTAAATGTTTTCTTTCTCGGTTAATAGTTTTCAAACAAAAAGCTGTAATGGTTTGTGGTTTCGTGTTTCAACATGTCCCTATTCAAATCAAAATGCCACTTTAATTTAGGAAACATTAGACATGTAGCATCACGAATAAGGTACGACAAAGGCAGTGCGTTTCTCTTTAGATCATCAAAGTTAAGCAGCACTGTACGCGGACCACAACTTGGGTGGGTCACCACCTGTAGCGAACCGCGTGTCGCTGGTCGGGTTGAGCTGTTCTTTATGACCAAATGTTCCAGGCCTCAAGAGCGCCCGACAAATTGTCCGACATCTTTAACAAAATAATTTAACAAATCATCTAAAATATGCGTCATATACTACAGATGCCGTAATTGAAAAATATGTTCTCAGGTGGACTTTTGTATGATGTCTGGGTATGAGAAATGGACAGTGGTAATTGGCAGACCTGAATAGTAGCAATTTGTAGTGACTTTATACGAATGGGTATGGGTAGAAAAAACAACTTGGTCTAACGCCTTTTCTTCATTTATATATTTGTTTTACTTGTACACTTTTTATCGCACTTAATAGGTCAGTTGTGTAAAATAATATCTCAGATCTCTTTCAAAGTTCCTTTAGTAACTAGTTCATATCAAAATATTAAACTTGCCTAAATGTCTGTATCTAGAGTGAGACGCTCATTGTGTAAATGTCGCTTTGAACATATACACCTGTAGTTTGGTGTCTGTTCAGAGAGTCTCCGAATGACATTCGTTCGTAACAAACATTCACGAAGGCTTCATATTAGTATTGCTGAATGGGACAAACAGTCAAATTTACCGACTTTGGACGTGAAATGGACGCAAAAGTTACTTCATCTACCTTTTAACCCTTCAACGTATACGATATGTTTTCAATATTAAAATATAAAATTCGATTAAAATTACTAATAATAGACAGTCTCATTTTCAGGTTTTAATTCCGATCTTCATTGAGTCAACGCTAATCGTTGCTTAGATAAGAATCTTTTATTTATGCACGAATGTTCAGTAAAGTACGCTTCTTAATACTGTTATTTAAATGAGTAATACGCTAAGCTCACGAAAGGCTTGGAAGTGCTAAAAAACATTTTTATTTATCCAGATATTTTTATAATAAACAAATAGCTTTTCTTATTTAACCATGGAAAACATAATAAATTCTCGCATTTTAAATATGATTCAGAGCATACGAGTAAATACGTGACAATCAAACAGAAGTAAATATTTAAGGTTATGTCATTACACAGTTTAAAGTACCATTTTAACTTGAGAACACAAATACAGGTCTGAAATTCGATCTCCCCGTATTTTTGACTTTGCACATTTATTATAATTTTACAAATTAATTTCAATTAAAAAAATAATTAATTAAAAATATTTAGTAGTACATGTTTCGGCCTTCCTGAAGACCATCTTCAATAATGAAAAAACAAAAACACCTTAATGTTATTTACACATTTATGTTAATGCCGACAGAATAGAAAACTCACTATTTTTAAGCGCTGTATGTGGAGTGTTGATTACCCAACGTTATTAGAATACATATTACTTCATAATGAAAAGTCCGTATTTCAGACTGCACACTGTGAATGGGTGGTGTTCACGAGATGATTATCACCTACCAAATTGTAAGCTGGCGTTACACGGCTGAAATGACACTTTTTCACAATCCAACCAATATTTAGTGACTATATTGATAATAAAAATTCTTTTTATCTTTGGTGTAGTTTAAGCCCATTGCCTTTTGTACCTCAAATTTGTCACCACAAATTATATCCACATAGTTTTGTCAGCTGCCACTACCTATAAATTGTCTGAAGACATCTTTGATTACTTGGAAACTTATATTTTTCCTAACAGTCCCTAGCACTAATTAGAAGGCAACTGTCGTATATATACTAAGTACTTACTATACAATTTTATTTAAGTACGTATGTTTTCGAGGTTTGAAATATTTGGTCCTACTCAAAACGCTTTACAGCTGCAACTACAGTATCACAATAATCAAACTAATATTTAGAAACCTTAAGTTGATATAAACTTAAATTTATTGTTCTTAGAGTTGGTGAGATGTTAACTTACTGCATCTTGCATGACATTTAAACTTATTTAGTGGCATTTTCTTGTACAAACACGTTTTAGTTTTGACGTCATTAAAGGGTTGAAGCTACCATTTTAACCTTGTTTCAAAAATGAAGGTCAGGTGTCTCGTCCTCCTGTGTTTAGTTTTCTCTGTTTGATCGTCTGCTGGACCTTCGTCTAACGTCGTTATCTCAGAAACTGGATGTCCAGCTTCTGAAGGTCGTGTCTCATTTGCTTGAGTGGACCTTAAAACGAAATGAAAACATAGCTGAATACCCCCAACAGAAAATTTTCTGAAAGAAACTTACATTTCTAATCTTATTTATATTCTAAGCATTCACTTTGAGATTCGTTTCAAATATTATATTATAGAAATAGAGTATAAATCTTGATTTAATTCAAAATAGTTCTGTTGATGTAGAAAGATTTTTTAATTTAACCTTCCCCTCAGATATTGAGTTTGTATGTGAGTGAAAAAAAAGATGCTGTGAGAACATTCCAAAGCCTACTTGTAGTAGAAGTGTTAAAGTGCTGGAGAAATTGTGCATTCTGTCTTCATTATTATGATTCGATTAAATTAAATATAATATGTATTATTCATTGGTGCGATGCCAAGATTCACAGCCGTAAAGAAAAATTAGGGTGATTAAATTATATCATCATCATCAGCTTTTGTTCGTCCACTGTTAAGCGTAGGCCTCCCGCGTGAGCGTTCATTCTCTTCAATCGTCCGCCTTTCGTATCCAAGCCACTCCCTTCATTGAATTACATACCAATTTCAAACGCCAAAAATTACAGTCGCATACATCAAGCAAGGCTAGCTTTCAATGAAAAAGCAAAAAATCTTGAGTCAAAGAATATTAATTTAGGGCTTCGCAAGCAACTTGCCAAAACATTTGTTTGGAGCATCTTGATACACGGATGTGAGACATGGTGCTTATCTGAAAGTGATAAAAAAAAGACTAGAGGCCTTTGAGATGTGGTCATACAGAAGAATTCTCGGAATTTCCTGGAGAGACCACGTCATGAACAATGAGGTTCTCAGGATAATCAAGGAAGATAGGCACCTAATAAGAACCATCTCAGAGAGGCGAGCCCGATGGATCGGTCACATCATGCTCCACGATGGTCTTCTTCACGACATTTTGGAGGGGATGGTTGAGGGTAGAAACTGTAGAGGGCGCCCTAGACGGGAATATTTGCAGCAAGTGTTTAAGGACATGAATTGTAGCTCTTATGCTGAGCTCAAGAGGGTTGCGGAGGACCGAGAGGAATGGAGATCGAGATGCAACAATTCTGTTGCTGCAAACCAATCCACCGGATTGATACTACGAAGAAGAAATTGCATGGCCACCCCACATTTTCTAATGGAACAGTGCCCTTTTTGTTCATAATCGCCCTCAAGGATATCTCATTTTATTTTCTTTACAAACTGTGCCATAATTTACGCCTTTAAAAACTTGAACTCGGATCATAATTTAAGGACAAAAAATACCCCAGTCTGGGTGCTCTTGGGAATGATACATTGTTGTTTAAAAGCGAAACTTACAGTCATTAAATTAGATTAGATCTTCGTCTCTCTCTTTCAAACTCTTCGCTGCGCATTATGCTAATCCTTTAAACAAAAAAGAGAGACGGGCATATTTTGTAAGTGAACTTGTCTAGCGGTCAAATAAATATGTCTTATTATATAAATTACTAGCATGTACCCGGCATGCGTTGCAATGCCATTAAAAAAATAGAAACCGCGAGTGTTTATGAAAGCGCCTCGTCGGGAGCCTCTCGTCTTCCGATTGGATAAGTCGGACATGAGGCGTGACCGGAGCTAATTAGAAACAATAAACTTAGATTATGTTGTTCTTACCTAAATTTGACAGTGGCGCCCGTATGTGTTTTTATTTATTGGAGTGCTTTTGGATACACAATGTTTTTTTTGTTTTTCAGCCATCATTTACAGCTGCATCGCGTAAATGAATATACCCTTCGGAATGCAACTTGGTTTGATTTAATCAAATGTAGAGGAGTCGTTCAGTTTCCATTTTCGCGTACATGTATTGATGGAACAAATGTCGACCTTTTAGGTTATGATTTTCAGCGTTTTCACGAATCATCAATTGATATGAATAGTAATTCATGGCACTGACTTTCTTAGTCGTTTCCTCATCTGTTTGTGGATTTCTCAACGGGATGTTGAAATGGTATCCGTCTTCTCCTTGCCAAAATAAAATCAGATATTGCAATCCATCGTACGATCGATGCGTTTCTGAGAATTGCTGAAAATGACCATTTGTATGATGAAGAATGATTTGCGTTCGGCAGTGGTAATAAGAAAAATTGTCCTTTCGTATGTTTGTCAAGAAATGTTTTGATTCACTTGTCTCACCCGATACCAACGTTAATAAAGGTTCGAGTGGTGAATGTTATTCTGGAAATTTCAATTTTCCACTCGTGCAACACATTCCTAGTGTTTCATTTTTAAATTTACAGGCACTACAATATACGCATAATTTATCATTTTTTCCAATAACAATACTTGGGTGCAGAGTGTAATCATAATTAGGATCGTAATGGAATGCACTATGATTTAAATTAGCATGCAGAGTACGTCTGGTACGATCTACGCGTACTCGATCTGTTTCCAATCTTGCTTCCCACTGCTCATCTGTTTCAGATGAACGGGTTTGAGCAGTGTGTACTCTAACTGTTTCCAATCTCTCCAATCTTGCTTCCCGTTGCTCATCTGTCCAGATGAACGGGTTTGCGAAGCGTGTACTCGATCTATTTCCAATCTTGCTCTCCTTTGCTCGACTGTTTCTGAAGCTCAAGATGCCCTTTTCATTCGTGCTTGAGTTGTACTCTTGACCTATTGCTTTTCGTTTGGGTGGCATAATTGATATCACAGTGGATGTTACGTTTTGAAATTCACTTTTGAAAAATAAAAATAAATTGATTGATATAATACTAACATTAAGGTTATCAACTGACAATACTTGGTGAAATAATTATAATTTTAGAATTAATTATAATGAAAAAAATATAATACCTAGTATTTCATAATATCTTTTTAAATTGAAAGCAAAAAAAAAATATTATTGTATAATGCTGGCTGTCATAGCCCAATGGTAAAGCATTTGCTTTGCAAGCCAAAGGTCGTGGGTTCGATCCCCGACGGAGATTAATAAAAAAAGGATTTTTAATCAATTTCTGAGCTCTAAAATACCCCGGTTGGTGTGAATTTGATCCATCACCCGTAAAATGTCAGTCAAAGCCTATCAATTAAAATTGGTGGTAGACAAAAGTCATCCCGTGAAGACCACCCATTCATAGTAGATTCCTGTAATAATAAAGGATGATGCGTGAATCTCGGGCTGTAGTCTATGACGTTGGTGGATCAACACTCCACACGCAGCGTTTAGCCATATGCACCATGGTAAGCGTCATAGAATTCCACAGATAAGACAAAAAATTACTATCACCATCTGTCGGTATTCTCCTGTATGTGTTTACATAAAAAAAAATAAAAAAATAAAAAAAAATCTCAAGACATTAAGACCAATCATATACCAATTCATTTTTGAAATAACCTTTTTCAATTGTTGTACCCGCACACATATACAGCCTGTAAATATGTGTGTACTAATATAGGATCTTGTCCATACCTACATAAGCCACGGCCTGTTTTTATTTTTTCATTATTGAAGATGGTCTTCAGGAAGGCCGAAACATGTAAACATTAAAATAAATTGTGAATCAAAACTAAATATTTTTATTTTATTAATTTTTTACTTAAAATTAATTATTAAATTATGATATAATACTATCCGAAGCCGACCAGTAATTAGAATTCCAAAATTAACTCTTTTTGCTGTATATCACACACAATTAATACGTTAGATTTATTTAATTCGATAAACAAAAAAGTCGTCAAAAATTCAAATATTGAAATAGTTTATTCGAAAATCGAATTTTGTTTCAAAATATTCAGTACCTTACGTTAATACCTACTTAAAATACCTACTAAAATTACCTACTTAAAATAACTTCAGGTCAATGAATTTTTGTTTACGGCGTTGCCAAGGAAACACAATGTTCTAAATTGGCCGTTCTGTATTACAATAGTCTTGTATGAAAACATGTTTTACGTAAATATTCAATTAATTTTTGTAATTAAATCAAATTTTGAGTATCCTATCTTTTTCCTTTTAGTATCAGCAATAATTCGACAATGTATTATCGCAATCGGGTTAATGGTAACGGAATGCATAAAAGACACACAGACAGACAGACATTGATTTTTATATATATAGATTATAAATGACGCTTGCGTTATATGCTTACAAAGAAATAAATTCATTCTTACTTGAAAAATTACATTTCTTCTTCCTGTATTCGTTCCATATGTGGAATATATTATCACTACAAATTACCGCCACCCAGTTTTGTCACTTGCCAATATCTGTGGCTTGGTTCAAGATATTTCTGCACCTGAAAGTCCACCTGCAAACGTACATGGTTTTCGACGGCCCCCAAGGACGTAAAAAGACTACAGCTTAAGTATCCGAGGCATATAGACACTCTTATGATCTAGAACATTTGGCTCTAAAGAGCGGCTTAATCCGACCAACAAAACGCAGATAGCAATAGACCCATCCAATTTGTGGTCGCATTCAATGTTGCTTAGCTTTGGTGATCAAACGAGAACCGTGCTAACGATTTTTTGTTGTTGCTTGTTAAAAAAACGTTAATAAACTCTCTTGCTCAATATCTTACGTAGAATCTCTGAAATGGCAGCCAGATCTACTGCATTTGTGATGCCTGTACGATCCATCTTTTAAGCATCTGTGGTAGAAAGATAAACTAAAAAACCTTACAAGCATGAATTTATAGATGAAAATATCTTTAAAAACTATGACCCAAGTGCTTGTCTATCACATATTTTTTATGTATCATTGTAAATAGCAGTAAATCTTATCAGTAAGATGGTAGTGTCATTTCAGTTGCTTAATTCAAATAAGTAAACAGATAAATAGTGTCATAACAAATATCAGATTTTTTACATCTTCCTGTATAAAACCTTAAAAAAAACTATGAGAGTTGTACGAAACATATCATTTACAAATAGGAATTACGCAACAAACGACAGTTTACTTTATAATGGCATATTTTTCCCATATTCAGTTTTGTGTATTATTTTCACAATTGATGGATGACTGTTTCGCATTTAATGACAAATATTCCACTCGGCATTGTCAAATAAGCCGCTGATATTGTCATTTAGCGTTTTTGGCTGTCAATAAACATTGTATCGTGCAACATATTCCGATGAAAAACATAATAATTTATCAAAATGCTTGCCTACCGTACGACAGATCGTGGGTTCAAAATGAGTAATTGTATAAATATAATTGTATATTCTTGCAATATTTTTAAATACCCTTGGTTAGTGTGACACTGACTCCATATTATATTTATTCATATTTCTGGTAGACGAAAGTTTTCTATTGAATTGTACCCATTTACAGTGAGTGTCCCAGTTGAGTCAACATAAAAATGGACGATGTGTGCATGCCAGGTCGTCGAAAGATTAACACATTCACTTACATCTTAACTTGATGACCCTTAGATGAACCAAGCCCTCTGCCGGTGCTATACAGTGTGTAATAATATACACATATCCGTTTTCAAAAATGTTAACTAAATAAAATCTGCAGATAAGATATCTTCATCGCCATCAAGCGGTTTTGTTCTATGTTTGTTTACATAAAATACACAATATTTGCGACAATGATGAATGTTTTCATCCCATTTTTATTGGTGATGTGTTATTGCCTCGTATCGCAACAATTCCCAGCAATAAATGCGTTATTGTAACGCAGAATTGCCATATAATGCAATAGCGAAACGCTTTATCAAAGATATATGACATATTCACAAATAAAATTGGATACCTACACTAAATATACTACCAATAATAGCACAATGGGTTCCTAAAAATTCTACTCAACTTTTTATCCACATCTGTTCCAAAAAAAAAAAAGTCAAATTGTAAGCCAAAAACACAGCTCTAGAGACTTTTACAAAAATTATGTGTAATTTCTGAGAAAAAAAAAATCATTGATTGCACCTGTTTAAATGTTTACAGGAACATAGGTAATGATTAAAGACTTGTGGCTCGTATATGATATATACGATCCATTATGACACGAGTAGTTATATAAATTAGTTTATTTTGAAGGGATTATCTACTGCAGCGCGGTACAACCATTCGGGATATGTGGTGGGGGATCTGCTCTTCCAATACAATGGGTTGGCAGTTTTTTGACGATTTTTTAGCATTTGTTTTGGTCCAATTAATAAATCTATTTCCCTAAAACGCGCATTAATTTCATGTGAAATTCTGTATATCCAGTTTTTTGTCGAATATCATATATATTCGGTGGATGACAAAAGATTTCATGTTTTATTTGAAGCTAATTTTATTTATTTTCTTTAAAAATATATATACCCGATAGCTCAAACATTATAAAATAAATTTTTAAGTTTTTTTTTTAATACTTGTGATCTGAAATTAATGTTATTTATTAATATCAAAACAATTTTTTTGATAAGTAAAAGTCATCGCTGGAAAGGTGCAAAAGTTATTTACTTATCTTCTTTCGTATTTAAATATCCTGAAATTATTCCTAAAGCCATGAAAGAGTATCGTCAGGCCGCACTCAAACTTAAAGATCTCCTTTCTTCGGAGTATTCCTCTGCTGAAAGAATTTCAAGTGGGGACCAAACGAAAGTGCAAGAGCTCTCGTTGAGAGATTTTAGAGATTTTACAAAGATATCGCATATTTCACGTGAGAAAAATTTGTGAAAATGATTTCTCAAGTAAAATTTAATTTACGTATATTTTTGGAAGTAATAAATTTACTACAAGCCAGATAATTGACTATTGTTGAAAAGTTTATCCGTTTTTGGAAATAAACCTAAATGATTTGAAATAAAACTATTTATAAATAATATGAATATTAATCATTTAAATTGAATTATAATAATACAGTTTCATTAAGAATTGTAAGTTAACAGCCTTAACTAATAGCGTTATTTCAATGCACTTTTAACTGCCGTTTTAAACTTTTGATAATTATTTAATTTTAAATTGGACCCGCAACAAAGTAACTTTCTCTTGTATTGAAAGCTCAATTGAAACTTTCAAGCGCATCATGGGAATATGTTTTTCCTCAATAATATAACATAGTTTATGTCCAGAGCAAAACGTTGGCGCGTCACGAACTCACAAGCGCCAGTTGGAAAGATAAACTTTTAATGAAACAGAATAAATATTGATGGAAACTGTTTCCAGGCGCGCTTTTCATAGATTCCCAGGAAGTTGGCGCGCTCAAGTATTTTTCTATCGCATTAAAGGTTAAGCCTTCGATAACTCCGACCCTAATCAATGTCAGTCAGCCAGTAATGCGTAAATAAAGAATGATATAACAAATGATTATATATACTTCGGCGATAGCGCGTAGATTACTCAGTAATATAAGTCTCTTCATTTCTGATGAAACGTTATAGGTTTTTTTACAAAGTAAGCTTTTACATTTTATTGATTATATAATGTTAGGTTCTAAAAATGTATGTTTTAATATTCATATCATCATAAAGAGCAATTCGTTTGATAAACAATAACACTATTACGTCTAACCTGCAATCAATGGAACACGGGCGTAATATTAGTTCATTTCGTCTATTCTACCGTTAATAGTACGATCGCTGCCCTTCAGAACTTAGAGAACTAATTCATCCTGCACCCACTTACAACCAACAAACTCGTCTTACACTTGCTGGACATCCATACACGGTTATTTTGTGTCCACCAAGAACTAGCAGTTTCCACATTTCCTTCCTAAATGCCACCGGTAAGCTTTGGAATGTTCTTGTACCGTCTGTATTGTCTCCTTTATACAATCTGGATCTTTTCAAGAAACCGATAAATATACACATGTAATCTCCACACACAAAAACAAACACAACACACGTTTCTCACATGCAGCGTCCAGCCACCCCAGCGGACTGCATAAGTGCACTACTCTCGACCAGTTGTGCTCTCCTGCGTGTGATTACACAAAAAAAATCATACGAGTAAGTAATGATGATGATAAATACAGTATTTCAGGTATAATATCTTTTGAAAAATGTGAAGGCAGGTTTTTTGAGTGATTATTTTTATATACGGTGTGAAAAAGCTACGCGTGTTTTCAGAAGTATAATCTATCAATACTGATTCTTTCATTTTAAAATTTTAATCAGCTCCGGTAGCCGACGTTCCCGGAATACGGTACCGATAATGGACATCGGGAAATCGGTAATGTGTTCTCGCATCCACTAAATAAATTGAAATTTATGAATAATACACATCGTAAATTTTCAAACGGGAGAGGAAAAAACTGAAAAAAAAACTCCCGCCGACCGCTTCGTGAAAACGCTTTAAGCTCAGCTTCAAAAGTTATATAGCCAACAATAAAAACAGGTATTTATCCGAAAAAATAAAAAAAAACTTTGAAATTAAATCAAGCGCAGTTTTACGATATTTTTTTAACTATATGATTTTCGCTCTTTTGTATTTTCATGTTTTTTGTACTGAAGCATTACTTCGATTTTTTATATAATTTTATGAGCTTAATAGCTTTGCTTGAAATACTTGGCAAACTTATTAAAATTCTATTGGATCTGCTAGATTTTTGTAAACTAGTTATTTAATACTACATAAAACTTTGGCTTCCTTTTTTACCCCGTTTTACTCAATATCACATAAATATATATTTTTGGGGTTTTCACGACCAGAAATACTAGAGTTATAGCTTTTGAGTTGAGCCTCGTGTGTAATTTTTTTTTTCTCTGCTTGAAGATAAACCCTGCAATGGCGGTCGAAATTGCGGAGGGAAGAAGAAATTTGCCTCACACGGCTAAGCTTAAAAGCCATATTATATGATTAAATTAAATAAAACTAATTCTTTTTATATTCATGTTTATATTTTACACCTTTTTAAGTTTAAATCAATGTAATGTTTTTTTCATAGATATCGTTTTTTTTTCTTATGATTCCGTAGCGCTGAAAAAAACGTGACAAACAGATGTAGAAAATATGTTTTGAAATCGTCTGCGATAAAAATGAAATGGAGCCAAGTTTGGCGCAACGTGATTTCACTGAAGGAATGCTTTACGTTTTCAGACAATGCCACTTGTTGACGTAGATATTGTTTGACATCTCAAAAGAATAGCAACCGGTTCATTACTTTTAATATTCTGGTAGTAGAGACGATTCATCATAGTCATGTGAAATGATCCACCTTTTGATAAATATATCTTCTAAGTACTATTATATAATATTAGTTTTTGTTACCTGTTGCTTATGAAAGTCAGTACTTTTAAACATCAAATATGATTTTATTTTATTGAAATAAAATCTATTCTTTGTCATAGCTTATTATTGTATTGATATCATAATACTATTGCTTTAATATGTGACAACTAGAGGCAACGCTCTTGTCGTTTTGTGACCTTACCTCTAATCAAATAATGTTTCAGTATTCAAAAGTCTTTTACATGTCGTATACATTATACTTTTATCAATCTCTATCAGCTTTCGCAGAAAGATGACACTTAGAATCTAATAAAGCTTTTGAAAAAACAATATTTTTAAGTAATAATTATGACGTACTCGTATATTGTTACTTAGTATTGATGATCATTCAATAAAATTTCAACAAAAAAGATTTTTATTGATGTAGCTTATAATCAAACAGTTTTGTTATTATTGAACAAAAAGCTTTTTATATTGCAAAGATAATAGATGATCATACTGTTGAAAATGTAATTAAAGTATTTAAAAGTTCAAGCATTCCAAATTGTTCCCTAGAATTCAAAATATTGATTAAGTCTTTATTGAAAATTCTCAACTTTTATTTTTAAATTATTGTCCCTGAATTCAATTATTTTCTTCAGATAGAAAGCGTGGATAGCCACCAAGGCAAGCGTTGATAAGAATTCAAAGTGTGCAAGACTCGTAAATTTTTAGCGACATTTCACACAGGCAAACTATGTTGGAGCCAATATTTTCAGCGCAAGCAAATGTGTGAAAATATAAATTTTGGAATTTTTCATCATTTATATGAATAAAAAAGAGTCCTTAAAGTGAAAGCTACGCATATATATGCTGACGACACAGCAATAATAATTGAGAGTAATAACTGGAAGGAAGCAATAAAATTAGCCAACGATTACATTAACTGTCTCAAAAGGTGGTTTGACATTAATCTACTTACATTAAATGCAAAAAAGACATATCTAATCCCATTCTCCATAAACAAAAATAAAATAAAAACACCTATTACTAAATTATTTATACATTGCCCTGGGTGTAATAATTCTAACTGTGATAAAACCTGCTCAATGATCAAATCCACAGAAAAAATAAAATACCTGGGTATATTAATTGACAGTAACTTAAAATGGAACATGCACACAGCCGAACTAGTGAAACGTATACGCAAATGCATCTACATATTCATTAGATTCAGAAACATCCTATCTAGAGCAGATTTAAAAATGGTTTACTACTCCATTGTCCAATCTCAACTGCAATATGGCATTGTCGGCTGGGGAGGAACATACCTAAATATCACCAACCCCATTAGAACTGTACAAAAACTTATCATCAAAATCATATTAAAAAAACCTCCCACATACCCAACAGAAAGCCTATTCAATGAATTTAAAGTGCCAACGGTAGATTCATTATACCAAAAATACACTGTTCTACAGACAATAAAAGAAAGGAGAATTGAAAACTGGAACACTCATCACTCTGCTAGGTATATACATAATCTACTAATACCAAAATTTAACACACAACAAGCAAATAATGGTTACAAATACAACGGAATAGTGAATTTCAACAATCTTCCTCCGGAAATAAAAGCGATCAGTGACATGATAATAATGAATAAAAGGGTAAAACGGTTCTTCAAAAATAAAAAATCAGATCTGACGTAATTGTACAAAAATGAGAAATAAATGATATAAATATAATTTTCTTATTACATTATAATGTTACTATTATTAAAATGATACTGATGTAAACCTCTCTGTATATGATTCAAGCTAGGTACTAAGTAGTAATTGTATGTATATGATCCAAGCATAATAAGTATAGAATTTATATAAATTGTATAAATATTTATATTGTTAAAAAGGTATTGATTATATTAAGTTCATTAAAATGTGTCTGGTGGAAATTGAGACTTAGATGGGTCGAGGCTATTTAAAGAATCGAAATATATATGTAAATGATGCTGAAATTGTCACTTCGATTATAAAAAATTTATAAATTTTAATGATATTATTTTATATTCTAAAAAAAAAAATATGTTATTATGTAAAAAATGTAAAAAAATAATAATATAAATTATACAACACTTAAATCAAAAGATGAATCCCACGCCACACACAAGATCTACCTTTAAGTGGCGTGGAAAGCGAAATTCCAAAAATAAAAAAAATAAAAATAAAAAAATAAAATGAATGTAATACTATCAAAAAAATCTTAAATGTATCCTATTATATTTGATTAAATAAAAAAAAAAATATATATATAATAAATAAAAATATTTCAAAACCTTCCAAACATATATTTTATGTTATTTTGACAGTGATTTGTATGATGCGTAATGCATTTAAAATACAAACTTTAGCGTACGATAAATTCCAAAAAGTAAAATCGAAACACTTTTCATATGACATGCGGTTGGGTGTATTTGAGATGTTTAATCGCTCGACTACTACGCATGAAGTTATGGGTTCAATCTCAAACAAAAACGTCAATTAAAAATGCAAAACAAGTTATTTGCTCTATATTTTTTCAAGTAAATATGAAATAAGTATGTTTTTATAATTTAAGAATTAATTTTAATTAAAAAATTAATAAATTAAAAATAGTTAGTTTTAATTCACAATTTATTAATTTATTATTTTTTTAATTAAAATTAATTCTGAAATTATAATTATGCAGTTTCACCAAGTATTGTCAGTTGATAACCTTAATGTTATGTTTTCATACTTAAAAACATTATTGCATATCATTTGCTTCTTGTGTCAATATGTTTTTCTGTTTTTTTTTTAATTTAAATATGTAATACACTATATATACTCATCATCATTATCTTCATCAGCCTGTATCCGTCCACTATTGAACGTAAGCCTCCCGCATGAGTTCTCTTCGATCCTCTGCCTTCCGCATCTAGGTCTATTCTCTCTCCCGCTATTCTCTTTATGTCGTCAGTCCACCTTGCAGGGGTCGGCCAATGCTTCGTTTCGGCCAATGCCAGTTCTAGGGCTCCACTCCAATATTTTTCTTCCCTATCGACCGTCGTCTCTTCGACAGATATATCCTGCCCATTGAGTGTGCCTATTCGTTGGGTAGCCTCCACTACTTAAGTTCTTCTGCGGATATTATTTATTCCGGATTCTATCTTTTAGCGACACTCCTAGCATGGATCTCTTCATAGCACGCTGGGTGACCTTTATTTTATGGGTAAGACTTGCTGTTAGATTCCACATCTCTGCGCCATAAATAAATACAGGGAGGATGCATTGGTTAAACGCCGACAAAAAAAGACATTACGTAATTTTCGCTTTAAAAATAAACTTTAGTTTTCTAAATGCTGCCCATCCAGTTATAAACGCCTGTCGATTTCTTTTGAGAAGTTATTTCATCCTAGTTGTATTTCTTGTCCTAGATATGTATAGTCATTTACAACCTTTATATATATTCCTCCAATCGAAATCTAGTCAAACACCTGGGAAATATGACTATATATACATAATTGGTTCATTTGACACTGAACCGTCACCCTATAATTTCCTTTCTTTATTTGTTTTTAAACATTAGTGGTAAACGTAAAACAAAACAGGCATAATTCACAAACGCTTGGCTGTAGTCTAATGCCGTTAAAGGATCAAAATTCCACATATAATACCTATCCATCCTAAGAATACAAAGCAATATAGAATAAGCCCGGTTCAATAAATAATTATTAATAATTATATTGTTACAATTTTGAATCTCAGCGCTCGCTATTGTGTCGTCACTAGTGCTGGATGTAAATTATTTTACACTAAATATGTCGATGCAACACACTTGATTAAAAGTAGATAAAAACATTAATGCTTGATGGGTCATTGCGCCATTATTTTTTATTTGTATCTATTATGTATTTAAAAACGAATTGAAATAACATTTGTAATGCTTAAAATGATGACATTAAATAATTGAATTGAACATAAAAATTAAATAATACAGAATCGAATTCAATACTAGTATTTTCCTTAACGTAAAATAGTTATGATAAGTGTTTTTAATTTACCTTGTTTTTACATTGATCACGTTGAGTATGACCTCCGCTCATAAGACTGTAGTTTCGAATAACTTGTAGCCTTCTTCAATTCGTCAGTTGAATCTTGATAGTGATAGATTGAAGAAAGCTACGTGTTAGTTGAAATTGCAGTCTCATAAACGGAGGTCATACACAAGGTAATACTCAAGGTTATCCATGTTAAAACAAAATAAACAAATATACATATATAGTAAATAACCTAAAATTCAATGCTAAAAACATTAAAAAAAAACAAATCTAATAAATTGCGAATTTATTAAAAACAAATCAACATATTCTATCCAGCATATAGAGTTTATTAAAAAATATAAAGCGTTAAAGAAACCGTAAACGAGATTTCTCCGTCGCCGTCTAGTAGCGTTTGCTCGTACGTTTTCACGTAAAAAATGAGACATAAAGTTTAAGCCTTTAATGCCAGTCATGTAGCTGAGGGAGAGAAGCTTCTAGACGCGGCTTCTGAACGTTCTTTTGTATTCCGTTTTCACAATATATTCGCTTGTCACCTGTCAGCGCCTCCCGCACATCGCGGAGATCATTATCAAGCGGAGGGAGTTGCCGAACTGCGCAGTCAAAATACAATAAATCCGGGCCGAGCAGCGATAAGACTCATCGCTAGAAATTATCTATGACAGTTTCATCGCGTGAAAAAATAAATTTTTCTATCACACTATTGTGTAATAGATAATATTTTAAAACAATAGTTGTATTAAATAGATACATATTTCCTAGATAATTACTACAAAATCTCTTTGTTTTTATTTTTTGTTTTATCACTTAATTTAATTCTTTATTTTTGTCTTTATAAACATTAATTCAAAGTTATTTAAAAATAAAATAGATACAAACAAAAACAAAGAACGGTGCAAATGTATACAGAGAATAAGTGTTTTTACTCGTAATATTAAAGATGCAAAAGTGTTGACATATTTTGTGTTAATCATTTGAAGTTCAGCACAAGTTGAGGCACAATACCGAGCGCCAAGTCAGGAATTGTAACAATATAAACCACTTGCTGGAATACCGCGATTTCGCTTTCAATGAAAGTTTCGTCATCATTCATAAACTCATAATTCTTATACAAATAAAAATAATGAGGTAAGAGAACGGACAAAGAAACATTTAATATTATAGTCGGTCAAGAGGCAAAGGTGGGACATGTACTTTGTATGCCGCAATAGAGCATTAACTACAGCTGCATTTTCTTCAAGCCCATTGTCTCACGCCGCACTTAGAGATAAATTTATAAAAATGTTCTCTTAATACTTTAACTGATGGGATTGCACTAGAAAAGATTCATTTATTATATACAAGAAACGAAAATGTATTTAACATTTTCATAATATTTTACATTAGTTATAAATAAAACACACGTGGACATCTTTTCTTTGTTATATAAAAGTAACTTTACACTCAATTGATTCGGAAAATATTCTACACAATTTATTTAACAAGAATTCAAGAAAATATTTTCATGTTTATGAAGAAAGAATACAACTTTCTAAAAAATTACACCAATTTTCACGACAATTACTTGAATATTTCAGTCTATTCATTAAAAATTCTGGAAATTACTCAAAACAAAAAAAATCTAAACATAGAAAGTGGACTGTAGAACTCAAACTGCGCTTTAAGATTTTGTATTGTTTTAGTTAAATTGCCAGAGAAAATAAATGAACTACTCTTACTTGATGAATTACTCGTAGCAGGATAATTTTTTCTTCGATTTTTTTTTATGTAAACTCATAAAAGAGAATACCGCCATAGGATTGATAAAAATATCGAATTTGTGGATTATATATTGCTTATCTAAAATCTGCGTGCGGAATGTTGATCCGACAACGTCATTGATCTGTAAATTATAAATCGTCCGTGTTTTTAAGGAATTAACTTTGAATTGGTGATGTTTATGTAACGGTGTTTACTTGAAGACGTCATCAAGTTTTTAAATAGATTTTGACATACATTTTACGAGTATCATTTATTTGTTTAGTACATATCAACGACAATAGCACATTGTTAAATCGGTTCTCATTCGATCAACAAAATTAAACAGCGTCGGATACGAACCTCACTATCTGTTGCTCAGCGCGTGTTCTTGGTGGGGTCGAACCTCCGCTTAGAACCAAACAGTTCTGGTTTAAGAAGCAACTAGCACATTAGCTTGTCATTCTTGACATTTTTAATGAGATCGGATGATATTTATACGATATCCCTAATCCGGTCTCTTTAAGTTCACGAGGTCTCAGCAATAAGTCTAGAAAAAGTCAACCAAATTACTTAATAAACTTACAAGAAAATCGATTTACACATGATATTATGGCTTTTGGGCTTAGCCGTGTGTGGTGAGTTACTAATTTCCGATATTTCAACCGCCATTGCAGGGGTCTTCTTCAGGGTAGATGACTTAAGTCATCAAAGTGGCCAAAAGCCATGAAAACTTAAGAAGCGATTTATACATGATTAAATTAACATATTCAAGCCAATAGCTTCTCGTTTAGAAGGAATTTTGATAATAATACATCCATGTTGATGAAAAAAAAATTTGGGACGATACAAGGATCATAGCTTTTAGAACTAATTTTAGGCGATAATATACTATATATAATAAATAAAATATTATCTGAGAGTCTTTTTGTATGATATACTTGTATGAACTATAAATCTTGTCAAGTATCTGGAATCCTATTTAACACTCCGTGAATCTATGGCACTGATAAATATTAACGGATATAACGGTAATTTTCACGGAACCTAAACGTGAG
The DNA here is from genome assembly GCA_022606575.1 of Glossosoma conforme. Lineage (NCBI taxonomy): Eukaryota > Metazoa > Arthropoda > Insecta > Trichoptera > Glossosomatidae > Glossosoma > Glossosoma conforme. The sequence goes on from JAGTXR010000149.1 coordinate 534,789, forward strand.
GTTACATTTCCCTAATCAGCCCCCTGCGGTCCGCAGTCCGATCACGTCTCCTCATAATTCACACGTCCCCCGGGATCCCAGACAGTTGGCGACCCCTGCCCTCTAACTATCGAAAGCTGTCGCAGAGAGAGATTCCGCATCTTAATCTGAGTAAGTGAAAATACAGACGATTAGAGAGCTTTACAAAGCTTACCAGAGTGTTAAAAGTAAAAAAAAATAAGCTATTTAAAATATAATTAATGAACAGTTTTTTTACACAGATCTAATAGTGATGCACAGATGGAGGCGGGACCAATTCAGAAAGTTCAGAAGAGCAGTGTCTGTGTTCCATAAATCAAAGATCAGATAATTTGTAAAGGGGTACACTAAACTGATTCCAAATCTCGCTCATAGCGTACGTGTTAGAAGCTGCGCCAAATAAATGTGTCACAGTTGCTACTTAGTACCGATTCTTATCCACGTTTGTGGTCAACACTGTTGCCATATATGATTCCTATTTGAGCTTTTATAAGGCGTTGTTAAGATTTGTCATGTGCTTTAATTCGTCACGGGATCTAGCCCATCTCATTTAATGTGATTGTGGAAGATCGAGTTATTTAAACGAAATGCAGAAGTTGTCTTTTGTATGCCACCGGTAAGCTTTGGAATGCTCTTCCAGCGTCTGTGTTTTCTCCTTCCTACAATATACACTTGCAATCTCCCCAACCCACACACAAACACGAACACAACACACGTTTTCCGCATGCAGCGTCCAGCCTCCCTGGCTGAGCGCCATAGAGTACACTGGTCTTGACCGGTTGTGCTCTCCTGCATGCGTTTACATAAAAAAAATAAAAACTCTGGATATCTTCAAAAAACAGATGAACATACACTTGCAATCTTCCCAACCCACACACAAAAACGAACACAACACTCGTTTCCTGCATGCATCGTCCATCCCTTCTGGCTAAGCGTCATAGAGTGCACTGGTCTTGACTGGCTGTGCATGCGATTACATAAAAAAATATATATGACTTAGAACCAAGCCATTGATTCATGTCCATTAATACCCCATCCTTTTTCAAATTAAAAATACAATAGTAACAACCCCTTTACTTAAGGAAGAACGACTTATGGGCAGAGCGTATGCTATCAGACCCCAGCCAAATCACAACACGCACGTGGCCGGTGACACTCAGCGCCGCAAGTGCCAATCAACTGAAACTAATCGCATACCAATGACAGACATCCAAATACAATAATAATGATACACTCATGACTGGACTTGTTAAAAAACCAATATGACGACACATATAATACACGTCCAACGAGCGAAAAAAAGGAGACGAAAGATTGCATATCGAGGTTTTCGACACCAGCCTGCAAAGGCTATTTCAAGCTGATATCAATAGGTTCTCCTTAAGCATATGTAAAGCAAAATATTGGGAATCACTGCATTGTTATTCTTCTCATTAGTATGCTCAGCGGGTCTGTACTACGTTTTTATTTTTTCGTTAAAATTTCTAAAAACGACGTTGTAATGTTGGCGTAACTTAATTTTTTTTTTTTTTTTTAAATAAATGTATTGTATTCCGGTTTAACATTTTTTTAATGTTGTTGAAACAACGTTTCTTTTTGTTAAACTCTTTAATTTGCATTTCGGTGGAGCGTTTTATTCAAAATATTTGAGAAATTTTACTTTCAATATACTATGTAGTAAGAGTTCTCATGGTTGAAATATGGAATTATCTACATTTTCTTACTCGTAATATATATAGGGATTGAGATTTTTCTAATAACGGAATGGTGGAAATAATAAGACAACCTAATTAAACTCGTACTTGATAATTTTAGATTTATTATTAAATTGTATTTTATAGTTTATGTTTATTTAAATATAAAAAATGAAATGATTTATATGTGTATCTATTGACACACATCCGAGTATATAATCCAATACATCTTGTTTCATTACCTATATATTCAACTATTGTTGAAGAGTTTGTGCATTGCTGAAAGCACACCTATATTGGTTAAAAACATTTAATCAAATTTTTATTTAACTTTTATATTGTACGTACTAGTATTACCGTTCAGTGTAGTGTAATTATGGCAGTTGCCCTTTGAGCTTCAATAGCTCATTACTAATTTCTTTCGCACGTGATATTTTTGTTTCCATGGGCGAGATTACAAAGAATGTGCTTTTATGCCAAGCTCCTGAAAATACTGAAACATTGCAAATGTAACAACATGACTCTTTCGATTTTCACAAGTAGTATAACATATGTACAATCCGATTAACGCCATTGTGTTGAAAGTCTATTTTACTCTCTACTCTAAGAAAAATAACAAAATATGTCCCAAATTTAACAGCTATATACAGATTATATGGCAGTAAATTTTTATGCAGTAATCGAATGGAATACTAAATAACTTTACTAAAATCATATATAAGTCGAAGATTGATGCATCTTATATTATTTTTTTCATACTGTTTATACAGTAGAATACCATCAGGTGATATAAAAATATGTTATCACTTGCTTTTCTTCGGTAGTCATTACTCGCTTGGCATTCACGCAAAAATAAACATTTGCCGTCAACTCGATAAATAACTTATTAAGATTTTGAAGATCGAATCTATGACTCTTCGCATAGTAGACAAATGTTTTTTCTCCAAGTTATATATTTTTTGATGACTTTACCGCTTTCTTCGTAAATAAGTAAATACCAGGGCTAATTCTCTTGACTAGTGATATACCATTAAAAAGAAGTATTATTTTTAAATTAATTTCCATTTCGCTTGAAATAAGACGGACTTAAATATTGTTATTAATTTATTCCGTTGATCGAAGATAAATTATTAATGGAATTTTTCGCCAAAAATATCCTGAAAGGTAAAACCTGAAGGCCTGAAAAAGTAAGCCGCCAGATCCGAATTTATTGAAAGATAAAAAGATGATCACTGTTATATTTTATGGTTCTAAGAACCTCATCTCACAAAAGCATGTATCGTAATACATTTTTAAAGAACGTTTTTTATTATGAATGTTTCAATAAAACAAAATTTTATATATTTAGAACATCCAAAAAAATTATTCACCATTCATAAAATTGTGTCACCTAAAAACAGTAACCTATCATATTAGAGATTAAACAGGATATTTCAATTTCAATTTTATTTATTTTTTCCTTGCAGAAACATTACAAATTTTATCAACTCAGTGTATTTCTGAAGTACAATAATAATAAAATAAAAATACAATAGGTAACATAAGTGTGGCGATGTAAATTTATTGACACATTTAGTATCACTAATCTCACACTCAGAACTAGCGTCAGGAGACTCAAGATAAATAGTTTGACTTGTAACAACAAAAACTCTGTCATAAGTATATCATGATTAACACACAAAAAACATGGCATTATTGTCACAAAATCAAACGTGTAACATTTCGCCTCCATAAACACCAGCACTGAATCTAAAGCAATATTACACTAAATATGTCAATATCTTCACTCAAGTTGGTTTCAACCACTGTTCACTGCGATTCTTTCGTCTTACACGTATCCAGGGTTGAACGATGGTCATTTCAGGACACACTTCAGGCTCCATGAGAGACTCCAGCGAAGTCACGATGACCCCGACTTTGAAAGAAGTTGACAGCGGCCGCCTGCTGACAATCCTTCTGATGGTCATCCAAGAAGGATTGAATGCAGCGGTTGCTGCCAAGAAGCTCCGCAAGTCTTCAGCCGATGTATCTGGGTGAAGGCCCTTGGCATGAAGATACGCCATCTTCACTCCAGTAACCTTCTTTGAAGGAGCTGCAGAACCACGGATCACCAGACGTGCTGTATGTTGTTGCCTTTCCCCATCAGGAGAGGCGCGACTCAACTTAGAGTGGTGAACTTCCCCGGAAAGATTGCTCGGGGGAGGGAGAGGACATCCACGGAGAAAGCACTCAGGTCCTCCAGTTCCTCGAACGATGATTCGTCCTTGCTTAGAATGGGAGTCCTTGGGAGCCTTGCTCGAAACAGCAGGGGCTCCTTCGATAGTATCTTCCACTCTTCGGTGGCCTCACTCGAAGCGGATTCATTGACGGCAGGCTCGGAGTCTCTGCTGTCACAGTTTAGCGCCGTTGACACAGGAATGGTGACAGCTTCAGCGTAGGAAGACGGAATTGATTTTTACGCTCGAGGCAAGCGCCTTCTGCAGGAAGTCGGCAGACTTGTCGGGTTGGGTGGAGGGTCCACACCATCGGATGTCAGTGCATCTTCCTTTCCGCATCCAACAGCCTTTAAAAGCCGCTCCAGCAGCAATCGGTGTTTGTCTAAGCGACGATGTATTTGCGCGATATCACAATCGCAACGGTGCGCCATCCTGTAGGTAGGATGACTAGACACGTCCGCCCGGTTTGAGTGTTGAGCGACGAATCTATATTGGAATAATATTGCATTATTATTCCAATAAAAGCCTCCTTTTGTTATGCAATTGTACTTACAAGTTAGCTTTGAAACGTACTTCTTTCTACTGTACTATATATATTATGCCAACAACGTCACCGAAGTTAATAGTATATCCCCCCGAGTATCATACCTGACGCTTAAGTTATCGAACCGATACTCCTTACGAGTGGTACAAGTATATGCCCCAACGTCTAGCCATACCGATGAAGACGTAGAAGCTCTATATGAAGACATCGAAAAAGCCCTAGAATACAATAAGACACATTACTGCATAGTTATGGGAGACTTTAATGCTAAGATTGGAAAGTGCTGTGGAAACGAGGAATTTATAGGACAATATGGAACCGGACTCCGAAATAACAGAGGACAGATGCTGGTAAACTTTCTACATGCTAACAAAATGTTTTGCATGAACACATTTTTCAAGAAAAAACTAAAACGCAAATGGACCTGGAGAAGCCCGGATGGCAACATAAAGAACGAAATTGATTTTATTATGGCTAATAAGAAGACCATAGTCACTGATGTCTCAGCGATGCAATGCTTTAGTACCGGAAGTGACCACCGTCTCGTTCGAAGTACTGTGCACCTAGACATCAAACTGGAAAGGAAAAAGCTGATAAAACAAAGAGTTATACGTCCGTTAAATGTTCAGAGCAAGCTTGAGGAAACTTTTTAGCTTGAACTACAAAATCGATTCGCAGCACTGGAAGATAGTGATGACACCGACAACGTCAACAAACTTAACGACAGAATCATTAATAGCATTAAAGAAACTGCCAAAAAGTCTTAAAGCAGTGCAAAAAAGAAAAAAGGGTCAAAATTCTCAGACAAAACGATAGCTCTTATGGACGAACGTCGTAAAAGCAGAAGCATCCAAGATTACAATACCCTGAACAAAAAAGTGAAAAAATCCATGAGATTTAACATTCGTCGTTCAAACACCGAGTATATCATGGAGATTGTTGCACAACGCCGAGGGTCAAATGCATTTAACAGACACACCTCTATAGGACAGGCCCAACTTTCCAAATTAAAGACACACGATGGGAAGATAACAACAAATCTTAATGATATACTGAAGGAAATAGAACATTTCTACGGGTTATTGTATTCATCTACGATGCCAGGTCCTAATGACAGATCTGCGGACGACAAAAGGGCTACTCTCACAAAGCACTGGTGTGAAGACATCCCAAATATAAGTATATTCGAAATTAAATCGGCCCTAAAACAACTTAAGAACAACAAAGCCCCTGGAGAAGACGGAATTACATCTGAGCTTCTGAAAGTAGGAGGAACCCCTCTGTTGAAAGAGCTTAAAAAACTATTCAAGAAGGTAATAGAACGTGGAGAAACCCCGTCGACATGGAGTACGAGTATTGTGATATTGTTCCACAAAAAAGGGGATAAATCACTGCTCAAAAACTACCAACCCATTTCCCTTCTTTCCCATGTGTATAAAGTATTCTCCAGAATTTTAACAAACAGGCTGACGGGTCGATTTGATGAATTCCAACCTCGAGAGCAAGCTGGGTTTAGGAAAGGCTTTAGTACAATTGATCATATCCACACGCTAAGACAAATCATTCAGAAAACCGAAGAATATAATCAGCCACTCTGCCTCGCCTTTGTAGACTATGAAAAGGCATTTGACTCAATCGAGACTTGGGCAGTGCTAGATTCACTACAACGCTGCAAAATAGACTATCGGTATATAGAGATAATAAAATCTCTATACAAATCTGCAACAATGATGGTCCAGCTCCATGATAGCACTAACAATATTTCTATAAACAAAGGTGTTAGACAAGGAGATGTTATATCTCCAAAACTCTTCACAAACGCCCTAGAAGATATTTTTAAACTGCTATCCTGGACAAAATGTGGAATAAATATTAACGGAGAGTACATTTCTCACCTCCGATTCGCAGATGACATAGTGCTAATAGCCGAATCACCTGATAAGCTCCAAGACATGCTCTACGAGCTCAATGAAGTGTCTAACAAAATTGGTCTGAAAATGAACATGGATAAAACAAAAGCCATGATTAATAGTCATATTTCACAGACCTTCGATCCTATTTCCATTGGAGGATCAGAAATAGAGGTTGTAAACGACTATACCTATCTGGGACAAGTAATACAACTAGGGCGAAATAACTTCTCAAAAGAAATCGACAGGCGCATACAACTGGGATGGGCAGCATTTGGAAAACTAAAGTACATTTTTAAAGCGAAAATTCCGCAATGCCTTAAAACTAAGGCGTTTAACCAATGCATCCTCCCTGTATTAACTTATGGCGCAGAGACGTGGAATCTGACAGCAAGTCTTACCCATAAAATAAAAGTCACCCAGCGTGCTATGGAGAGATCCATGCTCGGAGTGTCGCTAAAAGATAGAATCCGAAACGAGGAAATTCGCAGAAGAACTCAAGTAGTGGATGCTACCCAACGAATAGGCACACTCAAGTGGCAATGGGCAGGACATATCTGTCGAAGAGACGACGGTCGATGGGGAAGAAAAGTATTGGAATGGCGCCCAAGAACTGGCAAACGAAGCATTGGCCAACCCCCTACCAGATGGACCGACGATATAAGAAGAAAAGCGGGAGTGACCTGGATGCGGAAGGCGGAGGATCGAAGAGGATGGAGACTCATGCGGGAGGCCTACGTTCAACAGTGGACGGACACAGGCTGATGATGATGATGAAATATATTTAAAAATCATAAAAAAAGTATTCTTAAAAAAAATCTAATGGAATTAAATTAAATAATATAATTTTGTATTTGTTCTTTCAGCTATTCAAATACCCGTTATTGTAAAATATTACGTTGAAGGTGAATGTTTAAATTATGATAGTTGTTTTCTTAATTTTCTTATATTTGGTTGCAAATGATATAAATCAAAGGATATAGATGTTGATATAGTCTGACTGATATAAACTCTGTGTCCTGTAGGACGTAGTCCGTCCCTGAACTTAGCTTCAGGAAGCGCAGTGGCCGAATACATTAAATGGCTAATTTCATTTCGGTCTCTGAATTTCACAAATTCGATTACATTTTATTCTTAGCCGTTTGTGAGAGACCTAAAATTATAATGGAATATTAAAAATGATGAATTTTTTCATACAACTGCAGACAAATTTTTGGCTTGAAAAACATTATTTTTTATTTATTTTCGACACTAGGTATTTTTCTGTTAAACATAAAAAACAAGAGTAGTAAAGAAATTAGGAGAGAATATATTGGCGTATAAATCAGTCTTGTTACGGACGATCCCCATTCATTTTTAATACCACATAAACTAACTTTACACTTACTAGGTAACATCAAGTGAAAATGTCACTCGAAAAACATTTTAAATGGGGTGATCTTAATCTATATAAAGAATAAAACAAGTAAAATATTCTATGAGACCACCGATTAGTTTCATACAAAAAAACCTCAGTGTTCTCATAGAAAGTTTTACTTGTTTTATTCTTTAAATATGACAAACCATAAAATTACGAGATTCTACTAGTAATTTAATGTATATAAAAAGTTTCTAAAGCCAAATCATCTACATTATCCACTAAAAAGATTGCAATGGACCCGTATACTTAAAATTATTGTACTCTCCAAAATGTACGCTGCATCATCACTCTGTAGGTTAAAATTTAAAATATGGACTTCTAAATATTTATTAGAATATTATTTTATTATTTCAATATTCTAATCTACTTTTATAGATCATTGACTATATTACAATATTACAATATTATTAGTTATTAAATATACACATGCTTTACATCAAAATTCTTTATACGCATCAATTCGTTTAGAAAAAATATCGGCAGAAGCGGGATTCGAACCAGCGAGCTTTGGAACCAACCGTTGCCCTTTGTTCATTACCCTAGACCACTCGACCATCTCCTTGCAGCTCCTCTCGGCAACGGTTGGTTCCAAAGCTCGCTGGTTCGAATCCCGCTTCTGTCGATATTTTTTCTGAACGAATTGATGCGTATAAAGAATTTTGATGTAAAGTATGTGTACATTTAATTACTAAAATTTAAAATAAAGCATAATATTTTTAGTTATTTTGAGAAGCATTAATCACACAATGAATAACTTATTAGGTTTTCACAGCCAGATTCGATATTGTGGCGTTTGGGTTTAGCCGTGTGTGGCAAATTACTCCTTTTCAATATTTCGACCACCATTGCAGGGGTCTTCTTCATCTACTAAGTCTGACACTAAGTCATCAACCCTGACGAAGATCCCTGCAAGTAATTCGCCACACACGGCTAAATCCAAAAGCCACAATATCAAACAATGAATCTCGGTAAAATCGGAATATTCGTGAATACAGCGTTATTGTCTTGAGGAAATGGCAAATCAACACACCAGATACAGCGCTTAGGTATCCCTACAAACGGTCAGATTATACTAACAATTATATTTATCTATCACTCTTTAGTATGTAAGTAGAAAGTTATTTTCTGGTTTTTGAGGGAAAATAATTTTATTTCAGGGAAAATATGTAAATAAAACGTTGGTAATAATTCACTGTCATAATAATTCGACTCGATTGTTTTCACTATTTTTCAAAACGAATTCGAATTCCGTGAAATGTTTTTTTTTATTATTACCTAATGGAATATTCATTAGTGGCTGGCAGCAGTACGTTCTCATTTTAATGAATGGCGGCTCGGCTTGCACAGGAATCACGGGGAAATATCCAATTACGTAATTAAATTCATTTAGTAGAGTTTTTTCTTTTTGTAAAAATACCATTCGCTTTGTTCGGTATGTCAGCGGGACACAATAGACCAGCAATTTTCAAACTATATAAAAAAAACATTTCAAAAACATTAAAAATATATTATCTTTACTATGATCCTAGGATTACCAAGTGGTTAAGTTTTTCGAAACGACAAGTTGATCATAGAACCATGGTACTGAAAATAGTAATGACACTGAAATTATTTTAATACCGAGTTGCGTATGCTAAATAAGACCAGGGTAGTTTTGTTCGAATTGAATCGTAGATAAACCTTTTTCTTACTAGAAAAACGGATGTGGAAGGGAGGGTCTTCGGACAGTTAGAATTCAAAACTTATTTATATAAGTCTCATCCACTTTTACAAGATCTATACCCAACAATAAGCTGAGTAAACCAGCCAAAAACTTAACGAGTCTGAATTTTATGATTTCCGTGAAGAACAGAAATGAGTATGAGTATTGAAAACTATATACAATATAGTGATTTTTATGAGAGATTTTTCACGTATAACAATCATTCAAGGCAAGATGATTTTTATTTTTAGTATCCTGGAATAGTACTTCTCAGAAATGTTTGGAGACCATGTAAAGTTATTATTAAATTCGATGTTCGGGAGTCTTGTTAGAGAAATAATGGTTTGTCGCAATTATTTTTATACACATTCCTAAATGTAACAGGCAAAAAGCAACGTAGTCTAGTGAAAAACGCGATTTTTATCTAAATAATAAATTAAAAAGTCTTTTTATTAGCAAGAAATTTCACGTGCTCTATTGCGGCTGCGTCCGCAGTACAACTAACTTCTTCTTCGTAGTATCAATCCGGTGGATTGGTTTGCAGCAACAGAATCTTGCATCTCGATCTCCATTCCTCTCGGTCCTACGCAACTCTTTTCAGCTCAGCATAAGCACTACAATTCATGTCCTCGAATATTTGCTGCAAATACTCCCGTCTAGGGCGCTCTCTACAGTTTCTACCCTCAACCACCCCCTCCACAATATCGTGAAGAAGACCATCGTGGCGCATGATGTGGCCGATCCATCGGACTCGCCTCTCTGAGATGGTTCTTATTAACAACTAGCATCGTGTTAATATCTTCTTCTTTGTGTCAACGACGTCAAATTATTATTGCGCAGTATCTGGCAACATAGATAGCCCGTGTGCTGCCTAGCATTATGTCTTGAGATGTGCGGCTTGTTGGGCACATGGAGCAGAATCTTAGGTGTGAGGCGGTCTGCAGGTCTCCACAGTCGCACAATAGTGACTCTCCCTTCCAAAGCATTCCCCACCGCTTGAGGTTGTTCTTTGTTCTACCAAATCCGGTTCTTAATCTGTTCAGGGATTTCCAGGGCCGCCAGTCAAGGTTCTTGCCAGTTGGGAGGCCTTCCTTAGGAGTAATGTAATCCTCTGATGCGACTTGTTGCCAGAGCTGGAGTCTCTCATTTTCAAGGCCGAATATGAGAGGCTATGTAGACCTCAAGAAGCTGCTTCACGACTTCAGTCTGGGTGTTGGGGGTATCTGATTATACAAGCAGTAGGACGGTTGGTTGATTGCGGACACCCATTTCTTCAGCGCATATGACTTTGCGTGTTATGTTTGGTGGTGCGATACCAGCCAAGGGGTATAGTTTTGAAATGGGTGTTGGTTTTAGGCAGCCTGTGATGACTCTACATGCATCATTCAGGGCAGTATCCACTTGATTATAATGGGCTGATCGACTCCATTCTGGTGCCGCATATTCTCCGTTTCATGTTAATATAACCATTATTCATATGAATATAATTTTATGCTTTTAAAATAAAAGGCCTTGAAATCATATATTTGTTTTCTTAACTTCGTTTATAACATTAAAATAGTAATATGATGAACACTTCCTTTTTCATTAAGTTTATCAATGTCATAATTTATTAAATTTATTAATGAATTGTTTAATTTGGCAGGTATGCGCAATTTCAAGAGAAGAAACTGAAAACGCGCATCTGCCTAAAAGATTTCAATTTTCGCTCGTTCCTGAATGGGCCAGTCATTGAAATACACAGAGTCCTAAGAAATTCCAAAAGGCAATTTCAAAATTCCAAATTTTGCAAAATCGAGTTTTTTTTTTCGGATCAAGAGAAAAAACACATGCGGCACGTTTGCCTTCAACTATGAACGGCTAATGGTAATGATCACAATGAAGTAAAGTATAAAAGCCGGACTTATTTCTAAGCCGATTTAGTATATATTAAATCAAAACAGCGTCTATCAGTGTTATGATGTCTATAAACTCAATTATATAAACTGTATTACGAGCATAAGATGTATTTTATTCTTCTTTCGATAGTTAGCTTCTAAAAATTGTCACAAAAAATCAATGCTTCATCTTGAATTATTGCTGCACCCGGAGCTTTTTCCAGTGTATATATAATTTCTAATCTCGAAATTGAGAGACAGAGAGCTTAAAGGCTGCAGTAGTATCTGAGGCTTATTTTGGCGTTTGATAATCAGCGTGTTAAAATACATAAGACGATTGACCAGGAGCTTTTAAAGCCTAGAAAATTTTATTCAGTACAAAAAACGTTATTTTGTGTTCACAGCCAGTCAACAATCAAAGTAAAGCACAATATTGCTTTACTTTGGTGATCGTACAATGCTTACCCTTTTTAATGGTATTGTCGATGGGTTAATGTTTGTGAATTTATATTTTATTTGCAGAATGAAACTACGTTTTCACAGTGTTTTCTAAGATTTTACTCAGTGTATATCCGTAATATAACAACAAAGTTTTTGTAGAAAAATTAGCTCCATTGGTTGTAGTTTTTTGACTAAAAATATTTAGGATAACTGGACTTGAAACAATTCGTCCCATGCAATCTGATGATGAATTATATCCCTGACTCGTTACATTCAGAACAGCCTCGAGACCATTACAATGTTAATTTTCACATTTCTCTTAAGTCACCCGGATCAACATTTCTCGGGGATTCCAATCGTGTAATTTTTAATTCATTTTTTGAAGCACTCAATCTGTTTTTTTATTTGCTTAATTTGATCGATTTTTGTGATCGATAATTCTTGGTAGAATTCGATAATTTCAGTGTTGTTAGTTAAATTTAAAAAATTGCTTAAGTCAAGCAATTGTATTTCTGATGACTGAATGTAAATATTAGAATGTCTTTACTTTTAAATGAATTGAAATTAAAAAATTAACAATTTTAAAATATTTAGTTTTGATTCACATTTATTTTTAACGATTACATGTTTCGGTCTCCCTGGAGACCATCTTCAATAATTACGGCCTCTCCAATAAATTTGCCCTCATCAGGGAGACCAAAACTTATAATCGTTTAAAATAAATGTGAATCAAAACTAAAAAAAAAAAATTTTTTTTTATATTAAAATTTATTTAAAATTATAATTATGCATTTTCAACAAGTATTGTCAGTTGATAACCTTAATTTTATTAAGATGGCTCTCAAATGATTTACAAATATTAGAATATTGATGAATATTCTTAGAATTCACAAAAAACTATTTAAATTAACTTTCATTATTCTGATTTTTTTGATAGCCGATTACTTACTTAATAGTCAGCTTTCATTAGTAAATAAAAAAAGGTAAGCTGCTTATTCTTATTAATTGTGCTGTATTTTTTTCTTAATACACCTGACACGTTGATCAAAGAACTACCTTAGCATGATGCAGTAATTTGCCTTACGTGGCAGATATTGGGACAAACCACTTTTATATGAGACGTTCTTCAAGAACGTATTCACTTTAACTTAGGTTTGGAAACGAAAATTGAAAAAAAAATACTACAGAATAGCCACAGCCTTAATTAATATTATTATTTGAGTTTTTTTATATTCATTTATTAATGAAATCCAGCCCTTATTTGCAGGACTGGCTGCTTTTGGAGGGCTTCTTGAAATTTTCGCCTAATTAAGATTATGAAACGTATATTGTTCGCTTTGCATCCATGAACTTTTCTTTAATTTCTCAATTCCACTCTGCAGAATAACGGCCATTTTATTTGCAAACGGCTTAATTCAATACTAACGAAAGTTTTAATATTTCGATTCATAAAGAAATAATAGCATTTTTTATCCTATTTTAGTTATCTCGCTAGAGCATATGATTGTACCAAATTGTGGCCACTAAGTTCTGTCAGCTGCCTTGGTTAATACCTCGTTCATCTTAACTTTGCTTTCCATAGCTCTGCTGAGTATATTATATACAATATCTCGACGGCATTACAAAACAACGAAAATCCAAAAGCCTAACAAATAGTTAATTAAAAGTTTTTCGAGAATTTTGACCGATTGAAAGCTTTTCGGTGACTGATTTTGACTACAGTTATTGATGAAATCAAGAAATCGATCTGTTACACATATCCATAATACTCGTTCTTGTTTTCTAAAAAAACAACTCTACGTCGCCGGGATCGCTAAGAGAACGCATGGTCGAGGGATGAGGAGTAGATGAGCAGCAAAGAGAACTTTTTGAGAACCACATTGAAATATATTTTGGTAAAAGATTGACAATCTTAGGTTATCTACCCGAGACCGAACTTTCTGCTTCAGGTCTCCGACATATGACGACTGACAACTGTGATTACACAGTTTTTTTTTTACACTGGTGATAGCCGAGCGCCAAAAGTAATACTGTGGTCATTTACGGAACTAGCCCCGCCAATGACAGGACCTGTTAAACAAACAAAATGGTGACACAGCACCATAGCTTTTGACTCCTTAACCTTTCCTTTCCCGTGGTGTGTACCATCAATATCTCCATAAATATAATAAATACAAGGTATTCTTCCATAGTATATTCCTGTATACGCATTGATTAAAAAAATAATATTAATAATAATCAGAATTTTTCGGGTAAATCGGAGGTATTTTGTGAAATTCGGAAACAAATTCGTGCTACGAGTGCCTCGACCTTGGGTCTCTACGATTTGCGGGAAGTGCGACACTATCGCATCTCACTCTTTCATACTTCACTGTTAAGGGAGAGGGAAGAGAGTCGGAGTGGGCCACACCGGCCACTTCCACGACTAACGGCAGTAGCTATCGAGCTTGAAACCAGAGTGGACCTATGCCCGTTCCGTGAGCGTTGCCAGATGTTTTTTTAATGTTTTCAGCCAATAAATCTCAATTAATATAATTTCTCACTTCAATTACAATTAATTAAGGGGATTAGCTATGAATGTTTTTTTTTCCGATTTAAAATCGATGATCTTAAATCGGAATTTTGTACTGACCACCCAACACCGGAGCGCGCGTTTTTATTTTAGCACTGTAAGGGAAATAATAAATATAGACTTATATATATGCTTGTCAGACAAGCGAACTAAAATAAGAGACGAAAGATCGTATATTGAGGCTTTTCGGCAAAGCCTACAAGAGCTATATCGAGGTTGTCAAATCAATCAAATGGTCAAAGTGTTTTCTGTAAGATGGATTAATAAATACTGACTTGGATAAATATTATCAAGTCTGGATTACTAATATGACGTTATCATTAAAGAAAAAATGGATAACCAAGTAAATGTTCACAACCGTTAGTGATGCAATGTACTGGTTATGGTTTGGACAATTTTCACTTAGATCCTTACTTAACAATTATCGATTCCAACAACATCAAGCCCATAGTATATTTTACTAATCTAAATTTGTTTGTCTTTTCGTAAAAGTTCTGCTAAAATCATTATGTCTATCGAAATCAAAAAATCAAGACTCATGTGACTTTATCTCTGATATCTATGTACACTTTTTTAAGCCACAATTTTTCTTTACTATATAAATGTTCATAAAATGTTGCTTACATATTAACTTTTATTAAATGTTGCCCCATTCCAAATAATATATGTTCAATGTTGGCAATGATTGTCCTCCTAATCCCCGATAATTAAATGTGCTTATAAATACATGTTTATTTATTTTATGTTTAAATTTAATTTACTGTGGACAAGAATACAATATTAAGCTCAACTTTAATTTGGTGGAAAATAAAAATAAAACCTATTTTTCTTTTCAGACAAATCTTATTTAAACGAATTAAAATCAAAGTTATTCATGTAATTGAAATAAAAAAATATTCTTACTCTTTTCATAAATAATTTTTCGTTATTCAAAAATTTAACAACGTTCGTTAATGTAAGATTCAACATTAATTTAAAGTTTTAATTAAAACTGTCCTATTTGTTTTAATATCTTGATAATACGTGTTATTTGTGTACATTAAATGTAATATTGGCAAACTATTTTTTATCAATGTTACTAGACTAGACATACACGTTCATAATACAAGAGTTATTACAATATCATTTTGTAATGTCCTTATTTAATTACAGTTTGGTTTAACTAGTCCAGCAATTTACTCAAATAAAATTGCACAAAAGTTCAAAATAAATAGAAATTGAGTAGTAAGGAATAGAAAAATCCGAATTTCGGCTCTAAAGTCAAGAAAGGGATGTTATTTTTTTTAACATTCACTTTTCAATCCATTTCAACATTAAATAGATAAGTATTTCATACTTTATTTTAACATGGATCACACTGAGCATAGTTTCACTTACTGAAAGACTACAGTTTTGCGATCTATAAAGGCTTCATCAGTTCCAAGCTGTACAAACGTATTTTTGTACATATTAAAACTGTGCTAAGTTAAGTATTGATATTTCTTATTCTAGACACAAGGACGTAACTGAAATATTCATAGTATGAAGGGGCAACCCTTATGTGATTGTAAAGATCTCTAAAGATTGTTTTTTTCCTGCAGTTGCCAAGCTTGCATTTATTGTTTATTATTTATTGATATTCCAATATATATGATGTTTGGAGCCCCCTTGATGTAAGCATGCCCCCTCCCTTGCCTGAGCAATGTACCTGTTTTCAGAAGAGTGTTGTGCAGCGCCGCCCACCCTCCTCAATGCGCCATGAGCCATGGCTCAGATTCCCTCGCCGCGGCTGCGCCACTACAGGTTGACAACCACTTATCACAATAACTACAATCAGCCATCACCTAGTTTACACGCGTTGATAAGCACTGCATCGTATAGATCATTCAGCTACACACACATGTTGGCCACCAATCTATTATTAAATATCAATACAAATAATTTAATCACACATATTGAGCACCACTGCATTATATTGGTAATTTAGCTAAGCAATCATGTTGAGTACCACTGCATCATATATCATTCAGCTAGACACACATGTTGAAAACCATTGCATTAATAAATAACACTCAATAGCAATAATTTTAATCAATATCATTCATATTAATCTAGCTTAATATTTAAATTTTAATAATATGATATAAAAAAATATTTTCAAAATTCATCGCTTTTTACGAATACATCACAAAAAAACTACAAAAAACAGTATCTAGAAATCGTTCACAAAATTTATTCAAAATTACATCGCACTAAAAATAGAAAATATTTTTTATAAAATTATACTAAAAGCATGAAATCATATTTTATTTAGTCATATATTTTAAACAATACTAAAGGTTTGTCTTAAATCAAAGTAGATTTTTATTGGTATTTAGAAGAAATTTTCTTAACTAAACATGATATTAATGGAAAAATCTTATTTATGATGCACACAAAAATTAAAACATATTTACATATAACCTTCAATTCCAAAGGAATATACGTACGATAATTGCGATTATTTATGACTGTGAATATAAATAGCATATAGTATATAATAAAACCAGTCGGGAAATGTGTGGTTTGTTGCCAGTTACTTAACAACAGAATTATATAAAATAAGCATTTCTACAGGTTAAAACAAGAAATCTGTTTTTCCCAAAAAATGCGCATTATTTACATAATAGATCATGTACTGGTATGTATAAAAAACTCATTTAAGCAGTTGTTCAAGATTCAAGGCTCAAATGCTGAAAAATCGTTTTTGAGTTCGAAAACTCCGATATTGGCTAAACCCAATACTGAATACTTGCCACAAACTTCAGGTGAGCTTTCAAAACTTCAGTTACTTTGTGGAGAGAGACTTGTGTATAATATTCAGCGCCACAGCAAAACGTCACATTTAATGGTGTATCGCAAAGCAGGAGCGGATGCCAGCCAATGCACCGTAAAAGTTGAAAAATATTTGCATGATGTAGTTTTCCTGCTTGATACATGTGCATGTTGCAAGTTTACTTAAAAATATATATTTTGTTATATGAATTTGAATAAAATACATTCCTAATAGACAAGAAAATTGTGCTTCATCAATTATTGTTTGATGCGATATAAAAGAAACTCACCTTGTGGGGGTCTTTTCTATTAATCATGACAATATTATGTAATTTATACTCAACAATAGACAAACATACCTGTTATTATTCATCTTTACATTAATTGAGTTAACGCTAGTTATCATCTACATAGTTCGTGTAAAAATTCCGTTGGTATAAATAAATATTATTTTTCTTTACTTTTGACTTTACGATATTTAATTTATATTTGACGGTTTTCTCATACACGGAAAATAAACTTCACAAATTTCTTGAATATATAATTTGAAACTATATTTTATATGAACGATGTTTTTATAGTTTCTTTAATTTCATAACAAATTTTCGGAGATTTCGTATTGATATGAAACTATTACAAAAGTCAAAAATTAAACATTACTTTACCATATTTATAAATGTAACAATGACAAAATATGATAAACTTTTAGACTTTTTTACTTCTAGATTGATTATTTAGTATTGTTATAAATGATATAGCTCATATCCTTTTCGTAAAGGTGCTTTATTATATATTATCCTTTGTAGAAAAGGTGTCAGTTTTCATTAGAGCTTGAAAGGATAACTTGGAATTCGTAAGATGTGGTCTATCTCACTAATCTGCTTTTGCAATGATATCGTCAAATATTCACGAAACATCTTCGCTATCTGGATCCATCAAATGCAAAATAGTAACGATCTCAAAATATAATCTTGGACCAAATGAATAATAACGCACTTGTATACCATATTATTATAAAGATCATATTGAGAAATGATCAATTAGTAAGGAAAATTATTTTTTAAATAATTCATTCGATTAAATTAAGACTAAAAGTAAAAGCATGCGGCGAATATACGATATAAGGCTCTTAATTATTGTAAATTTATTTCTTTATTTTATTTCAAATATTCGTATTAATTTTAGATAACTTAATAACACCACAAAGGCGTGACATCATTTACGTAAAAATAAATTAGTAGATTTTGACGTTTAGCCGCTCACAGTCCAAATCACTTACAAAAGCAAGTAAAATAAAATCTTTCAATATATTTGTTATTTAAAAACATTTTTATTTTGGTTTTTGTAATAGTAGCAATTTTTTTCTTAAACATTAACGTTCAGTTTTCGTTTTCAAATAAAAATAATTCATTTTTAATTTATCAATTAATTGATTTTGCCAAGCCAAAATATTTAATATTCCATTTGAATCATTTACACTTCACTAAAATTTCTCTATAAGCATCTAAACTTAACTATATTTTATTTACTAATATTTATAATGCCAAAAATACATTTTGGTATTTGAAACCGTGAAATGATAAGTTTATTTATGAACAGCTAGAAGCATCTGCAGAAGAGGTAAGTGAATTTTTCAATAGATTACTCAACACTAATGTTTTCTTCAATGTAAATTACAATTACGTAAATATCTACGTTAATGTTCATTGCTTCAGTTTTAAGATTAAGATACTGCGATAAATGAAGACAATACAAGTATTTTAATATTCATCAACAACTTCAATTTTATTGTGTCCCATATTCTTTTAAAAGTCGGGACTGACAACTCTGTCAATCGTTTTTTTAAATATTTTTAAACAAATTATCATGTATTGTACTTGCTACGTTAAATCCCTAAAAGTATAGTTTGTGGCTTGTTAAACATTTCTTTGCTGAGATAGAACACTGAAAGTTATTTATACAGAGGACTTAAAATGTGTGAACAAGTACTGACTTTTACTTCACGCGTAGAATATAACGTAGATAAAACCTTTTTCACATGGAAACCGAGGGATTTTGCAGTTAACACGTTCGACTGCAACAGCTACGGGTTCAATTTCCCGTGAACCTTTAAAACAATTACGATTTTAAACAAATGCAAGCACTTAAATCAAAACTTTTTATTAAAATATAAAGTAACATTTATTTATCAAAAGTGAAATTGCTCGTTGTGTTAGTGAAATCATAATTTTCCGTAAATTTTTAAGAAAAATTATATCCAAAAGACTTTAGATATTTCACATTATTTTAGTTTTAGGTGAAAGTACATGACACGAACCAGACCTGGTCAATTTTAAACAAAAAAAAAATCTTAAAGAACTTAAAGAATTATTTGAAGAGTTGTTAATTTCTTATTTTTTAGTCAAAATTAACTTCCAATTTTAATTATGGATAATGGTTTCACAAAGTATTTTCAGTTTATATTCTTAATGTTAAAAATACCAACAGATTTTTCGTGTTATCTAACAATATCAATGACCTATTTCGCTCAAAATAATATCGTGTGGGAAGAGCAAATAGTCTTACTTCCCAGAGTTAGGGTTTATAGTACGTAAACATTGTAACACTACACAGAGCTTAGCTACCACAAAAGTTTAAATGTTATAGAATTCACTGATGAGTATCTCCGTCACTGTCTTGTGGGATTCTCATGTGAGTGTTTACATAAAAAAAACAAGTATCGACTTTTACGTAGCTCGTAGTATTTTCTCGGAAAGCTTTTTCGCAGAAGAGCCGTAAGAAAATATTTAACTGTGACAATTCAATCTTGTTCCCGGCTGCTGAAATGGTATATCCATTGTTTTATTTTGATAAAAGCCTCCCCCGTCATGCTCCGCCTTTCTCCGGTGATATCAGATTCCTCTGTAACTGAAAAAAATGTATACACAATGGAATCGATCATTCCAGACATCTTATATTTCGACATTCAAATACAAATACGCGCATCAATATTAAATAAAACTACAAGTCGCGGAATATGTACATGAACCACAACCTCAAAAAAATGCTTTAAAGTACAAAAAATAAAAAATAAATTTTTGCTGTATTTAATATCATTTTTTTTCGATACGTTTATATTTTTTGTGTATTCAGGAGAATTTAAATAACTATACAGTATTTGAAGGTATACATAAAACAATAGACGGCAAAAAATATATTTCAAAATATTTCTTCGGAGATTAAACCTTCGATATATTGCATGCTAAGTAATCGCGTAAGCGTTAAGGGTAGATTCCTCAGTACTGATTCATATAAAATTTAATACTTATCATGTACCACAGTATTATTAATAAGTTGTAAATCGCGGTTTCGGGAACTTTCAAGAAAGAAGAAGAAAATATATTAAAAATATTTTTTTTACGTACAATTTATTTATATATATTAATTTAATACACATTTAAAAGACCATTTTTTATATTTATTTCTTTTGTGAAATTAATTCTTTGGCTTTCTTCGTAATCAAACAATAAAGAGTAAAGACTTTGAACTTTTTACTAAGTTAAGATTCTTAACATCGCCGAATGTCACCACCACGCCCACAGATGGCGCAGGTGTCTGAAACCGGAAACGCGTGGAGTGAGCAACTTCCGGTCTATCCCTTTCAGAGCTGAGTTTGCTAATCTGCCGAAGGATATAGAATAGTGATAAAGATCTCAATCGTTATGTTATTTTTATAAATCAAAAATTTTGAAATTCTATGCTGGCAAATTGATTAGGTTGAGTCGCTCGTTAGGACTAAATAGCGACCGCACAGAATTTAAGGCTACAAATCTGATTCATAACTTCTTGTGCTCGATATTATGATAAGAAAATACATCTCTAATTTTCCATATTTTTAAGCCCGTAACTATAATCATAAAATCTTTTAGTATTTCTTTCTTTTAACCACTTATTTACAATACGTCTTACAATATCACATGTTCAAAAAATTGCTGGACGCCAATTTTTTTAAGAATATTTTTTCAGATTATAGCAACATCATCATGTCTTCCGGTGTGATGTGAATGTGTAAGTAAAATTCAAACACAACTTACTATTTATGATCTTATTTTATTTTTGAGGCGCAGAAATACCAGTATGATAAAGAAGTTAATTATATATCAATGCGTCGAGATAATCACCCAACATCTTTAAAAACAGCACAAATTTTGTTTACTCAGCAACCTCAGGCACGGTAAGCTCCACTGATCTTTTCTTGGATAATAACTATATTGAAATATACATGAAAAGATAATCACAGGTGAACTTAAATGAATACTTTTGTATTCATTGAATTGTATCACTGTTTTTTTATTTATTTTATTGTATATCATTCTTTTACCATTGTAAAAGACTGTCGTCTACAGTAAGTACTTGGCAAAATGTTTGGATATACGAGTATACCTATGTCGGGTCATTGCAAATAATCTGGCAGCTAAGTTCTACGTTTTATTTCTATGGAGACCAAATGCTTTATCTATGAATTCCATATACTTGTAGTAGAGGGTAAATTGTACCACCAGCAATTTAAGTACCTTTATAGATGTACATTTCTTACTGCGTTTTAAAATATATTTCAAAATTCTCATACTAAATAAACCACTGAAGATTTATATCAATATTCAACATCCGATACACATACACATTCGCAACAAACATCATCTTGTATGATATTTCTTTCATTATTAGTTTTTTCTCTAATTTTTTGATGATAGAAATGTCAAATGTGGTGATGTTTGTCGTGAATTAGTATGCGTTTCAATCATTGATATTTAAGCAGTCTTATTCCGATCGTTTAATATATTATTTGCTCTTAACCGGTGTTATCCTGTGTGTGCTAGCATAAAGTAATAATTTTCTATCCCTGCCACATCCGGTTTCAGCCCCGTCATGACTCCTGTTGTGCGCAGTTTCCAGTGTGGTGAAGGGACGAATCGATAAAAATAATCCTAAAAGTCTATTTCAGTTTGTTTGACCTTTTTCCTGAAAGATACGCCCGATCCCTTTTCAGTAGACATATCATATATTATATACATACATTCTATACAAGTCACTCACAAATGATACGCGATAATAAAGTTACGTTTCTTTCAACGTTCCTATTATATTAATTCAATTATTTCGAAACTAGAACTGAACTATTCATCGTCTTAGTTAATACTGTTTTGACGAAATATGTTTATAAAATGTCATATACTCGGAAGTAGGCTTTTGCTTACGGGTATATGTAATGCACCAGGCAAAATGACACTCTAAACAAAAAAAATGTGTCTCTCAACGTATAAAAAATATGTGTTTCCTCAAAAGATAGCGTAAGAGCGAAATCAAACGGCTGACAAAACATTATTTAACCTGTTGCTTACACCAATTAAGAATTTTAAAATATATTCGCCAAAACCCACACTGGAATAGGTTAATTATCTTCCGAATTCAAATGAATCACGGTAAGCATTAAGAATCACAAACATTTCTTAGTTTTCTTCCACATCCGTTCAGGAACATTTGGTATCCGAAAATTGCTGCTACTTAGTCTTATCAGCTTCCACCATGACCCTTCCTCTTCTCCAGATATCTTTGTACCCGAAATTCTACCTGCGAACGTTTATAAAACCTTCAAATTATAAGTCCTGCGATATGAAAAGACGACAGTATGGTAACGTAAGAATATATTTGCAGAAACGGTGCGGTTAGCAACAGGCGGTAACCCATCCATGTTGTGGTGCGCGTTCAGTGTTTCTTAACTTCAGTGATCTAACGAGATCCACGGTTACGATGAGTCATTTTTTGCTGGATTTTGTTGGTTAGATTATGTAGGTCCTCTCCGTTATAATGTTTCTAAGTTCATTTATTAATTCTGCTTGGTTTTGTCAAACAATGATGTCATAAAAACGTATTTAAAAAATGTGATACAAAAATATTCTGGATTGTTGCAAGAAACTAGCAGAGTTTTTCATTCTAAGTAAACATGTTGCATAATTTAAACCCAAATATGGTAAAAAATTAGTCTCATTAAAATAATGAAATTTTTCCAAAAATAATCTACAGTAAAAAAACAGTTTTTTGGTGTATTTCAGTTACCTTAATGCCATTTCTGTGTTTAATTATATTTCTCTTGCTGTTTGACGTTGATGAAAAATTGATCTGAAAAGCTTCAAACAAACTGAAAAACCATAATGGCCCAAATAAATGTTTATAGTTAATTTTCGTAATATCCTCTACACAAGTCAAGTAAAAACTTTCCCAATTTCCAGCTGCGAAACGAAACGTCAGAAAGCTGCCCTTGAACTTTGCTTGTCGTTACGGTTCACTTTCGTCGGCCGATTTAAAACAAAACTAGCCCCGGAGCTGAGAACACGCCAAGCGGGCATTAGGCTCTAACCAGTGCTGGACAAGGGAAAACACTCTTTATAAAATATAATAAAATACAGTCATACATACATTAGAAGAAAACCACTTAACTTAATAAAATGATTAAAAAAAATATTATAATTAATGGCATACATGTCTAACATCCGATTCCAGAAAAACAGAAGAAAGATTAGTTTACTTTGTCTTTTCCGTCGTTATAAGCACGGCCCATTTTCTACTGAGCTCGAAGAATTAATTCTTCACCAACAGTTAATAGACTTGCATTACACTTCCTGAACATCTATGCGCTGTTAATGTATGTCAATCTGGTGGCTTCCAAAATTCATTCTTGAATGCCACCAGGTAGCTCTGGAATGCTCTTTAGTATCCGTGTTTCCTTCTTCATACAATTTGGATCACTTTAAGAAACAGATTAATATGCACTTATAATCTCCCTAACCTATAACTAACTCTCCTCAATCCACATATAAATACAACACGCGCTTCTTAAATAAAGCTTCCATTCAATTTAACTGAGCGTCATGGGAGCCAAATGAACACGATCTGTTGTACTCTTATAATCTATAATAAAAGTCTTAGAAAAGACATTAATTTAACAGCATTTAATATTATTTTAAGCCATATAAATTATGTGAATTTTATGAAAGCTACTCATAAATAAAATTTATTTTTCAGTTAAGAGGCTTACTGAACAAGTAAGTCACTATAGTTTGGTGATTCTGATATGCCTGGACCGATTGCTGCTTAGCATTCCATATCCTCTCCAGGCAGTGTTATCTCATCTTCAACTTGATTCCCAAACATACTTATTTTAACATATCCATCTTTGCAGCAATTAACTAAAATATTCGGGGCGTTTTACTCTTAAGAACCGAATGATCTATGCCTCGGAAGCATCGGATTATCTACTCAATTTCCTTAAATTAGTGATTAAATATACACATACTATACATCAAATTCTTTTAAACGCGTCAATTCATTCATAAAAATATCGGCAGAAGCAGGATGCAAACCGCGGACCTTGGAACCAACCTAGCCCAGGTATTCATACCTCTTAGCCACCTCGGCTATTTCTTTGCTTGAGCTGATATGCGTTGGAACTTGTATTTCTATCATTGTTATCATCGTATGATAGATTTCTCTATAGTAAGGGGTCCGCCATGTAACGTTTTTTTTTTCAACTAGAGCTTATTTCGTGAATGGTAACAATTAGCTCATGTCTGATTTGACAGATAATTAGTTTTATTCTTCCGCTAAACGAATATGGTTGTGTATACGCTTGAACAATGCTGGGAAATATTGCGACATTACTTTGAAAATCAGGCCATTCTTCGAAAATGAGCAAGGAGTGGCCGTTACAGTCAATGGCGATCGTTATCGGGCCATTTTCGTTCACAAAAATTGAAGACGAAGATATTGGCAACATTTGGTTTCAGCAAGACGGCGCTATGTGCCACACAGCCGAAGCTACACTCGATGTTCTGCGCCCCATTTTCAAAAAAAAAAGTTATTTGGCGGACCCTTTATATATTCAAAGTGTGTATATTTTATTTTTTTATTATTCAAACAGTCAACATTATTCACAGTATTTAATATAATTACTTTCCAACAGTCTATTTTTCTACTTCTTAAATCTTCGATTTTACACAACACGCGACCAGCCTTTATTAAAAATACTTGTATTAACAAAAAAATCACTTAATGTAAAAATTTAAACACCGAAGCATGCTTCGAATAAGCGTCTTTCAAACATCACTTGCTCTTCAAAATAAATATATTCCACATAAATGTAAGCCACGTCTCAAAAAAGACCTCAAATGTGAATAAAAGTCAAAACTATCGAGAGCTTTTTATTTTTAACGCTCTATGAAATTCATTTTTAAAGCTCGAATTTCATCCGACGTCCCTGGCTGAAACGGCTGTAAGTCACTCACGATTTTCAGCAATAAATTATCACTTCAATAAAAAATACACCTTTGCCTTTTTTAGTAGCCCTAGTATATTTTTTACGCATACACGTACGGGAGAACACCAATAGTGAATCTCAGAGATCTCATATGTAATTTAATGACGCTTACCATTATGAAGACGAGAAGTATTGAATGTTCAGTATTAATCTTGTCATTAGAGTATTATTTATCATAGTATTCATTTACAGCGCTTCAATTTGAATTAGCTGTATTCACTGTACGACGATAACACATTTTTTTAATAATAGGCTATGACCGTTACTATCGTCATGAAGATTATTCAGTAACAATATACTTTTCTTTTAAAATCCGTTCCATGTCCTCACATAACGACCATATCTCTTCCAAAAGCAAGCTCCATCAACATGCTTGAATTATCAATCTCGAATAATGTTAAGTATTACGAGTCAATTAAGTATAAAGCCAGTCTCGCTTCCAAAAAACTAGGTGTATTATATAGATCACGTCGGTATTTCAACGATAAACAACTTATTTTTCTATAAAGAGGACAAATCCAACCTATCCTTGAATATGGCAGTCACCTTTGGATTGGAGCCCCAAAATACCTTCTAAACTTAATTGACTCAGTTCAAAGAAGAGCAATTCGTTTGATAAACAATGACACTCTCACGTCTAACCTGCAATCAATGGAACACAGGCGTAAGATTGGTTCTCTTAGTCTTTTCTACAGTTATTACCACGGTCGCTACTCTTCGGAACCTTAAAAAACTAATTCCCCCTGCACCCACCCACAACTGACAAACTCTTACACTTGCTGAACATCCATCATCATCATCATCATCATCAGCCTGTGTCCGTCCACTGTTGAACGTAGGCCTCCCGCATGAGTCTCCATCCTCTTCGATCCTCCGCCTTCCGCATCCAGGTCACTCCCGCTATTCTTCTTATATCGTCAGTCCATCTTGTAGGGGGTCGGCCAATGCTTCGTTTGCCAGTTCTTGGGCGCCATTCCAATACTTTTCTTCCCCATCGACCGTCGTCTCTTCGACAGATATGACCTGCCCATTGCCACTTGAGTGTGCCTATTCGTTGGGTAGCATCCACTACTTGAGTTCTTCTGCGTATTTCCTCGTTTCGGATTCTATCTTTTAGCGACACTCCGAGCATGGATCTCTCCATAGCACGCTGGGTGACTTTTATTTTATGGGTAAGACTTGCTGTCAGATTCCACGTCTCTGCGCCATAAGTTAATACAGGGAGGACGCATTGGTTAAACATCCATACATGGTTAATATAGGTCGATCAAGAACTGGCAGTTTCCAAAGCTCCTTCCTTAATGCCACCGGTAAGCTATGGAATGCTCTTCCAGCGTCTGTGTTTCTTCCTTCCTACAATCTGGATCTCTTCAAGAAACATATAAATAACACTTGCATTCTCCCCAACCCCCACACAAACACGAACACAACACACGTTTCCCGCGTGCAGCATCCAGCCTCCCTGGCTGAGCGTCACAGAGTGCACTGGTCTTGACCGACTGTGCTCTCCTGCATGCGCTTACATAAAAAATAAAAAATATATATAGTTTTCATGAACTGCCGCCACAAATTTTTGTCATTCGCCACAGTTTTTGCCTCATTTGAAGTTTGCTCTGTAGTGTTTGTCCCAATCAGGCCTTCCGTCACCTATTGACCGACTGTAGTATGGAGACCTGCCGTTACCATTCTCTCACCTCGTCATTCTTCACAAAGGCAAAACATCATTTTTAAACCCATTACATGACTGCATTGGCTTTTGGTGAGGTGCGAAGATTCACAGCAATAAAAAAGAATGCGGACAATACAGGTGATATTGGACAATAAAGTTTATATAAATTGATACACATACTATTTTATTTTACGTTTCGTCGGAGATGGAACCCTTAATCCACCGGATATCAGTCGATAGTCTATGAAATAAAATCAAGCTATTAAGCTTGATTTTAATACTCGGCACAAACTTTACATGTAATATTGCAATATCACGTACATGGGCTCTGCTCCATAATCGTTTCACGTCAACCAAGCGGCTTAAATAGGTTATTATGACATCAGTAAAATTATTCTTATGGATAATATATATCCTCGCCTACACTTTATACCTATATAATCTCTTAGGAGTTTATGAAACTCAATAAAATGTAAACGTAGTAAATGCCCATAGAATATTCATTACATATAAACGTTAGTCTTTAATAAATGTAAGTATATTTCCCATCAGATCATATGAATCACGTGTATCTTTTTGTATTTTGAAACCACGGTTTTTTGTTTCACGTTATCTTCTGAAATAGTATTTACAAATTAGATTAAGATATATTATCAATATCAAGAGACAACTTGGGAGTGACGGATTGAGAAAGGCAGTCTCATATACAGAAGTCATACTCAATGTGATCCATGTAAAAACAAGGTAAATAAAGAAATATTTTTCATTGGTAAAGTGAAATGCTAAAATCATTGAAAAAACATTATTTTATTAGAATTTTATTTGGCCGTTATAAACAATCCTGCAGATGGATTCGTTCAAAACATTTATTAATCGTAAATGACTTCTTAGACGATTAGAATGAGCAACTAATATTGTTAGTTTTTTTAGGAAACTGTATTTATAAAATATATATATAGTGCTCTGAATGTTTCGATATGATTATATTTGTTTTCTGAGAGATATATCGTTTGTTCAGTCCGCCAGTCACAACGATACGTCTCGTGAACGATCGACCTCTGACCGACCTCCAAGCTTTGATGAATGATGATTCATAAGGCTTTACTCTTGCCATACTGTGGGCAAGTGATGAAGAAAAAAGAGCCTTCCTACCAACATTCCATCATCATATTTTATTTGCGGAAAAACTGCCCGGGATATCATCTGTCGTCCGGCTATTTTATGTAGACAAATACGTTTTCTGACCGAAAAAATATAAATCACAATAATTATATTTATTTTTTTATCCAATGTAAAAAACTCTGTTTATTTGAGTATCACGTTATGTTTATTATAATCTATTTTATACTAACGTATTTTTTTCTGATAGATAAAAGTACTTTTACTAATACTTGAGTCACTATTACATTCGTGTCCATGTTTGCCTGCTTTTATTATACAATTGTTTTCAATGTTTTTAGCAATCACTTTGATACCCAGTATAAATAATAAATATTTATTGATTTAGCTTGTTTTTACATGGATCACGTTGAGTGTAAATAAGCTCTATTTATGAGACTGCAGTTTCGAATAACTCGTATCCTTCTTTAATCTGATTCTTGATAGTGTTTATTATTTGTTATACTAGATTAACTAATTGTTATCATTACTCTCATATTAGCATAGTTCTACTGAATACATACTATCCATAGTTACTGAAGGTTTATAAAACACAAACACGAGAGATAATGGATATATCAGCTGCAGTTTCTAAGGCATATTGATGTGAGCTGTTCTTTAAAATCAAATGGTCTTTATCGGAGCCAAATATAGCATCCGTCACATTATATTTAGATGCTGATTAACTAATGCCAAAATTTGTCATATCATTTTAATATGAATCACATTATCGTCTCACATTGTCAGAATCATGGTTTTAAGTAACTTAAAGCTTCGTTTATTCCATCATTGGACTACTAATGGGCTGATTAATTGCAGTGTACGTGAAACCATAGTCCTGTTGTGAAGATACTCAACGTGGCTCTTATTAAATCTTAGAATAAATCATATATTTAATATTGAACGTCGTAGAGTATATGATCATTAATATTACTTGTCTAAACTTGGTAAAATTAATAAATTATTTCACATTTTGATTCGATGATTGCGTCCAATAAGTTAAGCCTTGTTCTCGATCGCAAGATGCCTGCGCTTTGTACGTTCTCATAATCCATTGAGAACTGTCACCTAATCTGCCACGCATCAGCTGTTTCCACCCCACGTAAACAGACACATCTCTGCTTCCACAGATATAATAATGACTTTCATTCGAGAGATTAATACCAAGATGGTTCTCTCTTCGCACTCTACCCCTGGGGCGTTATTATTAGGAAGAGTAGTCGTTTGGGGATTTATTTGGTAATTTGCGGGGCTTAAAGGGCAGTTCTTTTTATGTAAAAACACGTACAAGAGAATACCGAAAAAAGGAGATGGAAATTTCATCTTTGAAATCAATGACACTTGGTTTTTTCGATAATGGCAATGCGCTGTATGAACTTTTGATTCCTTACTTTAGTTCGATTACAATCATATAATAATACACGCATTTTAAAGAGAAAGATGTCAAAAAATGCTCTTAAATTAATTCGAGTGAAATATAAACTCAATCCAAACAAAGCTTTGTGTTCATTAACATATCCGCTCTCTTGTTTGGAGCATATGGGCATCATGAACTGCCGCCACTAAACTCTGTCAGCCATCATGGTCTTCGACTCATTCCATGTCATTTCTGCTTCCCGCAGCTCTGCCACATACATTCTATGTATACTTTCCGATTGTTTTCTCGGACGGCGCAAGACTGGGGGCATGAAGAAAAGCAGTTGTACTTTATGCCCTCCTGCGGCATTCTTAGTATACTCGTATGTATCAACCACGTCTACCTTCGCCTCTTGACCTTCTATAGATGGCTTCATTGTCCGCTCTTTCACGTTATCACTCTCCGTAAACGATAAATACAAGTTTATAATAGGCTAATTGTGTGTATTAGCACCCGCCAGATTTCACCTAGCGTTGTTGACTATATTTGGCTTATTACTGATCAAAAATGTACTTTGAATGACACAAGACTTTTTTTTTTAAATATTTTTACTCATCAGAGATAGAACTCGCGATCTCTCTTATGTGAGTCAGTTTAACTTTTCGCCCACACCCCTCAGTTTGGAGATTTATTCGGTAATTTGCGGGGCTCGGCGGGCAGTTCTTTATGTTTATGCCCTCGTTTTTCAACCGGAAGTGTAGATTGAACCCGCATCCGGTGAAGAAGTCACCTTTTGATGAAGGAAAGCTCATAAAGCTCAGGTGCAAAGTGTCCAAACATATCGCCATAATTCTACGGCTAATGTTTCAGGATTTTTTCATTACACAGCACAACATCACAATTAAAGTGTTCTATTAACTAAAAATATAAGCTTATTTACTAGCTTTACTATTAACTAACTTAATTATATTTTTTAATCACAACTAATTTATTTCATCCTAAATGAATGAATATAATTTTTAGCATGAAAAAAAGGGATTTTGAAAGTCAAAGATTATTTTTAAAAAATCTTAACCCACCAAAAAAATTAAGCTAAATAGTGTGTTGAGTTTAGTTGCCCCTTAGAACCAAATAGGTCAGTCCTCACAAATTATTTTTTAATGATCATTGCTTTTAAGATACTCAGTAACTAAAAACTTGGCTAAATATAGATAATGTTTGTGTGTTATTAAAAACTTAATTTTTTTTTCAAATATAGCAGCTACGAAATTTCAAAATAATTGTACAATAAAAAACCAGATTGGTGGTTGATGGAGATTCTATTTCAATGGACGCTCTCGTCTCTTTCTCCTTGAGTAAGTCAGTTTTTCAAATAGGTTGATTAAGTAGGCATGCCAGAGTTTTTTTCTCCATTCTTTCTGAGATTCTTTTTCAAATTAGGTTTGTTAGCGAGCATTCGCGAGACGGGAGGCCGAAGAGAAAATGTATTAAAAAATGCGATTAAATACCAATTAAATTTAATTATCAAAATTCTTTCTCATTCCTTTATTGTCCGTGCGCTGGTTATAAAAGTTATTTTTAAAAACATTCCAATTTGATACTTTTCGCTCATGAAAAATTAATTGAGTCGACAGTGTTCCGCCGAATGGAAAATATGTAAGCAAAGAAAACAATGAGCAAATAAAATATAAGCAAGAAAACAATAAACAACACGGCCATGCGAAAAAAATACGATAATTGCTCGATTAAGTGTGATTCTCTCAATATCAGGTGTCACCAACATTTTCTAGAAATACCTAGTAATGAGAATCATCCATCGAAACCCGAAAGCTCTATGACGCACAGCCTGGACATAATCCAGAAAGTATATGTTGTGTATGTGTACGGGTGAGGGAGATTAATTTGTCTCTTGAAGATAAACATAAATAATGGACAGGGATTTCGATTTCAAGTGGATTTCTTATGACATCATCATCATTTTTATTATAATTTTCATGTTCGCTCCTTTAACCGAAGCATATAGCTGTCACAAATTTCCGCTTTTCTTATGGTCTTTGAGTAAATATCATGTCAAGTCTGCCTCCTGTAGCTCTTCCGAGTACATTATATGTATAGTTGCCAACAGCCTTTCAGGACAAAGCAAATCCGGGATAGATGAAGTTTGTACTCACATGTAGCACCCGAAGTACATGTCCCAGCAAATTACACCCTCATCTCTTAACCGAATGTATGGATCACTGGGGATAACTTAATAAAGGAAAACAACGGAAAAGTTTTCCGCTCAGTTACACGATCAGTAATCTACACAAGCATCTGTTTTCAACCCCAATTTACGGCTGCATTGACTTGAAAAAAAATGGGCATCATAAAGACGCTATATAGTCAATTATATATAGTTTTTTTTTATTTTGATCGAGTATAATTGTTTATCCCAAATATCGCGCACTGAGTGTAAAAATCTATCCAGCGTTCCCAAAGAGGGATGCGAGCTTTTTTTGCTGACCCCTTCTCTCCGTGACCTATACACTAAGATATCTAAATATTATAGTTATATAACGTTGTTATAATTAGTCAACCAACACATCACTCATCGCGCCACTCCTTTCAGTGACCTGTACACCAAATATCTAATTATGAGATATTATAGTAAATATTTATTGGGCAGGATCCTGCCCGCAGGCCGCAGCTTGATGAGCGCTGGTCTCCAACAATAAGCCCTCTCACACTCCGTGGCTGGAGGCTGTAGGTCAGACCCTCAGTAGCGTGACTTGACAGTTTTGCGGGTGATATTAGTCTGGATTCAGTAGCACGAGCAATATCACATATATCTGTTTATTCTTATTGCTTGCCGATTTCCATCACATTCGTTTTATCTGAAATGTACAGTGATTTCATGAAATCATTTATATTGTTTTATTATTTATTGATGAATTTACATCGTCTAAAAAAATTCTGCCTGTATTATCCCCCATCTTACTATACAACCTCACCGAAATCCGATACAACCTTAAAATTTATTTTAAATACAGACATTTACTTGTAATACTAAGGGTATAATGATTGACATTGTGAGAAACGAAAATGTACGGAAATGAACATGGAAGCCTTCCATTTTACAGTTGGTAAATTTATAAAAGTGGACCTGGTTTGTATATTTTCGGATGTAACAAGAAAGAAAAAACTTCAAATCCATTATATTTAGGCTTTAGGCTTACTCCATGTTAATGAAGACAGTCAGCAACTATACATAGATTTATATCGGTAGAGTTTCGAAAGGGATAGCTGACATGGTGAAAACTATAGCAACTGAAAAAAAGTAAACTCGCGTATACTTCAGTTTGGTAGCGGATATTGAAGTGTGTACATTGACAAGTAATACAACTAGGGCGAAGTAATTTCTCGAAAGAAATCGACAGGCGTATACAACTGGGATGGGCAGCATTTGAAAAACTAAAGTACTTTTTTAAAGCGAAAATTCCGCAATGTCTTAAAACTGAGGCGTTTAACCAATGCATCCTCCCTGTATTAACTTATGGCGCAGACGCGTGAAATCCGACAGCAAGTCTCAACCATAAAATAAAAGTCACCCAGCGTGCTATGGAGAGATCCATGCTCGGAGTGTCGATAAAAGATAGCAAACGAAACGAGGAAATACGCAGAAGAACTCAAGTGGTGGATGCTACCCAACGAATAGGCGCCCTCAAGTGGCAATAGGCAGGACATGTCTGTCGATGGGACAAAAAAGTATTGAATGGTGCCCAACAACTGGCAAACGAACCATTGGCCGACCCTCTACAAGATGGACTGACTATATAAGAAGAATAGCGGAGTGACCTGGATGCGGAAGGCGGAGAATCGAAGAGGATGGAGACTCTTGCGGGAGGCCTACGTTCAACAATGGACGGACACAGGCTGATGATGATGATGATGATTGAAGTGTGATGAAAAAGACAAAATAAAAATATTTGCTTCCAGAAGCAATTTTTACCCGTTATTATTTGCTTCCAGTGATAATCTTTACAGCTCTAAAATGAATATAGGTGTCAAATGAGTTTTTTTTTAAATAAACGTTTTTAAAAGTGTAAGACCCGCGTCGTTCCGCATGTCAGTAGAGCACTCTTTAGCTCGACCGCGGTTCTCCGCGAAGCGTTTCGAAGAGACATTAATCAACGTCACAGAGACAAGGCGGTCGGCCGCCGCCAGCTTAGCGAAAGAATTTCTCTTTTGTCTTGAGAACAATGTTTCAGTTCTTCAGGAGGACATAAATTTTCGGTCCGAGACTTAAAATCGTGTTTTCAGTTTTTCAGGATGCTTTGATTCACAGCTTCCGCATTTTTTTCACCCATCGCTCTTTCTTATAACATTGTTTTACAAATACTTTGTTTCTTGCAGCTTAAACAAGTTAAATATAACATTTTGTTAGTTCGTTTGTTTTTTTAGTGCAATAATTTTATAAATAAATATTATACATATATGCAAATAAACAGCACACATAATCTTTATGACGTTTCTCCGATATTTATGAAATAAATGTCATCGTTAAATAAGACGATAAAGATATTTGTTTTGTATAGATCTTAAATTATGAATTATATCACAATACTAGCTGACCCGGCAGACTTCGTACTGCCTCAATCGATAAATGAAAGACCTAATCTTTTGTATAAAATAATCTTAAAACAAACAAAACGAATCCGTATTTAATAAAAAAGCATTTTTTTAATGAAGCATGAAGTTGATACAGTCTGTTAATCAATTTGAAGCTTTCTCATAAACTTTTTGTTTTGTTTTGTGGTGCGTGAATAAACAAAGAAGACGGTTTTCCGACGCGCAAACATGCGACGTATAATTCTCCATGTGCGAAACAGGGAAACTCCAAGTTGATTCCGCAAACTTCTAACGACTGTCCTTGCGATTTATTTATGGTCATCGCAAAGGCCAGACGTACTGGAAATTGTAAGCTTTTAAAATCGAATGGTAAATCCGTTGGAATCATCGGTATCCGCGGGATCAAGACATCCTCTCCTTAGTATTTTCCTTTTATGATTGTTGCCTC
The DNA here is from genome assembly GCA_022606575.1 of Glossosoma conforme. Classification (NCBI taxonomy): domain Eukaryota; kingdom Metazoa; phylum Arthropoda; class Insecta; order Trichoptera; family Glossosomatidae; genus Glossosoma; species Glossosoma conforme. The sequence continues at coordinate 569,569 of JAGTXR010000149.1, forward strand.
AATGACGTTATTCATCAGCTTTTTCACAGCCAGTCTTGTTCCATTGCACAGTCGAGGTTGATTAATGTTACGCAGCATGATGACAACTGATCCTACTTTTAACTGCAAATTGTGAGGTGGTAATCCAGACAATTCCAGTGAATTTAAAAACTCCGTGGGATAGTTGACTACGTCATCCTGGTTCATAACGGTATCGACTGATTTGCAGGACACCAACTGTCCTGGAAGAAAATTTTGAATGGTCGCATTGAGATCCTCGACATCTTTATTTTTCGCCGCCAATATTGATTGCTCGTTCACCCAGCCAATTACGGTTATTGAACTTTTGCACTATATCCGGGAAAACACGCTGAATAAGCTCCTCTTTTGAGTCTGTGATATGACAGAAATCTGTGCGTAATGTGATGAATCCGGTCAAGGTGTCCACTACAACTTCATTGTTTCCAATGTCTAACAATTGCTTCTCAAACACATTTGCAGTTTCATCTTGTTGCAAAAATACTCGCATGTTAGTTGTTAATTGGAGTGTCTTTACATATTGCCACAAATTCGATGATTTTAGGCATGCATTTAGTTCATCAGCAACAGTTGGTCGGGGAATAACTGGAAGAGTCTGACGAAAATCACCTGACAATAAAATCATGGCCCCACCAAAAATATTTTGGTTGTCACGAAGATCTTTCAATGGTCTGTCTAGTGCCTCCAGTGACCTCTTATGGGCCATTGTACATTCATCCCAACCAATCAATTTGCATACCTGTAAGATCTTGGCCATTGCACTATTTTTGGCGATGATGCAAATTGCTGTTTCGGTGATTTTCTTATTAAACATTTAATGGTAATTTTAAGGCAGAATGTGCAGTTCGCCCGGCTTCTAGCAGAGTCGCAGCTATTCCAGATAAAGCCAACGCTAGAGCAACATCATTTCGCGATTTAATCCTCGCCAAAAGCAATGAAATTGAGAACGTTTTTCCGGTTCCTCCGGGAGCATCAAGAAAATAAATTCCACCAGATCCACTGTTCACAGCTTCTATCAAAGTGTTGTACGCAATTCTTTGTTGTTGATTTAATTGTGGAACGTTTGTACTAACTGTTTCGGCCAATGCTTCAATGTCGTACTGTTGTTCTCTTTGCAACTCGTGGTTTAATGCATCGTGCATATGACCACTTGGTGCTGTTATTCCCAAACATGACAAAACATCCTCAGACATGTCATCTCTATACTTAACCCACAAATCTTTTCGATTTGAGGGGGAACATGTCGATATGATAATCGCAAACAATGTACGAATTTGATGCGGCGATTAAGATATTACGGAATCCTTGAGCGTATCATCCCCGTGCGAATCGTTCTCAAGTAAATGTTATAGTTGACATGCCTCACGGTAAGTCGCACACAGCTGTCCATTAATTGTTCTCAGTTGTTTAAACGATGTCGGACCACGAACAGTCACCAACAACAACCGCAAATAATAACATTCATCGTTATTTGGATGTACTGTGTAGATGCGACCCAGAGCGTCTGAAGCAAATACATTTGGATGTCCTTCAACTGGTGTTTCTTGTTTTTGACGCTGAAATGACTTCGATGATGCATTCTATGTGTAATAGCATGGCCTGTCAGCATACAGCAAAGTGCGAGCAAAATCATCAGTTTGACAGACTGTGAAGAAACTTGTTAATATTGTTGACGGTGGACGTGCAGCTCTGTCTGCCGCGTTCGATTCATTAAAATAAACTCGTTGACCATTTTCTAAATGGACTGCCAAATGGACTACAGTAGGTTGTCTTTCATGGATCGCAAATGAAAAGATACGCCAAATTGCTTCGTTGCTACTTACATAGCGACCCATCTGGTACTGTGATATTTCATAATTTGGATTGGTTACAGCGAAGACAGCCATATCGCTACCTTTGTTAACATATTTACATATGTACTTTATCGAATATTTTCTTGATCTGTCTCTCTCTGGTCAGTGCGATTAGCACGTGAGGTAGCTTCTTGCACATTTGATTGACTGCGACGACGTAAGTCAGGTCGTCTTCTCCTCGGCATCGTAAATTGTAATTGATCAAAGTGAGAAAAATTCTCGCTCACTTAGCAGTAAAGTGTCACTGTCACAAAATATCAACAACAACAAAAAGAACCGCGTCACTGTTGACAGTTCACTCGTTCGCTTTGCGCATCCATTTCGCAGAGGTACCAACTGATGGTGTTGCCATATACTACAGATCACCAAAGTAAAGAAAATTCTCGCGCACTCATAGATATCGTAACACAATATCGTAATACTTTTTTTCCGTGTGCGACAGGATGGATTGACATATTAGTTGGTTGTCAAATCTAATGTCAAATATTATTGTTGCGTTCAGAAATTTTATTTGTGACAAAACTTAATATTTATAAAACAAAATAATCTGATAGATTAACAACTGAAGTTAGCTAAAACTAAGTTTCGCGAAGCCGCCCAAATTGAAAATCAGTACTACTAATGATCTATTACATTTTGTGACTATACAATTTGGTCGCATTCGCGATATTATCACTTTTTTTTAATTTCGGAACACGACATCAGATCCTCCAACGCGCACGCGAAGACTATTTTGATAGATATGATTGAATTTGAACTTTTTACAGCGGTAATAAATTGCAAATCACTCTTCGAAGTTAGGAACACACCTACATTTCTTAGACAACAGTGAGTGATTATAATTTAATATATATATAGATAATACGTACCAAGAAACTGTGTCAAGTGCGCGGTAAGCACTCTGCGCACACAACGTTATTCGTTAACAAAGCGCGCCGCACAAATTGAATTGTGTGTATCAAAGTTGATTTTGTGTGCGGATCGTAAATAGACATATTTAAAGGCGTGTCATGTCAACCGCGGGTCATGTCAACTGCGCGGTAAATAATATGTACACACTTCGCGTTCTCATAATAACACGCGGTGCGTGAAATGAATAAAGCATATGAAAGATGATATTGTGTATAGATCTTGTGTATATGGGACTTTTATATGGAAAAAAGAAAAGGGCTGTTTTTAGGGTTTTTCCGGCAATAATTCAATTTTTTCTCACCTTTTAGACCTTCCTTAGACCTCCACGAACATTTCAAGACCAAGATAAGATAAATCCGTTCAGCCGTTCTCGAGTTTTAGCCAGACTAACGAACAGCAATTGATTTTTATATACATATAGATAGATATAGATTGAAATATTTTCTAAAAATCCAAAAAGATATATAACCTTTTCATTACGGCTCGGTTTGAATACAAATTATACTGTCAATTATAAAACTAGTATTTGAAGCATAAATGTACTTATCTGGTCTATTTTCATATATCACATTGGTTCTTGTATCCTTCAGCTATCAGATGATGCATAAAAAACTAATTTTAGAAAGTATCAAAATGATAGCTGACAACCGATGCGAAAGGGTTAATGCGATATTTTTAATCAATATTGTACATTACAATAATTTAAATAAAAAAAAAAAAGTCCATCATCAAGTATTTGCAATGGATTTGTAACACTTAAGAAAGGCTTCTCGTCGAAGCCAAGACATGTAAAAAAGGTGTAATTAATACTTTAAATACTCTTTTATGTACTTCATTGTGATATTTTTAAGTCTTTCTAATACAAATTGGAATTTTTTGAGCACATACGCCAAGCAACTCTAAAAACAATGAGCTTTTTGAAAGAAGGTTTTTATTTAAAAAATTATATTCTTCAGCTTTTTCTTAATCTTAAACACCTTATATATCAACAAATCGTTTTAATTTTTTTAGTAACTTCATTGACTTTGAGATGAGTTTAGAATTCTTGTGACCTGGACCATTTGATACTAAGGGGTTAGACATAAACTTTTCATCCCGCATACTCAGTCTAGAGTCATAGAGTCCACTGGTTATGATAAAATTAACTCACTGCCCACGCTGAAAATTCATACTTTACAGAGCATAATAATTGTAGGAGTACATATACACATATAATTACGTAGTACATATAATTAATTAACGTAAATTAAATAATTAGTGAAATAAATATATTTTGATTTATACAATAATTGCGTGCTGTTTTGTGGCAAACGATTTCATATTCTCGTCACGTTCATTATTATTTTTCATGAAATAAAATAAATACAACCATTGGTTTTATATTCACATAAATTTTAAGTATTTTTACACAGTATAATTCAACTTATGTTCGTATCTGTAGGCTTTATGGAATATTTTCGAGGGATTAAGTCTACAGGTAATTGCACTTAACTATTATGTAAAAATTCGTGAGTTCGATCCCATTGAAGTTTTTTTTTTAATAAAGTTTGAATTTTATAAATACTTCATCTCATCAAACTTCCATATCTGTAACATATGGTCACCACTTATTGCCGCAAAACAGTTTTGAAAAGAACCTGTGAACATATTTGATCAATATAGTACATCGCTGCACCCAAAAGTCCACCTGAGAACATATATAATTCAGAGCATAAGCCAGAGGACTTGAAGAGATGACTGCTGCAGTATCCAAGGCATATTTATGGATGATTAATAAAAAATATATATGATCGGATGACTAGCCCAATGCTCCCAATGCCTGGATGGTCGATTTCGTAAGAATGGATCATGTGTAAATACGGCAATATAGTCTAATAACGTCAGCAATTTAACATAAAACAATAAAAACTATTTATTTAATAATCTTGTTTTTACGTGGATCATGAATTAAATCTAGAAGCAGGTTTGAAAATATTGCATGAGGAAAATCAAACTTAAATTAAATAGTTTAAAATATTTACAAATATATAAAGCAATTAACAATTAAGAAGAAATAATCAACAATCAGATAAACGTCCTTATTATCCGTGAATTATTCATCCATGTTAAATAAATATTTATTATTTATAATCGACCTCAAAGTGAATCCGAAACGAGGATATTCGCAGAAGAACTCAAATGCCTAAAAAAGTGGTGATGGGCAGGACATATCTGTCGAAGAGACGACGGTCTGAATGGCGCCCAAGAACTGGTAAACGAAGCATTGGCCGACCCCCTGTAATATGGACTGACGACATAGAAGAAAAATAGCGGTAGTGACCTGGATGCGGAAGGCGGTGGATCGAAGAGGATGGAGACCCATGCGGGAGATTTACGTTCAACAGTGGACGGATACAGGCTGATGATGATGATGATAACCCGTTGTTAAGACATTATAAGTGTCATTCATTCCGAAAATATTATTTATCAATACTACCTTTGGGAACATTCCCGAATGTCTTAACATAAAAATGACAAACGTTTTATAAATGTTCAGTAAAAAGAAAACAAAGAAATCCTCAAAAATATGTTTTTTATTTCTTAATTGCTTTAATCTTTATTAAACCTTCTCAACATTCATTGAAATATATTTTTTTCACGTCGGTCAAATTTTAATTTACTCTCTTCTTTCATGTTTGCTCCGGAAAGTTGAAACTTAAGATTGTTTTGTAAACTTTTTCTTTTGCAAAAAAAAATAATACGAAGCTTTTTAAGAGGAAATCGCATTTCAGATGTTTTTATTCACCTATTTTAATGCGAAAATAACTGACTTGAAAATATTGAGTCGGGAATTTTTTTCGCAAAGAATTAATCTTTAAAGTAATAAAAAGTTGAATACTTCATTAAATTTCCTTTGATGCTTTAAGTTTAATGAAGCATAATGATACTGTTTATTAAAAATAATTGATATTACCAATTATTCTTTTTTTTTAAACGTTAATAAAGATTATTTTTTTGCAGAGCACGTAGTCATCAAAAAATACTCTCATTTGATTATATCAATTGCTGTGATTCTTTCTCTTCTGTAGTCAATCATCTCTGCAACCCAAAGCTCCGCCGCTTACATTAATTTACGAGTATACTACACGTCGGATATCTGCAACGGCGAAAGGCATATATAGGCATTCATTAATTATCATATATTCTACAATTTCTCCTCATTCCTCATAGCGGCTGTGAATCTTGGTATTACACCAATAGCCAATACGGCCGTTAAGTGGGTTTTAAATCAGATTTTTGCATAGAATACTGGGGGTGCGATGGTTTGACTGAGTAATTATAAGGTGAGAGAGCGGGCAAGGCAAACTTTTTTACAACTGTCGTTCGAGAGGCGAAGGTTGGAACATACACTTAAGATGCCGCAAGACAACATATACTGCAGCTGCCTTTTTTCAAAGCCCTGAACTCCTGTAGCTTTGGAAAGCCGTCAGGAACCATATATATCTGTACTCGCATAGTGTACTCGGCGGAGCTGCGAGCTCGGGATAAAGCGAGGACAACAGTGCATGACATTGCTTTGTGGCGTCAGTTTATGACAACCATATGCTTCAATTAGGTCAGCAGATGTGGTGATGATATACGATTTGTGATGGCCATATGATCCAGCTAAGTAGTTACCGTGTTGAATAAGATCCATTGTTGAATTTCAATGACAAATGCCACACCGTTTGTTTTCTTTAATGAAGAGGGATGTATTCAAATATCACAATGATTGTCACTATCACTTATGATGCCTCCATTATTCCTTAATACATCTCACGATATTCCGGTCCAGCCACAGAGATTACAGCTTCACAGTCTGATGAGGGTCCTATCACTGCTAATTGTTCAGCCACCGTGACGAGAACAAGTTAACTCGCGGAATAAGAAAACAAGAAACGGACAACAATTGCGCACAAAAGCTAACAAATTTTGCAAAACTTAAAAATATTTAATAAAGTAATTTTTAATACATTTTTATCTGCCTACGGCAATAGCATCCTTTAAACACAGTTCTCGTTAGATCAAGAAAGTTAAACAACATTGGACGTAAACCAAATATTGAATAATTTACAAATTGCTTTCCTCTACATCGTCGGTTGGGGTATGCTGCGTCTTAGGATCACATGGTCTACTCTAGGCCTTGAAAGCTTCGGGTGATTATCAGATCTCTTTAATAAATCTGATCTTGATATGTAGAAATTGTCCTTTTTCTAACGTTTTGCTATGAATGAAAGGATTTCATAAGACTAACTTTGTCCACTATTTTTGATATACTACGTAATATATACGCTCTAGAATTCCTTATTCTCAAATTTTCCAGCCACCCTGTTTTATTGTGCAATTTACTTGTTGGATAAGATCGTTTTCATTGTATATAATCTCCAGTTCACGAAACACATTCAACAATATCAGTCGGTTTTCGAGCTCATTTTATTGCTACAATCATAAACTCATCCGATTATTCTCAAGTGATCCCTCCTGCATCGATTCATTAACGTCATAGTAATGGTGCCTTTTTTAAGCATCGTTAACATAAAACAGATTTTTCTGAACCTTATTTAACAAAACAAGCAGACCTTAGAATGTTCTCGTAAAATATGTATTTACTCCCTGATATATACTTTCTGAGAAAAATTAATTTAAAGCTCCGCAAGCTCCTTGCCAAAACATTTATTTGGAGCATCTTAATGTACGGCTGTGAGACATGGTGCTTATCTGAAACTGATACAAAAAGACTAGAGGCCTTTGAGATGTGGACATACAGAAGAATTCTCGGAATTTCCTGGAGAGACCACGTCACGAACTGTCACGTCACGATGAGGTTCTCAGAATAATCAAGGAAGATAGGCACCAAGTAAGAACCATCTCAGAGAGGCGAGCCCGATGGATTGAACGTCTTCTTCACGACATTGTGGGTAGAGGGTAGAAACTGTAGAGGGCGCCCTAGACGGGAGTATTTGCAGCAATTGTTCGAGGACATGAGTTGTTGCTCATATGCTGAGCTAAAGAGGGTTGCGGAGGACCGAGATGAGTGGAGATCGAGATGCAAGATTTTGTTGCTGCAAACCAATCCACTGGATTGATACTACGAAGAAGACTATCTGAACCTCTTTAAAAGCGAGATAGTATACTATTCGATATTTAGTATACTAACTTACAGAACTAATTACTCTTGCAACCACCCACAACCGACAAACTCGTCTTAACCTTGCCGAACATCCATACACGGTTAATGTGTGTTAACCAAGAACTGACAGTTTCCAAAGATCCTTCCTTAATACCACCGGTAAGCTTTGGAATGCACTTCGAGCGTCTGTGTATCCTCCTTCCTACAATCTGGATCTCTTCAAGAAACAGATTAATATACACTTGCAATCTCCCCAACCCACACACAAACACGAACACAACACACGTTTCCCGCATGCATCGTCCAGCCTCCCTGTCTCAGCGTCATAGAGTGCACTGGTCTTGACCAGCTGCGCTCTCCTGCATGCGATTACATAAAAAAAAAATGATTTGCAATCCCCTCAATATTTACACGCAATCACTTCACATAGATCCCACATACAGAGCTTAGATGACTCGCCTAAGGAATAATTTTCACATTGTCTGTAAATAATTATACAAGTATACTCGTATATTGAGCAATTGAGAGCTTCGAAATAAATTGCGATAGTATTATTATTTTAGCAAGCTTTGCAGGGGATCGAACCGGTGATCATTTGTATGGTAGCTCTCTAACCCTTACTCATACTACATAAATCTCGGTGGTTCACCCAAAAATAGAACGAGATAGAATTTTCTCGACAAGAAAACAACTTTCAACTGATGATAATTAAAGAGTAAAACTCACAAGACCTTTTTTATTTCTTTTTTTTTTGTCCAACTCGCGGAATATTTTCTCTACACCTAAATTAATATTTTTTTGTGTTTTGAAAGTTTACATTTCTAAATTAGATTACCCTAATTGCTTTTCTCATTCTTCTCCCTTCGAATTTGTTTTTTTTTTTGTTTTCTATCTAGTTTCAAGCCGCCTTTTCTCTCGTTTGTAAAATATTTACAAACTATGAAAAAAAAATTGAGGAAAAACTATGTCATACAGCATTTTTTAAGACGAAATATATTGTACAGGCCTTGAAAACGTTGGTCTAACACTCTTACTAATCAATATCTTTAAATAAAAAGCTGATTAACAAACGTACATAAATGTTTTGGTTACTGCGTTTGTTATAATTGGAGCCTGGATGTTTGTACTGAAAAATTTTGAGTAACTTAAATTACCATTAAGGTTTTTAAATAACCTTACTTACATATCAAATAATAATTGTATCAAAATTTGATCAAAATTAAAAGTATTTTGTAATTTATATTTTCACGGCTCACGGCGAAAAAAAGCTGACGGTTTTAAATCAAAACAACGACGAAAACCGTCAGCTTTTTTGCTGCTCCCTGTATTAACTGAGATCCATTACCATATTAAATAGATATATTAGTATTTCATACCCTGTTTTAACATGGTTTACTTGCCTGAGGAATACTGTTTTGCAATCTATTAAATCTTCCTTAGTTCGAACGTTTAGAAACGTATTGACGTGAATATATACTCTTAGAGTATTTTGTTTATTTTCACATTTATTTGATCTGACCAAAATCATTTATTTTCCCTAAGAAGACTGTATTTTATTGGTGGGGGATCAAATTATACAAACTGGCGGTATTTATAGATCTTAAAAATGTATAAAAAACACTTTTATTTTTTATCTTTGTCGGGAATCGAACCCATGATCCCTGGTATATTAATCAATAGCCTTACCAATAAGCTATACTTCACAGTAAGCTGTTATGTTATAAAAGTCTGATAGAGTGCGTGGTTATTTGAGCCAATCATATACTTTATTGGGTCTGTTGTATTGCATACATATATTACGTTTAATTTTATTTTTTATAATTTTACATTAATTTGAACACTCCGTATCGGAAGAAAAAAATATCGATAGATGTAAAACAACAATAAAATAAGAGAGATAAAGAAGACGGATAAAGAACTGTATAAAACTGCCATCCAGGAAGCGATTCCTGAGATATTGGAAGAATCAGTTTAAATGGCTCATAAGACGTCGGTAGACGCCATAGAGCGAAGTGTAGTTTGGGAACACCGCTCATACAGCCTTCGGAACGTGTTTATATTGACGCAGTATCATAATATATCGGCCCATGAATAACGACTATAAAACCTACTGCGATCAAAATCAAGCGTTTTATTTTGAAGATAAATCTGCAGTATGTGGAGCGACCGCTACGAGCGAATGTGAATTATTCCGATTGAAATGTATGTTTTCATTTTACGAGACACTTACACATATTGTCACGGTTTAAGCACACCAAGATTGATAGAGACTCGTTTTCATTTTTTTGCTAGTGAAATAACATATAATACATACTTGAATTTTTTTACGAGAATACCGACAGATGGTGGTAGGAATTTCTTCTTTGAATTCTATAAAGCTAACATTTTATATATGGCTAAAGCTTCTTCTTCTTCTTCGTGTCAGTGACGTCAAATTATTTTTTCCCAATATCTGGCAACATCGATAGCTCGTGTGTTGCCCAGCATTAGGTCCTGAGATGTGCAACTTGTTGGGCACATGGAGCAGTATCGTAGGTGTGAGGCGGTTTGCAGGTATCCACAGTCGCACAATAGTGTCTCTCTCTGCCAAAGCATTCCCCACCGCTCGAGGTTGTCCTTTGTTCTACCAACTCCGGTTCTTAATCTGTTTAGGGATTTCCAGGTCGGCCAGTCAAGGTTCTTGCCAGTTGGGAGGCCTTCCTTTGGAGTAACGAAATCCTCTGGTGCGATTTGTTGCCAGAGTTGGAGTCTCTCATTTTCAGGGCCGGATGTGAGAGGTTGCATGGATTTCAGAAAACTGCTTCGAGACTTCAATCTTGGTGTTGGGGGTATCTGATTATACAAGCAGTGGGACGGTTGGTTGATTGCCTTACGCATTTCTTCGGCGCATATGACTTTGCGTCTTATGTTCGGTGGTGCGAGACCAGCCAAGGGGTATAGTTTAGAAATGGGTGTTGGTTTGAGGCAGCCTGTAACGACTCTGCATGCAACATTCAGGGCAGTATCCACTTGATTACAGTGGGCTGATTGACCCCACACTGGTGCCGCATATTCTCCGGCTGAGAAACAAAGTGCTAAAGCTGAATGCACAATGTTGATCTATCATCGTCGTACACTACAGCCTGTCATTCACGAATTATACAATTTTAATAGAAATTCACTATGTATGAGTGGTGTTTACTACCCATTTTGATTCCTACGTTTTCACAGCAATTTTACGGGTTAGGGATCAAATTCACACTTATCTGGCATATTTATGGAGCTCAAAAAGTCGAAAAAAAAAATTCTTATTTTCATATTCATCAAGAATCGAACCCGTGACCTTTGGTGCAGTAACGCATTACCGATAAGCGATACTATCCGGCATGAAAATACGATGATATTTTATGTTGACTTAGAACGTACAGCTTATACTTTAATACCACAGCCACTCTCAGCATACGATTTGAATGTCTTTAAATAGCAAATTGTTAAACTCTTCTTAACACGTAGAAACTTAACACGCAATATTCTTAACACGTAGAAAACCAATCGTCTCTTTTGTAATTATCCTTTGTGTTTATAAAATATCTATACTTCTTTTACTTCCAATTTGGAACAACTTAATGTTAGCCTATCAACTGGTAGAATAGCTTTTCATACTGAAATTCTCAATACTTTCCGTACTCGTTGGGCTTTCAGAAGGAGAGTAGCCTAATCTGTATCTTCAGTTAACGTTCTCTTGCAGCAACTGCTTTCTACAACTGCTTTGAAGTTGCAGGAATCTATAACCATCACAATCCAGAGAATATATATTTTGTATATACGTTTATGAAATGTAAGTCAAAACAATGTGAAATAAAACAAAACAATATTTTTAAATTAATTCAATGAAAACAAATCAAAAGAAGAAATTAGAGCGGTAAAATTCAAATTGCCAACCGTAATGTATGCAAAAATGAATTAATTGAAATTAATTATTCCAATAAATTGAATATTAAAATTTCTTGAATTAATTTTTGATACATCTGTGAACACATTACATTAAACACTAACACAACGTTAATTTGATAAGGTGGACTATTGATATATATTTTAAAATGAAAAATGGAAAATTATTTTATACCAAGTATTGTATCTTGTAATACGACAATTGCACCTGGATGCGAACCGTAATTTGGATATGTTTTAGCTTGTTGTTAATCCTGTATTGCTGTTTGGGTTGATCCGCCTCGTAGAACAAATTTTTCTAGGCCTTGGGAGCGTCAGTATAATCATCCCACCTCCTTAAAGATGCTTCTTAATAAAGCACCCAATAATATGCATCGTATATTACAGCTTCCGTCTCTTCCATCTCTTTGTCAAAGTCCATGATTTTTGCCAGAAAAGCGTTTTTATGAAGGTCGTCGGTAACTATATACTTTCCCAGGTTGTCTTTCAAGTGCAGAGATGTCTTGGGATGACATGGATAATAGCAACTGATAGAACTTAGTGGCGTCAATTTGTGGTAACCACATGTTTGAGATATAGAACGGATATGAGAAGAAAAATATTTCAGGGCAGATGACTTTTGAAGAGCTCTCAGACATATATCGCTGCAATTTATAAGAATGCTAAAAACTAACTATTTTATATTTTGATAGGTGTATTTCATCTACTAACACCACTCACTATAAAAATATATATATATTAATTCTTTACATTTTTAGCAATGTCGCTAGTGAAAATGGCTTTTAAGCGAGATAATGGCAAAAGGACATTGTAAGGTAACTTTATTCAAAAGCACAAAATTACGTTTTATTTTATTCACGAAGACGGCCTTACCAATGACCCATAAAATGTCAACCCTATTACACAAACACCGGGCAATAACAAACGAATTTACCTTTAGCATTATGTAGAACGTCATTACCTTATCATTTAATTAACTCGCTGACTATGGCATCCATCAAAGAGAGATAAAGAAAAACATTTCAGCAGAGCTTTCAGTCGTTTTTCTCGGGCGCTTTTCTTTCACTTTTCCCGCCCGAGAAAGCGCTACAAGTCGTCAATATATGAATAAGCCGAAACGCTTAAACGAAAAACCTTCCGAAAACATGAAAGAAGAAGCTTTCAAAAAGAGACTTAATAGGCAATTAGCCCCTTCTCTTAATGCGATTTAAATTGCATCGGACCAATGCTCGGCTCGTTAGTGCTCTTATATTTGTCGAAGCAGGCATTTTTTTTGCGTCGAAAAATATTTGAATCGGAAATAAAATCATTATTTTCATTACTTATTCGAAATACGCATACAACAGAATGCCTTTGAAATTTATGGTGATATCTCAATGTTGGAGACTTAAATTATTAAACTTCGCTATTATAATGATAGCAACGTGTTATGTTTGTAATATATAATCGTGTCGGAAACAACAGGGTCAGATCCTGTCTGCCTAGAAGTGGGCGACGTCGATGGCGTTACTCCCCGGCCGTCATCAGGTGTTCCTGGGTGCAGCTACTCGGACACAGCGCGCACTCCAGAAGTTTGTAATATAATCAGCCTACTATATACACATGAAATTGACTTATTGTTCGTGTATATTAAGATGTACCGTGAATGGTCATCGATCAACATCAACTGATTTTAACTACTTCTCATTGGATATTACTGTGAGTGATGTTTTAGTTTCACGTCAAAAATATGTTACATAATTAAACAATAAAGAGCTTCTAAATTAATTAATTCATATTCTAACGGGTATTGAACCAGCGTCTCAAGCTATGATGTTATATTGAATTGAATATTTATGAATTTATATTTATGATGCGGTTTTTATTTTATTAAAACCATCAACTCACACAAATTTATATTACCGTTGTATTTATACATAGCTTCGTGAAAATTCTAGATTGTTTTGAGCTTATGATTGACTACATTAGTTTATTATTTTTATTTTTATTAAAGTAGCTTTCGCATGATAATCAAGCGCTTTTAGCGCTAGAACCATTGTTACGTTTGTCGATGTTGCCATTTAAACATGAAAAATATTAAAACCATTAGTAGAAGTAGATGTTTAAATTCTGTATATCGGCAACAAGTATTTACGCCTCCTGTTTTATTTACTCTGCTGCGAAGAAAGCTCAATGAAGCTTTATGTAAGCTCTAAATGATGTTACATTAAAAAATAAACACCCGAAGGTTCTTTTCTTCCTTACGTAAGACCTAATTCTAGGAATTTATTAAATTAATATGAAAATAAATATAAACACTTATTTGACATTCGTAATGTTATACAATAATAAAGTATGTTTATGAAGTATTTCGTATAAAATCGTAATAATATTTATCTTTATTTTACACTTAAGGTATATTTTTATTTTATTGGGTACTAAGAAATATTCCTAACAATTTTATTTTATTTCCTGAATTCAAATTTAAGATTGTGCCGTTTTTTGGTAAAGAAAGTACCATACAAATTTCCATACATTAAATAATAAAATAGGCAACTAATTTATTTGGCAGTTTTTAATTCAATTAATGGGAAGCTGTTAATTTATGAATGATGTGAATGCTTTTGTAGTTAAAACAAAAATTATATTCATTTTTATTTATTGTAAAAATAATTAATTGTTAATTATAACATAAAAGAAAGCGATTGATTATTTTTTATAAATTAGTTTATTTATACATCATAAGCAGATTTTCAAATTTATTCCATATTTCATTATCATTGTAAGACATCTTTCAAAAGATTGTATCTGTATGGGTGCTGTGTATTTATTATAAAAAAGCAGAAAAAGGCGTAACTGTAACATACCTACATGGTTGACAATTTTCTCCAACTTCTTCAATAATATCATAAGATGACTTTGAATAACGATTATCTTTTTCTCCTCTAAAAAGTGGCCTAATAATATTTTGCAATCCTCAAACAAACAACTACTAAGCAAATTATGTTTGACTGACTCAATTAATAATCATGGTACGTTTTTGAATGCTTAGAATGCATTGACAATGGAAATTTTTTAATTTATCACAGTTTTTTCTGAAGCAATTTAATGTTTCCTTAGAACTCACACGAAAAACAGTTTATAACACGTATTTTCACGATGCTTCTTCAATTTTCATTTTCTATGAACACTGTTGTAGAATTCTAGAAGTCTAGAGTCTTCAAACTTTTTGACTGATCGTTTTTATCTAATATTTTGTTTTCCATGTAAATCATGTAAATTTGGGATAGATACAAGGGTAATAAGAGGACGATAGTGCTAGAGTTGCGTTCAAGAACTGGTAAACAAAGCGGTAAATAACTACTGGAGGTGCTCTGAAATAGAGCATTTGAAGGATGAATCTGAAAATAAAATATACTCGTACCAGTATTTAAGAGCTTGAATAAAGACTTCATTCAGCAGTGAACGGTCGCAGGCTGATGAAAATGAAGTTGATAAATGTGCTTACGTTTTTGCATATTTTTCTCTGCGCCTTTGGATCTGAAAGCACTATGAAGCCTTTTCGCCGCGAAGCCTCCTGAATATCAATTACTTGACTTTGGAAAGTAACTGTCGAAAATAAGGCGTCTGAAAATTTCATATCACGTCAGATTTTCAACGCGCCGCGAAATATTAAATGATAAATTAATTTCAGCTCGTGTGACTTTTCCCTTTTGGAAACTTGATTTTTAAGGAAGCGAGTAAATGTATTTTCATGTAAGGCGCTAACTGGTCTTATTTATATAATACGCCTGATCAATATTATTATTTGCTTATGTATTTTCTCGAGTGTTAAGGTACACCATTGTCGTGTGAAGTTCCAAGGTTCGATTCCAAAGTAATTTGATAATTTAATTTAAAAAAAAAAAAACAAATAACAAGTTTCTTAAATTATGAGCTTCTTTGTTATAATAAATAATACATATCCAAGATAAATAACACAATTTTTTCCCATATCACTGCAATGTTGCCGTCGTTTTACGGTGAGGGTTCAGTTTCACACCAATCGGGGGTTTTTATAAGCTTAGAAATAGAAAACTTATAAATGTATATTCTTTAATCTCCGTCCGGGACTGAACCAACAATATTCGTCTTGTCATACAAATGATTCTACCATTAAGGTAATAACCTGTCGGCAATAGATATATTTTTTTTTAATTTCATGACTAACGGATAAACGGTGCACAAAGGACAAACAGACTCACACTCTTTCCTGTATTTGCTTTTTCCCCTTTTTAAATTTTACGAAATCGATTAAAATTAATTTAAACGTTAGCCAAATATGTGTACGTATTTGATATTAAGCGACTGTTGGTTATAGATGGTTCCAGAAAAGAATATTTATTCATGTGTAGAAAAGTAGTTGTTTTGTTATAAAAAACAGTAAACTAACCTTACGTTATTTTTCTGTGATTATTTTCTAGTGCGACCACCCAATTATGACTAGCCCAATTTCACAATCGCTAAACCCCAACCCGAATACCCAATTTATTAAAGTATCAAATGTCTTTTAACACTATTAACACAGAATATAATGTTGATCCCATATTAGGTCGCCATACAAGGTACTATGGTTTTAGTTCATTAACGTTAGCATCCTGATTAATGGGAGCAGACCCCTACTGGTTGAGAGCTTAAAACGTCCGAATAAAATGCGTGAAACCGCGGACTAAAGTCCCAGCAAAGAGCGCAAAATATACATTCATAAAAAAAAACAATAATTTCGTCTTCTGAGTACTATATTAATTATATCGAGCACAGTTCTTGTTAGATAACAAAATTTAAGCTACATTGAGGGCGGATCAAAACATGGATGAGTCACCATTTATTGCTAACGATCGTTAGTTCCAAATAGTCTGAGCCTCGGGAGCGTAGGGCTATTCATCCAATCTCCTTATAAATTGGTTGAAAAATCACTCAAAATATGTCCCAGATACCACAGCTCTTCAAGCTTTGAAGGTCGTCGGGAAGCATATATATTCCCAGATAAACCTTCCTGGTAGACAGATGTCTTGGGATGAGGCATGGACAATGACATCTGACATAACTGAATGGTGGAAATTTGAGAAATATATTGTTGATACGAAACAGATATCGGAATATAAGAAGAGCATATTATATTAAAAATAAATATATGTATATTTCATGACAAGCCCGGACGCTCTAAATAATACCAGCTACAATTTATGCTCCTCTGCTGAATACAGATAACATTTTCTCGCCAGAATCATATTCGTCTCTTATCAGACAGTGTATTGAAAGTTATGTCTTTGTAATTTATTTGGTGAGCGTACGCTCCGACTAAGGATCATACTGAAAGAAGAGAAAGCGAGTTCATTACCGTTTGTGTACTGATTAATGAGAATAGGTAACTACAGGGTGCTCGGTAATTAGAGATAGTTTTGTTTAATGCACAGGGTCGGCTGATTTATGAGGCCATTTCTAAAATTACTTTTCGCAATGGGCCGCCCGGGTGGGGGGCGTCATAAATCAGAAGTACTATTAAATATAAGAAAGTGGGCCGCGAGTTTCAGAGAGAGACTGAAAATTTACAGGCGCCTGAATATTGTGATGATGACGCTTAGTATACTAAAAAAAAACTCAAATTTAAAGGAAAATAATTATTTAATGCTATTATTATATTTGACAATTATTTTCAAATCTGATTGAACAGTTAATAATTATACGTATTTTTATATTACTTTATATTATCATGAACCATGTTGGTAAGCTGTAATTTATAGAAATGAAACCATGATTTCGTTTACACTGCGCATTTTGTAAATTATCTATTATTTAAACGAAACATTTTAAAAATATATGGATTTTTTTTAATTTTTTATTAGAATATTATTTTATTATTTCAATATTCTAATCTACTTTTATAGATCATTTTACTATATTATAATATTATTAATAATTAAATATACATATACTATACATAAAAATCTTTTTTCAACGCGTCAATCCAAACACAAAAATAACGGCAGAAGCGGGATGCGAACCGCGGACCTTGGAAACCAACTATGCCCAGGTATTCATACCGCTCAGCCGACTGGGCTATTACTGTGCCTGGACCGACTCACGTTGAAACTAGTATTAATGTCATTGTTATCATCGTATGATAGATGTCGCTATAGTATATATTCAAAGTATGTATATTTTCATTTTATTTTGTGGTATTTTAAAATAAATATTAATATCTTATAATTATAACATATTAACAATAACACATATAATTCACAATCACGTGATTTACTATGAACATTCTAAATCAATTGATACAAAGCGTTTTGAAACAATAAGTAAATAAAATAAAACTACAATATTGCTTCCTAATTTGTTCATAGACACTAAGCAGAATAAGGCTATTACTTGTACATTGTTTTGTAATAAAAAAATGCTTTGAATAACACTTCCCTGATGGCATTGCTACATTGATAGAAGAACCTTCAAGATAGAATACCACTCCGCACGCAAATTTTTCAAAGTCACGTAGCTCATCTGTAAGGATGTGGCCCAAGTATATAAATAAAGACACTGTCACTAGATCCCTGCTCTCAAAACTCACTGTGGGTATGATCAGTTCATTATTGTGTTTGAAGACACAAACGATTTTGGGGTTATACTTCATGTTTAGGTCATGTAATTCAGCATATTTTTCGCATAGCTGAAGATGACATTGCAGTGCATTTTTTGATGGCGCTAGAATAACCATGTCATCTGCATAGATAATACTATTGGCACAGTATTCTCTAATGTGATAACCTTTTCAGGATGTATTCAGTTATTGAATCAAACAATCACCGGATAAAAAGAAGTAGACGAGATTAAAAATTACATAAGAAACATAATTCAAAATAATAACAAATTATAAGAGTATTTGAAGACTCAAATGAAAAATACGTATTAATTTCTCATTATTTTGTAAAACATTAAATTTTAGATGAGAAATATTTTTTATATTTTACGATTTTTTTGTTTCACACATCAAAAAAACTTAACTCCTAGAGTATTTTTATGTAAACACATACAGAATAGTACCGACAGATGGTGATTGTAATTTTGAAGTCTCATCTGTAGAATTCTATGACGCTTACCATGCTGCATATGGCTAAGCGCTGCATGTGGAGTGTTGATCCGCCAACTTCATAGACTACAGCCCGAGATTCACGCATCATCATTATTATAATTGTGAATGGGTGGTCTTCGTGGGAGGAATTTCGTCTACCACCAATTTTAATTAATTGTCTATGCTACATTTTACGGGTGCGGGATCCAATTCACACCAACCGGGTATTTTAGAGATCGATTTAAAATCTTTTTTATAACCTTCCGTCAGGGATTGAACCCATTAAGTTTGACTTGCCACGCAAACGCTTTCACCATTGAGCTATACCCGCCGGAAGCACTTACTAAATTTACTGATTTAAGTATAGTTATTTGAAATTATTGACTTATAAAAAAATGCTACCACAATTGCAGAACGTCATTGATATAACAATAATGAAGCCCTTCATTTTTCAGATTTAACAGAAATAAACGTCCCTCACAAATATTTTCATGAAAATAGTTAGGCAATCAATCATACTGGATTTATGAAATTGCGTTATGTTTATGTTACAAAATTTATAAATGAATTTTTCATGCAATATGCGTCATTTCTACAGAACCATTCTTTACCGTTGCATTGTACTGGATGGATAGCATCAAAACTTTAAGCTTCAGAACTGTAAGTGATTGCCTGTCCGGGAGCGATTTCAAAGGTTCTTAACGACCTTAGTTTTAGAAATTACGTGCGATAAAAATTCTACTAAAAACTAATGCAAGCGACGGCCATTTAAAACTGGAACATTATTTTACGTTAATATTTAATTTTAATTAAATCTTAAGCTTTGATCAAAAAGAATTCTGCAGCAGAAATTTGATAACGTTTCATAATGTTAAATACGTTCAGAGATAAAACATAAATAATATTTTTTAAATATATTTTCTAAGAAGCGGCTTGTACAGAAAAACTATTACTTTAGGACTCAGGTAAAATATCACATTGTGCTTCGTATTAATTACAAAGTAATTGATGTAATCCATATTATTCTTAACACAACACTGTTTATTTCATTGCTTATAAAAAGTAATGTTCTCTTGTAGATTGTTGACTTTCCGACATTAATTTATTATGTCAAATGACAAAGGCTTTCAAATTTCAATGCAATGTGTTTGTTTTATTGAGACATTATTTTGCTGCTATACGTCTGCTTAAAATAAATATCGATTGTTGTAATAGTATTCAAATAAATTCATACTTTTAAAGCGGATTAAACGTGTACATTAATGTAAATGCGTTAATTGAATTTTCGTGCTTTTCGTTTATGTTTTTTGTAGCACGCTTCACTAATTAAAGATTTGTTTTATTTATAACATCATTACATACATCACGTTTTTATAAAGTATTTTAAATTGTTGAAATATTCATTATAATCCGATGAGCGTTACTTAGAAATTAATTTTATTAAAAAAAGAACGGAGGCCGGAACATGTAATCTGTTAAAATAAATGTGAATCAAAGCTAAATATTTTTAATTTTAGTATTTTTTAATTCAAACTAATTTAAAATTATAATTATGCCGTTTCACCAAGTATTGTCAGTTGATAATCTTAATGTTAAAATATAATGTAAAAAAATGTCATTTACATAACGAAGAAAAAAATTATTGCTGCAACTACAAGAAAGAACATTGTAGCGGTGATTTGTGGTGGCCAAAGATTCGTGGTCTGGCTAGATGGTAGATATTGGATAATAATAACTTTTTTATAGAAAATAACTGCGCATTATTCAATTACGCTAAAGCACCGGATATCCGGGACACTTGTTGAAATTAAAGTGGGCGGAAAAGCTCGAGAGCTTTCACTCTGAAAACTTTCTCACGGTCCCGGAAAACTTTTTTAATTTTTCCCACCCCCGACCACCCGGAGACAAAACAAGGATAGGCATCAAGTCAAAGTGTAAAAACACCTGACTCTAATCTAAGCGTCACTAGTATAAGCTTCCATAATTAAGGGTTAATAGTTACCCATAGTAGTTAGGTAATAAGTTTTTTCGTATGTAAGAATATACAGACGAACATCAAGAGTTGTTTAAATTTTAAAGACAGCTGCTAAATAATGTGTGACATTTATATAAAGTTAAGACATTTTAAAACGTTCACTTTTCCTCATATTCGTATTGTACGAGTATAATATATGCTGAAGGGCATAATATTGATTACTGTTGGCATTTAGAAAGCAATATTTAAATATGTTTATTTTTTTATTAACACATAATTTCTTAATATTTACAAAAAAGAAAATCAACACAAAATATATTTTTAGTCAACTACGAAATTTTAAACGTCGTTTAACGTATGGGTGAAATTATCTGGTACTATCTGGTCATATTTTTATGTGGTAACCAAGGTTTTTTTTCTAGTGACAAAACTTGATAAGGTACCGAGCAGAAATGGTTCTAACGCGTACATGTGATGTGCTGAGACGCCAGAGTAGACAGTGAAGGATGGAACAACATTGTGAATTTATGGACACCAAAAACACTGAAATTGTACTCCTTCCAAGCATTTGAAAAAATGTAAACTGATGTAACATATAAGAAACCATGAAAACACGATTCCTATTAGGAACAAACTCTTATTTTGTTTTAAACTTTCATATTGAAGAATGTAGATTCTAGTCAATAGCAAAATAGCGGAAAAATCAATCAATTTACGCAAATGGATTATTTCTGAAAATTAAAAAAATATATACATTGTGGAACTGGGGTTGTTCTATACTTTAAAAAAATTAATTTCGTAAGGGTTACTTTAAATTAAAAAATAGATGCTGTCTCGTTAGTACCAAATTTTTCAAGACTCGATATCATCGGGCAATTTATCATTTTAAATCCTTTATCTGCTCAATATTTGCCACCACAAACTGCCGCGGTCCAGTTCTGTCAGCTTTCATGTGCATACTTTGTTCCAAAATATCTCCAAGGTCCAACCGAGATCATAATACGGCTAAAGTATCCACATTTTGTTTCATCATCATCAGCCTGTGTCCGTCCACTGTTGAACGTAGGCCTCCCGCATGAGTCTCCATCCTCTTCGATCCTCCGCCTTCCGCATCCAGGTCACTCCCGCTATTCTTCTTATATCGTCAGTCCATCTTGTAGGGGGTCGGCCAATGCTTCGTTTGCCAGTTCTTGGGCGCCATTCCAATACTTTTCTTCCCCATCGACCGTCGTCCCTTCGACAGATATGACCTGCCCATTGCCACTTGAGTGTGCCTATTCGTTGGGTAGCATCCACTACTTGAGTTCTTCTGCGTATTTCCTCGTTTCGGATTCTATCTTTTAGCGACACTCCGAGCATGGATCTCTCCATAGCACGCTGGGTGACTTTTATTTTATGGGTAAGACTTGCTGTCAGATTCCACGTCTCTGCGCCATAAGTTAATACAGGGAGGACGCATTGGTTAAACGCCTTAGTTTTAAGGCATTGCGGAATTTTCGCTTTAAAAATGTACTTTAGTTTTCCAAATGCTGCCCATCCCAGTTGTATGCGCCTGTCGATTTCTTTTGAGAAGTTATTTCGCCCTAGTTGTATTACTTGTCCCAGATAGGTATAGTCGTTTACAACCTCTATTTCTGTTCCTCCAATGGAAATAGGATCAAAGGTCTGTGAAATATGACATTTTGTTTATTATCACTTTAAATTGTTTTAGTTTGCTCTTGAATGTATTTCAATATTCTTATATCAAAGCGAAGCTAATGGCAGAGCGACCATCGATGGCTTATGAAAAGAACATTGGTACAATAGTTCGTGGTTCGAATCCCATTGTCTGCCGTTTATTTTTTTCTAATTTTTTCTCGAAAAAAATGTGACGTAAGATTGTGTTTGCTATGAATTTGTACGTGTATCAGTTGTTGTAATAGTTTGTATTTGATATGTACGATTATTACCCTTAAGGGTGTTCTAACTAGAGTTATTGCAATCATTTGACCCATATGAGTGTCTGGGTTGGGTGCGATCCTAAGTAAACCCAGTTGGGAACCTTAAGAGAAACTTTCCTGAAATTCATTGCTGAAACATTTGTATTTCACATTTGCTTAGCGGCCAGAAAGTTTCCATCATAACCACATCAGTGAGTTTGACTTAAGACATTGTTTGGTTGCTATAAACAATTTACAAACACACACCTTTCTTGTGGAATAAGAACAATCATTTGGGCAAAGGATGTATCTCCAAGACGTTAAGGTGCTTAACTTTATTCTGGAATCACTGGTTCAACTGCGCAATATTACAATGATTGATACTCATATAAGAATAAATAACAACTTAATTAGTGGGACAATAAACACGTGAGGCGTAAAAATGCGTGGCGTAGCATATTAATAATAATTGTCGATATACTATATCAAAGTGGTCTCGTGATAACCACGTATTTAAGATCGCTTTCCAAATGGATGATGCATAAATACTTGTCTTCTTCAGATTTTATGAGTATTTTATGATTTTTAAAGTGGAAAGTGACATAGTATCCACATGCGAGATGCGTCTCAATGTCAGATAGCATTCTTCTTTAGGAGATTACTTTTTAGTAACAGGAAGTGTCTGTTTAATCACACAACTTATTTAAAAAATCTGATTAAAGCTCCCAAATGTCTTGAATATTACACTTTTATTTCAAGTCCCGGAGTTTTGCTTAAAAATCCGACGGATATCATACAATGTATTCAGATAATGGTGCTAACACAACTGTTAAGCAGTAATTTCTGGCGATCATATGCTCAATCTATGAAGCGAATATGGAAAAAATATAGTATGGCTCTCTTTTTTGTTCCTTTATCAATATTATTTGGCAATTTGTCGAAGGCTTTGATATTTCTCTCACGCTCGCCGACTCCAGATACAGCCAACACGCGCAGCATAACATTATAACGCCAAGATTGTTTCCAAACTTGGAGCCGTTTTATATGAACACAATGTATTACAGAACAGCTATATATTTTTTGGAAAAATCTTCTGGAAAATTCCGCCAGACGAAGACATGTTAGATGGGAAATCTATGACTACGATATTTATGTCAATAATTGAATCTTTAGTGTGATCTTTACGAGTACTTTTTTACATACTCATCATCATCAGCCTGTGTCCGTCCACTGTTGAACGTAGACCTCCCGCATGAGTCTCCATCCTCTTCGATTCTCCGCCTTCCGCATCAAGGTCACTCCCGCTATTCTTCTTATATCGTCAGTCCATCTTGTAGGGGGTCGGCCAGTGCTTCGTTTGCCAGTTCCTGGGTGCCTTTCCAATACTTTTCTTCCCCATCGACCGTCGTCTCTTCAACAGATATGTCCTGCCCATTGCCATTTGAGTGTGCCTATTCGTTGGGTAGCCTCCACTAGTTGAGTTCTTCTGCTTATTTCCTCATTTCGGATTCTATCTTTTAGCGACACTCTGAGCATGGATCTCTCCATAGCACGCTGGGTGACCTTTATTTTATGGGTAAGACTTGCTGTCAGATTCTACGTCTCTGAGTCATAAGTTAATACAGGGAAGATGCATTGGTTAAACGCCTTAGTTTTAAGACATTGCAGAATTTTCGCTTTAAAAATTTACTTTAGTTTTCCAAATGCTGCCCATCCCAGTTGTATGCGCCTGTCAATTTCTTTTACATACTCAGGTAAACACCAACTTAATATTTTGTATCTGCGATGGAGTCTATAACACTTAACCTTGTTGGCTAGATGCTGCTTGTAGGGACAAGTAGTAAGTAAAGTTTAGTTATTTTCGTATAAGGTTAAAGTAAATTGCAACTGTTTATTCATCAGTTTTTTGAAGAACCAGGTCGCGAAATGTTACAATTTCTTGATATATTATGCAGAAGTAGTTGAACAACAAAAATATGTGTAGGGATGCCAATGTTTTCTTAAGAGTGATACGTCCACTCAAAATAAAAATAAATGAAATGCTTTATTTGATTTTAAATTCAAATATTATAATAATATAAATTCACCAAAATTACAAGTTTATTTAAAATTACAAATCAAAGGCAACGTACGTGCAATTTTACCAAGTAACAAAGTGTATTTTTTGCGGGAAACGTCTACAAACACGATAATTTTGCGCTGGCAATGATTTAGAAAAAAATATATATTTCACAAAAAACGTCATTTTTTTTTCTCTCTTTGTCATACTTAATTTCAGTTGCTAAAAACGAAATTTTGTATTATAATTGACAGCAGCATGATATAGCCCTTTGCGGACTGGTACCGAAAACCTCGATATACAATCCTTCGTCTCTTATTTCTTTTCGCTTGTTGTACATGTATGGTTCGCTATATTGGCATCTTGGACAAACGCTGGGTGAGTCAGTAGTTGTCCCCCAACCGTGAAGTGTGTCCGATTGAGGTTGGCCCGGCCTGAATGCTATAACTAGGTCCGGGCCAGAAGTAATAGAAATATATACAATATGTCAATGTGCTTCGGAAAAAGTCTTTTTTTTTTAATCTGCTCCTTATCCTGCCACCACTCGATTGAATAATGTATTTTTAGAGAGGAGTATGTTATAATTTATTAAAGAACTTTAAGACAGTGGCTTACTTTTATTACGTATTTTTTTTAATAAATATATAATTTTTAATACATAAATAAAATATTTTTTAGTATATATTCCACATTTTTTTACGACATGTTTCAGTCAGGTCGGATGGCCATTTTCAAGTCAAAAAAAAATTATATGTATGGAATAAATTCTACAAAATCTTTTATTTACATCTGATATTATGGAATTCCACCAAGAAATATCGATCGAAAAAATCAAAATAATTTATAATACATGTTTACTTCAGTTATTAAAAAGTTGAAATAAAATATTATCAAAGATTCATTATAAAGCCTCACATAACTTTTATTAAATTAAATATTAAATTGTAAATTGTACAAAAATGTGAATGCATGAAAACATATACGAAAAATAACATTACGTGTAACTGTAATATAATGAATATTGAAAACATTGTAGATGTTGATGGATGGTATGTTTAAAATAAAAATCTCCATCCGTCATCGTATCTTTTCATAAAAGGATCGGTCAGCTTCAGTCCTTTTTTTCAGGATATTTTTACCTGAAAATACATCTAAAAATGATTGCAAAACGGTATAAATAAAACTTTATTTACATAAGTAAATACATGAAAAGACTCATTTCGAAGCCGAAAATAAAATAAAATTTACCTTTAATTAACATGGCAAAGGTCTTGTTTTAATAGAGTAATTTTGAAGTAATTCACCCTTAAGAATACAAGCAGAAAATACATTATATCTGTGGATTGTTTTTACGTTTTCAATAAATTAATACAAAGCGATGCTTGATAGTTGTTGATTTACCAACGTCAATAAACCACAGTCTATCTATTAGACATATATATCTTCTCTTGATTTGTCAATAGTTTTCATAAGCCAAATCTTTTCTCTTCAAGTGAGAAAAATTATAAGTATTCACACATTAATCTAGTTGTATCTAATCCACGCAAAACAGTGAATGGAATCAGTTTCAAACGTCGCTATCATCAAATTCACCCTGTTGGTTTGCTGCAAGAATGGGTTTCGTCTATCAGTGGGTGGTAGGCATTTGTGGGTGTTTCAGAAACTTGGGAGGTTGTGGGGTGCTGGAGGTTTATGTGGGTGGTGGAGGGGGCGGCCACAGGTGGCTCATACATCTCAGAGCGTATTAAAAACTGAGGCAAAGAAATACGAGATTGATACTTCTTGTTTTGACTGAAAGTGAATCGGATTACGTTGTAGAAGGTTACGCACAGAATACACCTTTTATTTCTCGTCTGTCGGGGTAATAATGGATTTTATTTAATCGTTTATGAAGATAACACCAAAAGTATGTCGAAACTCTCCAGTGGAGTTAAAAGTGTTCGATGCAAATAACTACATGATGAATGTGAAAAGATGTCATGTTTTTAAAAAAATTACGTAAAAAAAATTATATATGTGATAATTACAACCGTCTATGGTAATTACATACTATATTTACTTATAAGTCGTACACATTGTAGAATCATATCCGTGCATTCTAAAAGCGGAGCTCTAAAATGCCTCCGGTTGGTGTGAATTTGATCCCTTACCCGTAAAATACCAGTCACGGTCTGTTGATCAAAATTTGTGGTAGACGAAAGTCGTCCCGTGAAGACCACTCATTCATAGTAAATTCTTGTAATAGTAAGAATGATGCGTGAATCTCGAGCTCTATGATGTTGGCGGATCAACACTCCACATACAGCGCTTAGCTATATGCAGCATGTTAAGCGTTATAGAATTCCACAGATGAGATTTCTGAATCACTATCACCAACTGTCGGCATTCTATGTGCTAACATAAAAAAATATATCTAGACGCTTCTTTCACATAATTAAATGTCAATATTGAATAAAAATCTTATTTTTCTACGTCTTTATCGTTGTTTGTTACTTTTGTTTCTTTTTTATCGTGTTAATGATCTGAATTCAATTAATCTCAATTTTACCCAAAAAAAAAAAGTGGGAGGTAGAGTTAATCATATAGAGCAGGTGTTGATGATACGATGCCTTCTGAAGGTTTCCTTAAGTTCCCGTATGTTGAACTGTATCGCGCACCTTGTTGAGCTGTCGGGTGTAGGCCTTGATTGATCTTGTTTGCTCCCGTCACATCTCGGTCCATTGTTTCTCCAGATAGCAGCAATGTACATGACACGCTGACTTGAATGAACATTTCATACAATTCAATGCAGATTGTATGGTTCTCATATCGCCCTGGGGCTCTACGCGCCCCGCACCGACTCGGGCAGCGACAGCTACGCCGGGCATTTCTGATATGATTAATACAAGGATTGGTGACAAGCGTCTTTAATAATACTAGCCCATCTATAACGTACTGAATTTAAATGAGATCTTAAACTATTCTTCAATATCCGTTTATTAGATAAAGCGTATGCTCGGTACAATTTGTCAACTCAATAAATAAATAAGCCGGCGGATATAGCTCAGCGGTTAAAGCGTTTGCTTGGCAAGCCGAAGGTCGTGGGATAGATCCCTGATGGATATTAAAAAAAAAAAAAAATGATTATTCAGGTCACGCACAGAAGCAGATCACAAAACAAAGAACTTTTTGAGAATCAGATGTAATATACTTAAGACAAAAGATTGAAAACCTTCGTTCATCTGCCCGACACGAAGCATTCTGCGTTCGTCTTCAAGTCCCGTGCAAACTCCAACTGACACTTCAGCAGTTGTGACAACGCAGTGCCGAAATTAAAATAGTGCCTAGTTAAGGAACTAATGACGTGACAAGTAACGCCTCCGAGATAGGTAGCAATCTGTCACAATAAATAAAATGGTGACGCAGTGCCATGTTTTATATTACTAACATTTTTATATATGCTAGTTCGAAGAGTGAAAAAAAAAATGAATCGAAAGATCGTATATTGCGGCTTTTCGGCACTAGCCTGCAAGGGCATTATCGAGCTGATGTCAATATGTATTGGATAAAACACAGAGGCTGAGAAATCATTCCGAAGCTTATTTGTTCGAAGTGTGCTAAAAGTGTGTCGTAAAAATAAGTGCAATGATTATATTTTCTTAAGAGCATTGTCCATGAAAGTCGCAATAGAAAAGGATTGGGGTGGTTTGCTAGATCGGTCAGAAAATATTTTTTATTTTATTTTAAATATATCGGACAATGATTTTTCCAAAAAAGGTCTACAGCACATTAGCCAGATCTATGGTCTGATTTAGGTTGTATTGTCAGCTATTGTATGGCTGCCCACCCTCATCACGAGGTCCCTAGCAGGTGGGCGAACTGTCAGGGACGATAGATATTAACAGATTGCTTCCGAGCGATGGGCCCATTACTCCAAAATATATAAGTCTTATGTACACTTTTATATATATATTTATTACATATTTTTTATTCACTTGATAAGACAATCATGTTTTATATTTATACAATATACGTAATAATAATATAATTATTCCATCATGATTGGGAGGGTAAAGTCATTATTCAAGTATATAGATAATATCGAAAGCTAATACAGCATAAAAAATACACGTTAAAAATAAAATGAACAATATTTTCGTAGGTTTTTGTGGCCAGATTTGGAATAGTGACTTTCGGGCTGAGCCGTGTGACGCGAACATCTTCACTTCGATGCTTGATGAATGAAAATGAACCCTGCAATGGCGGTCAAAATATCGGAGAGATAAACAATTGTCACACTCGGCTATACCCTAAATACACAATTCCACTATTATCAGCATTTGAAATTTACATTAACTAAGTGTGTGTTTTCTTTTCAAATCATAACAATAACATCATATTTTCTATTCAATATCCGTTAAGTCATTGATAGTGGTCTGGACTGTGTGGCAGGAATGACCGTACGCTTCAAATATGTCGCATATATGAAAAATGTATAAATGCATCTATCTGTTGCGCTGTATGCATGAAACCATGTTACCATTTTTTTTAACGTAATGTTTTTCAAAGTGAATATCCAAAATCACTTTTATTTTATTTTAAGTTCATAAAAGAGCACCAACATAAATTTTCTTCGTTTTTATGATGCCCAAGCTGTTGAGCTGGACGTCTGTAAGTGGAAAAGATGTGTGAGAATTGTATGCGTGTAAGAATTCAATAGATTGTAAGTTACTTTGAAATATACATAAAATATTAAATTTTCAACTTGTATTATGAAATGTAGCAGGTTTAGAATATCTGAAAAAAGTCTTGACACTTTTATTTTTATAAAATACACAGAATTATATTTCCATAAATAGAACTTAAATAATAAACTCTGTATCGAATCGTCAGTCTTCAGATATTACTTCGAATGAGAATACCGGGAATGAAAGCCAAGAATTTCATTGTATTTTTTAATTAAGTGTTGGATTATTTTCTTTACGTGAAACATGAACAACGATTTAAATTCTCATGAAAGTTTGCTTTACTTCACTAAATGATTTATTTAGCCGCGTATTTTTATTTAAATATAATTGTTGACTTTTCAACATACCATTATTATCATTTTACATCAATTAGGTAGACATAACACTACATTGTATACTATTTACGAGAATATATTCATAAATATCAATGTTAAACTAAAAATAACAATATTGGTGTATTAATAACTAATTCAATACTATATTTTTCATATTTCAATCTACTTAAAGTTATTATACTCGTATATGCAATATTTATATTAAATTTATCATTTCCAGAAAATGTACATTACTTTTATAATGGACCATGTATATTCTAAATAGAATTCATCTTATTTCTTAGGAATTTCATAAGAATTTTACCATTGGTTTACCGTTAACGTTGCCGCAAGAAGATTCGCTGAAATAAGATTTCTTAGCCGTACGAGGAACTTGTGTTTTATTTGTTTGTTTTCTCGGTGCACTCGGAAACTGATATCGTAGATCCATTTTCTTTTATCTGGCGCACTGTTCCTTTATGCAAC